>CM062500.1:1132451-1144951 GCA_031479575.1 Coregonus ussuriensis | reverse complement strand
GGGGTGCAAATTAGCAAAATAAATAACAATATGGGGATGAGGTAGTTGGGTCGGCTAATTTCAGATGGGCTGTGTACAGGTGCAGTGATCGGTAAGGTGCTCTGACAACTGATGCTTAAAGTTAGTGAGGGAGATAAGAGTCTCCAGCTTCAGAGATTTTTGCAATTCGATCCAGTCATTGGCAGCAGAGAACTGGAAGGAATGGCGGCCAAAGGAGGTGTTGGCTTTGGGGATGACCAGTGAGATATACCTGCTGGAGCGCAGACTACGGGTGGGTGTTGCTATGGTGACCAGTGAGCTAAGATAAGGCGGGGATTTGCCTAGCAGTGATTTATAGATGGCCTGGAGCCAGTGGGTTTGACGACGAACATGTAGTGAGGACCAGCCAACAAGAGCGTACAGGTCACAGTGGTGGGTAGTGTATGGGGCTTTGGAGACAAAACGGATGGCACTGTGATAGACTACATCCAATTTGCTGAGTAGAGTGTTGGAGGCTATTTTGTAAATGACATCGCCGAAGTCAAGGATCGGTAGGATAGTCAGTTTTACGAGGGCATGTTTGGCAGCATGAGTGAAGGAGGCTTTGTTTGCAAAATAGGAAGCCGATTCTAGATTTAACTTTGGATTGGAGATTCTTAATGTGAGTCTGGAAGGAGAGTTTACAGTCTAACCAGACACCTAGGTATTTGTAGTTGTCCACATACTCTAGGTCAGACCCGTCAAGAGTAGTGATTCTAGTCGGGTGGGTGGGTGCCAGCAGCGTTCGATTGAAGAGCATGCATTTAGTTTTACTAGTGTTTAAGAGCAGTTGGAGGCTACTGAAGGAGTGTTGTATGGCATTGAAGCTCGTTTGGAGGTTTGTTAACACAGTGTCCAATGAAGGGCGGTAGGTAGCTTAGTGGTTAAGAGCGTTGTGCCAGTAACCGAAAGGTCGCTGGTTCTAATCCCCGAGCCGACTAGGTGAAAAATCTGCCGATGTGCCCTTGAGCAAGGCACTTAACCCTAATTGCTCATGTAAGTCGCTCTGGATAAGAGCGTCTGCTAAATGACTAAAATGTAAATGTAAATGTAAAGGGCCAGATGTATACAAAATGGTGTCGTCTGCGTAGAGGTGGATCTGAGAGTCACCAGCAGCAAGAGTGACATCATTGATATACACAGAGAAAAAAGTTGGCCCAAGAATTGAACCCTGTGGCACCCCCATAGAGACTGCAATAGGTCCAGACAACAGGCCCTCCGATTTGACACATTGAACTCTATCTGAGAAGTAGTTGGTGAACCAGGCGACGCAGTCATTTGAGAAACCAAGGATATTTAGTCTGCCAATATGAATGCGGTGTTTGACAGAGTCGAAAGCCTTGGCCAGGTTGATGAAGACTGCTGCACAGTACTGTCTATTATCGATCGCGGTTATAATATCGTTTAGGACCTTGAGCGTGGCTGAAGTGCACCCATGACCAGCTCGGAAACCGGATTGGATAGCGGAGAAGGTACGGTGGGATTCGAAATGGTCGGTGATCTGTTTGTTAACTTGGCTTTCAAATACTTTCGAAAGGCAGGGCAGGATGGATATAGGTCTGTAACAGTTTGGATCTAGAGTGTCACCCCCTTTGAAGAGGGGGATGACCGCGGCAGCTTTCCAATCTCTAGGGATCTCAGACGTTACGAAAGAGAGGTTGAACAGGCTAGTAATAGGGGTTGCGACAATTTCGGCGGCTAGTTTTAGAAAGAAAGGGTCCAGATGGTTCCAGGGTGTGAGAGATATTTATTCAGCTAGCATTGTCCTGCAAGGCCGGATGGTTCCAGGGTGTGAGAGATGGTTCCAGGGTGTGAGAGATATTTATTCAGCTAGCATTGTCCTGCAAGGCCGGATGGTTCCAGAGTGTGAGAGAGAAAATAAATTAGACAACCTAAGATTACGGTTATCCTACCAACGGGACATTAAAAAACTGTAACATCTTGTGTTTCACCGAGTCGTGGCTGAACGTCGACATGGATAACATACAGCTGGCGGGATATACACTACATCGGCAGGATAGATCGGCTGACTCCAGTAAGACAAGGGGTGGCGGTGTATATTTGTAAACAACAGCTGGTAGATAAAATCTAATACTAAGGAAGTCTCGAGGATTTGCTCGCCTGAGGTAGGGTGTGAGAGTTGTTTATTCAGCTAGCATTGTCCTGCGAGGCGGATGGTTCCAGGGTGTGAAAGGAAAAGGACTGTGTGTATGTGTTCTCTCATCATCTCTGATTTGAAAGTGAAATTAGATCTAGTCAGGTCCTTGCTGCTTGTCTGCCTGTCTGGCTGTCTGCCTGTCTGTCTGTCTGTCTGTCTGTCTGTCTGTCTGTCTGCCTGTCTGTCTGCCTGTCTGTCTGTCTGTCTGTCTGTCTGTCTGCCTGTCTGTCTGTCTGTCTGTCTGTCTGTCTGTCTGCCTGTCTGTCTGTCTGCCTGCCTATCTCAGACTCAATCGGAGAGAGAATAGGGAAGGAGGGATGTACAGTGTTTCACGGCTATAGACTAAACTAGAACGATCACTGTTGGGAATGATTGATGTGACACATGGGAGATGATGGAGGTGGAATCAGAGGCAGTAGAGAGAAAGAGGTGGTGCAGACTGCCCCTGGATTTACACTTCACTGTATCACTGTGTCTCTGCTCTGTGATTCACCGTGTTGTTGTATTGTGTTGGGAGATTGAAACATCTCATTGTCACCCTCCCTGGGTTGCCTTGCCAGTTGGTGGCATTTCCGTGGAGGCTCTGTCTGTCTGTCTGTCTGTGTGCTTTGCTTTGCATGGCTGGACACAAAGCTGGCATTGAGGCACCCGCCTCCTCTTCCAGGTCTCTCTCTCTCTCTCTCTTTTCTCTTCCTCCTCTTCCAGGTCTCTCTCTCTCGTGTTTCAGTCTGATGAGATTCAGATGCAAATTGAGACTCTCAACACAATGTCTCAACCTCTGGAGCAGGAACTGGGTCTGTGTAACAAATGGCACTCCTATTCCCTATATAGTGCACTACTTTTGACCAGGGCCCATAGGACTCTGGTTAAATGTAGTGCTCTATGTAGGGAATAGGGGGGCCATTTGGGACGTAGCCTAGGTTATTACCGTAGGAGGCAGCAGCAGCAAGTCAACTAACTCTGTCCCTGTTCCCTTTTGTTCCTGGGAAGACAGACCAGACCAGATGTCTGACTATAGAACCCTTTGACGGCATCTGTCTGTGCTCAGCCACTCACTTCAGTTGATTAGAACCTGGGATGAACTTTTTTTTAGATCGGAGCCGTACGGATCCTTGAGGCCTTTAATGGTTTAAAGTAAAGCAGGTGAGGAGAGGACAGAGAAGTCCTACAACACCGTGAAGATGACTCCCAAATAGCACCCTATTTTCCTGCCCTATATAGTGCTCTACTACTTTTTGACCAGATCCCTATGAGGAATAGAGTGACATTTGGAACGCAGGCTAAGACAATACCCTCCAATGTAAAGCTTCTTCAGCCAGCCATTTGAATACAGTCACCCTTTGCTGGTATCCTAGAGTGTGAATGGTACAGATGTAGGGTCTTAATTTGAGCCAGTTTGCTACAGCAGGAAAATAATCCTGCGGCAACAGGAAATGTGGATTATAATTAATGGACATTTTTGTAGGGGTTGATACATTTTTTTTTCGTTAGGGCAAATCAAGTCTGAAACTTCAAAGTGGAAATTACGAACTGTAGAAGCCTTTTTAAAACTCAAATACACTACAAGTTTGCATTTCCTGCATTGCAGGAAAAGTGTCAGCAACAAGAGTGATCAAATTAAGATCCTACATCTGTAGTGTGTGTCTTGCACCTGTGGAGAGGTATTTAAGCCGTACCGTTAAGCACTAGGCAGTATATTTAAGTAGTGTGTTTAGGCAGTATATTTAAGTAGTGTGTTTAGGCAGTATATTTAAGTAGTGTGTTTAGGCAGTATATTTAAGTAGTGTGTTTAGGCAGTATATTTAAGTAGTGTGTTTTAGGCAGTATATTTAAGTAGTGTGTTTAGGCAGTATATTTAAGTAGTGTGTTTAGGCAGTATATTTAAGTAGTGTGTTTAGGCAGTATATTTAAGTAGTGTGTTTAGGCAGTATCTAAGTACATTTTAAAGTGGAACTGACAGCGTTTTAACTACTTTACAGATACCAAACAGACAATCATAATATCAGTCAAATATCAAATTCCCACTTTTATACTACAAAACCAACTTTATAAGCAGTAAATAAATATATATATAATGTTATTTTACTCCAAATTCCATGACGTACAGTAAGGCATTGCTGGCAGAATAGATGGATGCAGTTCAATGCATGATTAATATAATTCACCAATACATTTCTTGGTAGTCCAAAACATATTGCTATCAGGTTGTAAATCCCAGCTGGCCTGGTACGTTGTTTGCTGCCTCCATTCGGGATGCACTGTTTCAGTTTTAATGACCCAATATTTTGGACACAAATGGACGAACGTAACTAACGACTGTTATCCAGTTAGCATATCTCTTGCGTTCGCAAATTCACTCTGGCCATCTACTCGGATTTCAGAGCACTCTCGTCTGAGTGTGCCAGAGCGCAGAGTAACTGACGAATTTATGAATTTGCAACACCCGTTGAGTATGGCCGGTGTCAGTAAACGACGGCAAAAGAAGGTAATCAAATTGTTGCCAGCAGCACAGTTACAGTCACCAACGCTCTGGATAACATGAAAACAGCCTAACCAGCTCTGCTCGGGCGAGTAAAATGATCAGTGAGGTGTTCTCTCATTTGCGTCCGAAGAAGCTAGCCAACTTTAGCCAGTTAGCTTGGGTGCTTGACTGCCGTTGTGAAACATCCCGGATCAACCCTACTCCTCGGGCCAGAGCGACCCCAGTGTCAATTTAGTGTAGTATGCGCTGGGAGAGCGGAACGCTCTGAATTTTACGAACGACCCAGAGCGCACTCTGACACACACTGAAGGCAATTTACGAACGCACCCTTAGTTGTCAATCAAATGGGCAGGCAGGCAAGTTCCCATTCAGTTGTCAAAACGTGGGTTGGGACAAACATGCATTGTCAGGCAAGCTGCAGAAGGGCGAGCGGGCTACTATTACCCGTCATTTATCAGTGCAATTTTGACGACCAACTAGCTGAGAATTTGAGAGGGTTCCACCTTAAGTAGCTTGTTTAGCAGGACCGTATATTTAGGCCCTCCTGTCTATCTGTCTGGCTCCCTGCCTGCAGTAAATCTCTGGCAGATTGTTCCGTGGCCTGTCGCCCGTCTTGGGCCGGCCCGTTAATTTAACCTCCCTCCTAATCTCCTGGTGACCCGTGCCGCTCGAGGTGAGAGGCTCTTGGCTAATTACTGTTTAATCTAGTACACCACCTGCCTCGTCCCGCTCCTCCGCTGACCCCCTCCCATCTCTGATCATTCCTCTACAGCCCCTCCTGGTCCTCTACTTGCCCCGCTACACTCTTGCCCCTCCCTGGCCTGCTCCCCTGCTGCCCCCTCCTACCTTACCCCTCCATCCCTCCCGTACCTCTTTGTCATGTATACAATTTGAGTTATTTTTTTGTCTTTAAGCCCCTGGACAGACACAGCTGTGCTGAGATGACAGGCTTCTATGTACACTTCAGAATTAATTGGTTAGAAGTTTAAGTGGTCGTGGGGGTGGGTGGGTGTGCAAGTGTGTGATTGTGTGGAGCAATTGGTTCTATATAGACTTGTCTTAGAGTCATAAGACAGTAAACAAACCCACTAGTTGTTGTGATGAAAGGGAACAGAGATCCTATCCTGTAGTCTGCTACACTAGTTGTTGTGATGAAAGGGAACAGAGATCCTATCCTGTAGTCTGCTACACTAGTTGTTGTGATGAAAGGGAACAGAGTTCCTATCCTGCGGCCAGAACCAGCTAGTCATGAGGATTACTCACTGCTGCCTGACATACTGGCCGCGGAGCAGGTTCAGACTTGCTGTGTGGTAGAGCTTTTACAATACTGGAACCCAGGAAGTTTCTCTCATACAGGACAGGGGGTGCATTCCAGTCTCTACTACCTCCTGAAGTGTACACTCGTTCATTACTTCCCACAAATGTAAAAGCATTGGATTGGTCGAGCTGGGCTAGAGGGAGTTTTTCATTCTCTTTCCAATCAGTGAAGGGAAGTGAACAAGTGAACACTTGAACACTAGGAGAGGTTATTGGGACGCACCCGGGGAGGAGAGGAGGCTGGGAAGAGAGGGGGAGAGGAGGAAATGAGAGGAGAGGGGGCTGAGAGGAGAGGGGGCTGGGAGGAGAGGTGAGGGAGGGGAGGAGGAAAGGAGAGGGGGCTGGGAGGAGAAGAGAGGGGGCTGGGAGGAGAGGAGGAAGAGAGGAGAGGGGGCAGGGAGCTGACCTTGGGTTGCCAGGTGCCAGTCCAAGCAATCTAAACACTATTTGAATAATGTTCTGTTCTGCTCTAGGGGCTGGTGGAAAGAACAGACAGGCAGGCAGGCTGGCTGGCATACTAACACACTGTGCCGCACAAGGTTTAATTTGATTTGTAAATATCTCGGAGATACCTTTTGTATAACGTTGGTGTTGTTTGTTGGCAGGGAGAGACCTCTGGGTGCTCATTCTGGGAAAGAATCCGGCTGAGCACCAGATGGGAATTCCGGAATTCAAATATGTTGGGAATATGCATGGAAATGAGGTAAGCTCATCATGGAAACACACACACACTCAAACGAAGACACACACACACACACACACACAATCAAACAAACACAAAATATTTGGCGTAGTAGCATTAAGTCATTTTACAAATGTGTTTCTAGTCAGCTGTCCAAGCCAGGTCCAAGCCATCTTCACCATTCCTGTTCACTAAAGCCCCCCCCCACAGAGAGAAGAGAGGAGATGGAGATGGTACTAGTCAGTGGATTCCTCAATCAAATGAATGTAGACAAAGGGCCTCCCTCCCGTATCAAACAAAAGCAACTCAGCCTTGCATGTCCTCAGCTTTCCTTTGGCCTTGCTAAATGTGGAAGCAGGGGTGGGCTGCTGCGGACACACGCATACACACACACACACACACACACACGCATACACACACACACGCACACGCACACGCACACGCACACACACACACACACACACACACACACACACACACACAGAGACAGTGTGATGAGGGTTGTATGGAGAGGGATGGATGGATGGAGAGATGTCCTGAAATAGAGATATGTTTCATCCTAATGTCTGGAGGGACATTGTGTGGGTCTGTGTGTGTGTGGGTCTGTGTGTGTGCACGTGAGTGTGTGTGTGTCGCCAGTGTGTGTGCCTGTGTGTGTTTGTGCGTGCCTATGTGTGGTGTGTGTGTCCGTCCTTCAGTCCGTGGCCTGTGGGAAAGCACAAAGAGTTGTAGATGCTGAGGGCCCTGGGGACTGGAGGGCCACAGAGGAGGAGCAGCTGACTGTGACCCTGGGGCCACTCTACTCTCGGACCGGAAAATCTGATGAGGTTGAGAATATTCCGGCCGACGCACAGCAGAGACGCACGCACAGAGAGCGCGAGAATGCAGAGAGAGAGACAGAGCGCAGAGAGAGAGAATGCAGAAAGAGAGAGGGCGCGAGAATGGGAGAGGGAACGAGAATGGGGACGAGAGAGGGCGCAGAGAGAGAGAGAGGGCGCGAGAATGGTAGAAGGGGAGAGAGAGCGCAGAGAGAGAGAATGGAGAGAGAGAGAGGGCGTGAGAATGGGAACGAGAGCGAGAATGGTGGAGAGAGACAGAGCGCAGAGAGACAGGGAGCGAGAGAGAGAGGGGAGTATTAGCCAGATCAAATGTAATGTTATGGCAGTTTAACCTCCAGCATCACTGTACTAGATAAACACTTCCATACTTCAGTGCTTTATTAGTAATAAGATAGACAAGTACGTATTATACTCATGTTTTAAAAAACTAAAACGTGTTCATAATTTACTTCATTGTCCCCATAGGAAAAATGTGTTTGCGGTCAATTATGTACGTTAACCTTTTACTGCAGTGGGCTAAATCAGGGTCACACGGAGTGATTCTTGGTACCACTAGCTGTTTTAATGTTTCATAAAAATAAAAAAAATGTACGTCGAAATCTGTTGTTTCAATTTCAAACTGTTTTGTTATATTTCAGTCTTCTCTGATGTATATAAAGTGTAATATTGGGATGCAAACTCAAAATTCAATACATTTCAACTCTATATCTGACATGGTGCAGGTGTATACTTTTGAAACGAAAGTATACACCTCACACACATGGTTATGAAAAGAAGACACCTGCACCATGTCAGATATAGAGTTGAAATGTATGACATTTTGAGTTTGCATCCCATCAGGTCAGGAATGTTACTGCTTGTTTGGGACAAAAGCCTGCACCCACACCACTACACCTGCAGATAGAAATGGTCAACCTCTACTTTAGACAGTGAGACGGAATTGACTTGTGAGAATAAGGAGGGTGTTGACTTGTGACAATATGGAGGGTGTTGACTTGTGACAATATGGAGGGTGTTGACTTGTGACAATATGGAGGGTGTTGACTTGTGAGAAAATGGAGGGTGTTGACTTGTGAGAAAATGGAGGGTGTTGACTTGTGACAATATGGAGGGTGTTGACTTGTGACAATATGGAGGGTGTTGACTTGTGACAATATGGAGGGTGTTGACTTGTGAGAAAATGGAGGGTGTTGACTTGTGACAATATGGAGGGTGTTGACTTGTGACAATATGGAGGGTGTTGACTTGTGAGAAAATGGAGGGTGTTGACTTGCAATCAGTGGTAATAAGACTGATTGTAAACAGACGTGACTCTGAGGAGTCTGCTGCTAGAAGACTGAGAGGCCCTAAGACAGCTAGTGGTACCAGAAGACTGAGAGGCCCTAAGACAGCTAGTGGTACCAGAAGACTGAGAGGCCCTAAGACAGCTAGTGGTACCAGAAGACTGAGAGGCCCTAAGACAGCTAGTGGTACCAGAAGACTGAGAGGCCCTAAGACAGCTAGTGGTACCAGAAGACTGAGAGGCCCTAAGACAGCTAGTGGTACCAGAAGACTGAGAGGCCCTAAGACAGCTAGTGGTACCAGAAGACTGAGAGGCCCTAAGACAGCTAGTGGTACCAGAAGACTGAGAGGCCCTAAGACAGCTAGTGGTACTAGAAGACTGAGAGGCCCTAAGACAGCTAGTGGTACCAGAAGACTGAGAGGCCCTAAGACAGCTAGTGGTACTAGAAGACTGTGAGGCCCTAAGACAGCTAGTGGTACTAGAAGACTGAGAGGCCCTAAGACAGCTAGTGGTACTAGAAGACTGAGAGGCCCTAAGACAGCTAGTGGTACTAGAAGACTGAGAGGCCCTAAGACAGCTAGTGGTACCAGAAGACTGAGAGGCCCTAAGACAGCTAGTGGTACCAGAAGACTGTGAGGCCCTAAGACAGCTAGTGGTACTAGAAGACTGAGAGGCCCTAAGACAGCTAGTGGTACTAGAAGACTGAGAGGCCCTAAGACAGCTAGTGGTACCAGAAGACTGAGAGGCCCTAAGACAGCTAGTGGTACCAGAAGACTGAGAGGCCCTAAGACAGCTAGTGGTACCAGAAGACTGAGAGGCCCTAAGACAGCTAGTGGTACCAGAAGACTGAGAGGCCCTAAGACAGCTAGTGGTACCAGAAGACTGAGAGGCCCTAAGACAGCTAGTGGTACCAGAAGACTGAGAGGCCCTAAGACAGCTAGTGGTACCAGAAGACTGAGAGGCCCTAAGACAGCTAGTGGTACCAGAAGACTGAGAGGCCCTAAGACAGCTAGTGGTACTAGAAGACTGAGAGGCCCTAAGACAGCTAGTGGTACTAGAAGACTGTGAGGCCCTAAGACAGCTAGTGGTACTAGAAGACTGAGAGGCCCTAAGACAGCTAGTGGTACTAGAAGACTGAGAGGCCCTAAGACAGCTAGTGGTACTAGAAGACTGAGAGGCCCTAAGACAGCTAGTGGTACCAGAAGACTGAGAGGCCCTAAGACAGCTAGTGGTACCAGAAGACTGTGAGGCCCTAAGACAGCTAGTGGTACTAGAAGACTGAGAGGCCCTAAGACAGCTAGTGGTACTAGAAGACTGAGAGGCCCTAAGACAGCTAGTGGTACCAGAAGACTGAGAGGCCCTAAGACAGCTAGTGGTACCAGAAGACTGAGAGGCCCTAAGACAGCTAGTGGTACCAGAAGACTGAGAGGCCCTAAGACAGCTAGTGGTACCAGAAGACTGAGAGGCCCTAAGACAGCTAGTGGTACCAGAAGACTGAGAGGCCCTAAGACAGCTAGTGGTACCAGAAGACTGAGAGGCCCTAAGACAGCTAGTGGTACCAGAAGACTGAGAGGCCCTAAGACAGCTAGTGGTACCAGAAGACTGAGAGGCCCTAAGACAGCTAGTGGTACTAGAAGACTGAGAGGCCCTAAGACAGCTAGTGGTACCAGAAGACTGAGAGGCCCTAAGACAGCTAGTGGTACTAGAAGACTGTGAGGCCCTAAGACAGCTAGTGGTACTAGAAGACTGAGAGGCCCTAAGACAGCTAGTGGTACTAGAAGACTGAGAGGCCCTAAGACAGCTAGTGGTACTAGAAGACTGAGAGGCCCTAAGACAGCTAGTGGTACCAGAAGACTGAGAGGCCCTAAGACAGCTAGTGGTACCAGAAGACTGTGAGGCCCTAAGACAGCTAGTGGTACTAGAAGACTGAGAGGCCCTAAGACAGCTAGTGGTACTAGAAGACTGAGAGGCCCTAAGACAGCTAGTGGTTCAGAAGACTGAGAGGCCCTAAGACAGCTAGTGGTACCAGAAGACTGAGAGGCCCTAAGACAGCTAGTGGTACCAGAAGACTGAGGCCCTAAGACAGCTAGTGGTACTAGAAGACTGAGAGGCCCTAAGACAGCTAGTGGTACCAGAAGACTGAGAGGCCCTAAGACAGCTAGTGGTACCAGAAGACTGAGAGGCCCTAAGACAGCTAGTGGTACCAGAAGACTGAGAGGCCCTAAGACAGCTAGTGGTACCAGAAGACTGAGAGGCCCTAAGACAGCTAGTGGTACCAGAAGACTGAGAGGCCCTAAGACAGCTAGTGGTACCAGAAGACTGAGAGGCCCTAAGACGGCTAGTGGTACCAGAAGACTGAGAGGCCCTAAGACGGCTAGTGGTACCAGAAGACTGAGAGGCCCTAAGACGGCTAGTGGTACCAGAAGACTGAGAGGCCCTAAGACGGCTAGTGGTACCAGAAGACTGAGAGGCCCTAAGACGGCTAGTGGTACCAGAAGACTGAGAGGCCCTAAGACGGCTAGTGGTACCAGAAGACTGAGAGGCCCTAAGATGGCTAGTGGTACCAGAAGACTGAGAGGCCCTAAGACAGCTAGTGGTACCAGAAGACTGAGAGGCCCTAAGACAGCTAGTGGTACCAGAAGACTGAGAGGCCCTAAGACAGCTAGTGGTACCAGAAGACTGAGGCCCTAAGACAGCTAGTGGTACCAGAAGACTGAGGCCCTAAGACAGCTAGTGGTACCAGAAGACTGAGAGGCCCTAAGACAGCTAGTGGTACCAGAAGACTGAGAGGCCCTAAGACAGCTAGTGGTACCAGAAGACTGAGAGGCCCTAAGACAGCTAGTGGTACCAGAAGACGGAGAGGCCCTAAGACAGCTAGTGGTACCAGAAGACTGAGAGGCCCTAAGACAGCTAGTGGTACCAGAAGACTGAGAGGCCCTAAGACAGCTAGTGGTACCAGAAGACTGAGAGGCCCTAAGACAGCTAGTGGTACCAGAAGACTGAGAGGCCCTAAGACAGCTAGTGGTACCAGAAGACTGAGAGGCCCTAAGACAGCTAGTGGTACCAGAAGACTGAGAGGCCCTAAGACAGCTAGTGGTACCAGAAGACTGAGAGGCCCTAAGACAGCTAGTGGTACCAGAAGACTGAGAGGCCCTAAGACAGCTAGTGGTACCAGAAGACTGAGAGGCCCTAAGACAGCTAGTGGTACCAGAAGACTGAGAGGCCCTAAGACAGCTAGTGGTACCAGAAGACTGAGAGGCCCTAAGACAGCTAGTGGTACCAGAAGACTGAGAGGCCCTAAGACAGCTAGTGGTACCAGAAGACTGAGAGGCCCTAAGACAGCTAGTGGTACTAGAAGACTGAGAGGCCCTAAGACAGCTAGTGGTACCAGAAGACTGAGAGGCCCTAAGACAGCTAGTGGGACTAGAAGACTGAGAGGCCCTAAGACAGCTAGTGGTACCAGAAGACTGAGAGGCCCTAAGACAGCTAGTGGTACCAGAAGACTGAGAGGCCCTAAGACAGCTAGTGGTACCAGAAGACTGAGAGGCCCTAAGACAGCTAGTGGTACCAGAAGACTGAGAGGCCCTAAGACAGCTAGTGGTACCAGAAGACTGAGAGGCCCTAAGACAGTTAGTGGTACCAGAAGACTGAGAGGCCCTAAGACAGTTAGTGGTACCAGAAGACTGAGAGGCCCTAAGACAGCTAGTGGTACCAGAAGACTG
>CM062500.1:1109951-1127451 GCA_031479575.1 Coregonus ussuriensis | reverse complement strand
TACAACAGAAAAAATATATATATACAGTGTGTGCGAATGTAGTAAGTTATGGAGGTAAGGCAATAACATACAGTACTTCCAGCAATGGCGTTCCATCATGTCTTAGCAAATCAAGAACAACTTGTATCGTGGCATCTTATCCTTTTATCCAATGCCTCACCTGAGACTGAACCATGCTATTCTCATCTCATCTGTCTTCCGATGAGTTTCTCTTCGCTCTTTATCATGCATATTATATCACAATCCAGTACACCTTGTTTCTCTGTTTTTGAAGTTTGCCTCATCTATCTTGAAGGCTTTAACAGTTCGAATGTGTTGTCAGGAATGTGGTTCCGTCACAGTTCCATTTTTAGCTGACTCTGAGGCTCCTTTAAACTGTCTGTTGTAATGATGGTTTTACTGCACCTATGGCGATTATGCTAATGATATAGAATAAACTGCACCCTGTGATTGGAGCTGTACTTAAATGCGGTCTCTTTTCTGGTGTAAAATACGTGGGCTTGGCAGAGATTGATGGTTCTAGACGTATCTTAGTTAAGCACGGTGTGGTATGTGTGTGTCTCTGTATTGTAGTGTGTGTGTGTGTGTCTCTTAGCAGAAAATGACCGGTCTGAGTAAGTGTGGTGAGGTGAACTAGTCTGGTTAGTATGACTATAGTGGTGAGGTGTTACTAGTCTGGTTAGTATGACTATAGTGGTGAGGTGTTACTAGTCTGGTTAGTATGACTATAGTGGTGTACTAGTCTGGTTAGTATGACTATAGTGGTGTACTAGTCTGGTTAGTATGACTAGTGGTGAGGTGTTACTAGTCTGGTTAGTATGACTATAGTGGTGAGGTGTTACTAGTCTGGTTAGTATGACTATAGTGGTGAGGTGTTACTAGTCTGGTTAGTATGACTATAGTGGTGTACTAGTCTGGTTAGTATGACTATAGTGGTGAGGTGTTACTAGTCTGGTTAGTATGACTATAGTGGTTTACTAGTCTGGTTAGTATGACTATAGTGGTGTACTAGTCTGGTTAGTATGACTATAGTGGTGAGGTGTTACTAGTCTGGTTAGTATGACTATAGTGGTGAGGTGTTACTAGTCTGGTTAGTATGACTATAGTGGTGAGGTGTTACTAGTCTGGTTAGTATGACTATAGTGGTGTACTAGTCTGGTTAGTATGACTAGTGGTGAGGTGTTACTAGTCTGGTTAGTATGACTATAGTGGTGAGGTGTTACTAGTCTGGTTAGTATGACTATAGTGGTGAGGTGTTACTAGTCTGGTTAGTATGACTATAGTGGTGAGGTGTTACTAGTCTGGTTAGTATGACTATAGTGGTGAGGTGTTACTAGTCTGGTTAGTGTTACTAGTCTGGTTATTCTGTGTGAATAATATGAGGTGAAACCTTCTCCAGCCTCATGGAGAACACCTTTACAATCAGCTCTGATGAACCTGAATAGGGCGGAAACTCCCTGGGCCAGTGGGGGTCTCTCTCCTTCCAGAGAAGGAATGAAATGAGTGCCTTATTAAAAGGTGTCAGGAAGCTGCTCCAGTTCCACCCGCGTTTAATATAGGAGCTAATACGTCAACATTCCTCTTTCACAACTAGCTTAGTGGTTAAGAGCGTTGTGCCAGTAACCGAAAGGTCGCTGGTTCTAATCCCCCCGAGCCGACTAGGTGAAAAATCTGTCGGTGCCCTTGAGCAAGGCACTTAACCCTAATTGCTCCTGTAAGTGGCTCTGGATAAGAGCGTCTGCTAAATGACTAAGATGTAAATACTCAGCTGGGAAGCCGTCTAATCCTGGTGACTTTCCACACTTCATTGAGGTGATGGCTGTTCTTATCTCCGATTCTAGTATAGGAGCATCCAAATCCTTTATTTGATCTGGGGGACACCCCAGGAAGCGTTATCTTTGGAGGGGAAAAAAAGGCATTCAATTTAGCATTCAAGTTACATTTAAAATTATAAAGTCACAAAACACATTGTTAATATCTTTTGTACCAGTCAGTACCTCACCACTTCTATTTTTGATAGCTGGTATTACAAAACTGCCATCTTTTTGTTTCAATAATTTACCAGTTTTTTTTTCCACCACTTTCATAAAAGTTTGTCCTCAGCCCAAACATTGCATATTCAGCCTTTTTGTGATAGATCTCATGTAATTGAAACTTCAGATCACAGACTTGTTTCGACAGTGACTCAGTATTTTTCTTGGATAACTATTTTTCCAACTCTGTCATTTGAGACTAGTTACCAATTCTGTCATTTGAGAGACTAGTTTTCCAACTCTTTCATTTGAGACTCTAGTTTTCCAACTCTTTCATTTGAGACTCTAGTTTTCCAACTCTTTCATCTGAGACTCTAGTTTTCCAACTCTTTCATTTGAGACTCTAGTTTTCCAACTCTTTCATTTGAGACTCTAGTTTTCCAACTCTTTCATTTGAGACTCTAGTTTTCCAACTCTTTCATTTGAGACTCTAGTTTTCCAACTCTTTAATTTGAGACTCTAGTTTTCCAACTCTTTAATTTGAGACTCTAGTTTTCCAACTCTTTAATTTGAGACTCTAGTTTTCCAACTCTTTCATTTGAGACTCTAGTTTTCCAACTCTTTAATTTGAGACTCTAGTTTTCCAACTCTTTAATTTGAGACTCTAGTTTTCCAACTCTTTCATTTGAGACTCTAGTTTTCCAACTCTTTAATTTGAGACTCTAGTTTTCCAACTCTTTCATTTGAGACTCTAGTTTTCCAACTCTTTCATTTGAGACTCTAGTTTTCCAACTCTTTCTCTATCTTCCCTTTTCTTTTTACTGGTGTATTATTGTGCCTCTAACATAAGCTTTAGAGGCCTCCCACGCTGTACTCAATTTATCAGTGGAACCAATGTTTGTTTGAAAAAAAAAAACACTTGATGTCTTCATTTAAGGGAAATATTAAATGTTTCGTCGTTGGAATAAGGACATATTCATCCTCCATCTAATGCTTTTCATAGCCATGTTAGCCTCAACCGCTATACATAATTCCACTGTTGCGTGGTCAGTCAAAGCAATAACCCCTATTTTTTAACAATCTATCACCGGTTTAGTCATACTCTTGGAAGTTAGGAAGTCATCTATCCTGGAATTAGATTTATGTTTATGTGAATAAAACGTATATTCCTTCTCTCTAGGATTGACAAGTCTCCATGTATCTAGCAGACCCAGATCCCTCATTTAATAGGTGTATGGCTGCTCTGTCCCTTGGTACAGTTTCGGAATAAGTCGTTTTTCTATCAAGAATACTGTCTTGAACCTGGTTAAAGTCTCCCGCCAGCACTGTATTGCCACCAATGATTTCTCCTATGACCTTATTAACCTTATGGGAAAAACCCAGGATCCTCCTTGTTTGGTGCATAAATATTACACATATTTAACCTAATTACCATTTACCAGAGCCTCAACACAAATAATTATTCCTTCCTCATCCTTATGTTGCTTTAATATTACAAAATTCTACTTTCTATGTTACAAACCAGCCTGGAGATGTCCTGGGACACAATACATTAGAAAGTCTATGTTACAAACCAGCCTGGAGATGTCCTGAGACACAATACATTACAGACAAATCTCCTTTTGTCACAACCCAGTGGCCTAATATACATACATACACACACACAGCCCGGGGGCATAACCCAGTCAAATTAAGGCGATGTTGATAGAGTCAGGTGGTTGACGGCAGAGTCAGGTGGTTGACGGCAGAGTCAGGTGGTTGACGGCATAGTCAGGTGGTTGACGGCAGAGTCAGGTGGTTGACGGCAGAGTCAGGTGGTTGACGGCAGAGTCAGGTGGTTGACGGCATAGTCAGGTGGTTGACGGCAGAGTCAGGTGGTTGATGTGTGGTTGACGGCAGAGTCAGGTGGTTGATGTGTGGTTGACGGCAGAGTCAGGTGGTTGATGTGTGGTTGACGGCAGAGTCAGGTGGTTGACGTGTGGTTGACGGCAGAGTCAGGTGGTTGACGTGTGGTTGACGGCAGAGTCAGGTGGTTGATGGGTGGTTGACGGCAGAGTCAGGTGGTTGATGGGTGGTTGACGGCAGAGTCTGGTGGTTGACGGCATAGTCAGGTGGTTGACGGCAGAGTCAGGTGGTTGATGTGTGGTTGACGGCAGAGTCAGGTGGTTGATGTGTGGTTGACGGCAGAGTCAGGTGGTTGATGTGTGGTTGACGGCAGAGTCAGGTGGTTGACGTGTGGTTGACGGCAGAGTCAGGTGGTTGACGTGTGGTTGACGGCAGAGTCAGGTGGTTGATGTGTGGTTGACGGCAGAGTCAGGTGGTTGATGTGTGGTTGACGGCAGAGTCAGGTGGTTGACGTGTGGTTGACGGCAGAGTCAGGTGGTTGATGTGTGGTTGACGGCAGAGTCAGGTGGTTGACGTGTGGTTGACGGCAGAGTCAGGTGGTTGATGGGTGGTTGACGGCAGAGTCAGGTGGTTGATGGGTGGTTGACGGCAGAGTCAGGTGGTTGACGACAGAGTCAGGTGGTTGACGTGTGGTTGACGGCAGAGTCAGGTGGTTGACGTGTGGTTGACGGCAGAGTCAGGTGGTTGATGTGTGGTTGACGGCAGAGTCAGGTGGTTGATGTGTGGTTGACGGCAGAGTCAGGTGGTTGATGGGTGGTTGACGGCAGAGTCAGGTGGTTGACGGAAGAGTCAGGTGGTTGACGGCAGAGTCAGGTGGTTGACTGCAGAGTCAGGTGGTTGATGGGTGGTTGACGGCAGAGTCGGGTGGTTGATGGGTGGTTGACAGTAAAGTCAGGTGGTTGACAGTAGAGTCAGGTGGTTGACGGCAGAGTCGGGTGGTTGATGGGTGGTTGACGGCAGAGTCGGGTGGTTGACGGCAGAGTCAGGTGGTTGACAGAAAAGTCAGGTGGTTGACGGCAGAGTCAGGTGGTTGATGGGTGGTTGACAGTAAAGTCAGGTGGTTGACAGTAGAGTCAGGTGGTTGATGGCTGAGTCAGGTGGTTGATGGCTGAGTCAGGTGGTTGATGGCTGAGTCAGGTGGTTGATGGCTGAGTCAGGTGGTTGATGGCTGAGTCAGGTGGTTGATGGCTGAGTCAGGTGGTTGATGGCTGAGTCCGATGAGCAGCAGTGTGATTGTTATACAGACTGAGGAAGTAGGATGACGCAGCAGGAAGCAGGACCACATTAACCATGTCGATGATTAGTTTAGCTGGTTGCTTAGTAAGTAGCAGATCCTTTGTGAGGGCAGATTTGATGACTCTCAGTCTAAATGGAATTACTGTACGTGCTGGTCTTAAGGTCAACAAGGATTAGTCATGCTAAAATCTAATCCAAGGGACGGAGGGAGGGAGGGAGGGAGGAGGGAGGGAGGGATGGAGGGAGGGAGGGAGGGATGGAGGGAGGGAGGGAGGGACGGATGGAGGGAGGGAGGGAGGGAGGGAGGGAGGGAGGGAGGGAGGGAGGGAGGGAGGGAGGGAGGGAGGCAGGGAGGGAGGGAGGGAGGGAGGGAGGGAGGGACGGATGGCAGGGTCTCAAGGGTTTTTAAGAGCCGACATTTCTCAGACAGCAGAATGTGTGTTCACCAGTAGTGGGGGAAGGTCTCAGACACAAGCACAATAGTCTTCACTTCAAAAAGTAGTGCAGAGCTGACTTCATTTGGCAGTTTAGTGATTTATCTGCTGCAGTAGATCCGCAGACAGACGTTCTGACAATGTCTCTTTCAGTGTGTCTAGGTTTCATTGACTACATTTCTGAGACAGCATAAAGTGTACCATTACCTAACACGCTGTTGTAACCATTGAATTAGGAATAAGAATACTAGAATCTTATGACAGTATAGAAGGTCAGATTATCTACATGTATGGTCTGTTTACATATACTTCATAGGTTAATTATACAGACAATTTATATAAAACCCATATAAAATGTATTTATAATATGACAATATTTTAGGTTGACAATAATCATATTAGACCATTTCTGATATCACATGCCTTTTTATTTTCCTGCAGAAGTAAAATCGGGATTCTGCGTCTACTGCCATTCATTCCAATTAGGACAGGTTGGGATTTCTCCCTGACCAATATGGCTGCCATTTTTACCGCCCCTTCTGGAACTTTGAGGGTTTATGACATAGCCCTCTAGTAAGTTAATGGGATCTTTATGGTAGTAACTGTATCATCGTATCTCTGTTTAGGTGGTGGGCCGAGTTCTCCTGCTCCAGCTGATCGATCACCTGACCCGTGGTTACCTTAGCGACCCGCTGGTGACCCGCCTCCTGAACAGCAGCCGCGTCCACATCCTGGTTTCCATGAACCCGGACGGCTTCGAGTCTTCCAGCAGAGACTGCATGTACTCCCAGGGGAGGTGAGATAGCGAGGGACGTCACGGGTGGTGTCTTAAAGTACTCCCAGGGGAGGTGAGATAGCGAGGGACATCACGGATGGTGTCTTAAAGTACTCCCAGGGGAGGTGAGATAGCGAGGGACATCACGGGTGGTGTCTTAAAGTACTCCCAGGGGAGGTGAGATAGCGAGGGACATCACGGGTGGTGTCTTAAAGTACTCCCAGGGGAGGTGAGATAGCGAGGGACATCACGGGTGGTGTCTTAAAGTCAACCTGTCCCTTCTGACGCTGTACAGTAACTTCAAATCAACTCACAGCCTTTGGTCCAGTCTGACTGGTGTTGTTGTAGAACTTTACAATGTGTTTTGGAGTGAGTGAGTGGGTGAGTGAGGGAGTGAGTGAGTGGGTGAGGTGAGTAGGTGAGTGAGTGAGTGAAGGGGGGGGGGGGGGGGGGTGAGGGGGTGAGTGAGTGAGGGGGTGAGTGAGGGAGTGAGTGAGTGAGAGGGTGAGTGAGTGAGTGAGTGAGGAGGTGAGTGAGTGAGTAAGGGGGTGAGTGAGTGAGTGAGGTGAGTAAGTGAGTGAGTGAGTGAAGGGGGGGGGTGAGGGGGTGAGTGAGTGAGGGGGTGAGTGAGGGAGGGGGTGAGTGAGAGGGTGAGTGAGTGAGTGAGTGAGGGGGTGAGTGAGTGAGGGGGTGAGTGAGTGAGGGGGTGAGTGAGTGGGTGAGTGAGGGGGTGAGTGAGTGAGGGGGTGAGTGAGTGAGGGGGTGAGTGAGTGGGTGAGTGAGTGAGTGAGGGGTTGAGTGAGTGGGTGGATACTTGATCTGACCTTCCTACTCTGTGGTGCCACTAACTTTTCCAGCCAAAGTGCCTCAGTGTCTGTTTCAAACTATCGTGTGGATCTCCCGGATGGTCAGTCGGCATCTATAGCTCTGTCTATGGATTTAACAGTGGGTACATTTCTCCAGACCCATCCCACAGCTGTTTTACCTGAGCAAGTGGCGGAGTGGACGTTTTGTTGTTTTTTCAAATCCCAGATTGCCCCTTTTTTTTTTTTTATGTAGTTTCAGAGTCCCACTGTGGCTAGATAGAGTTGGGGCAGTGAAACTTATGAGGATCATTGTTTGGAGTGAAGGATGGATGGATGGATGGATGGATGGATGGATGGATGCAGGTCCGGCCCGTTATGTTCTGGTCTACTGAGCAACGCATCAGCTGTAGGATGGTTCTGGGTGTCAACAGCAGAATGGTTACTTTGGACCCCAGTGAATCATCAACTGTAGGATGGTTCAGGGTGTCAACAGCAGAATGGTTACTTTGGACCCCAGTGAATCATCAACTGTAGGATGGTTACTTAGACTGGCCTCCCGAGTGGCACAGTGGTCTAAGGCACTGCATCGCAGTGCTAGCTGTGCCACTAGAGATCCTGGAGTTTGATCTGAGATGTTTGTAGACACAATGCCTCTACAGCACTCGCCCACAACACTCTGATTAGCAGGAAGCCACGGCCTGAAAACAGACTCTCTCTCCCTCTGTCTCTCTCTCCCTCTGTCTCTCTCTCTCCCTGTCTCTCTCTCCCTCTGTCCCTCTGTCTCTCTCTCCCTCTGTCTCTCTCTCCCTCTGTCTCTCTCTCCCTGTCCCTCTGTCTCTCTCCCTGTCCCTCTGTCTCTCTCTCCCTGTCCCTCTGTCTCTCTGTCCCTCTGTCTCTCTCTCCCTCTGTCTCTCTCCCTCTGTCTCTCTCTCCCTCTGTCTCTGTCCCTCTGTCTCTCTCTCCCTCTGTCTCTCTCTCCCTCTCTCCCTGTCCCTCTGTCTCTCTCTCCCTGTCCCTCTGTCTCTGTCTCCCTCTGTCTCTCTCTCCCTCTGTCTCTCTCTCCCTCTGTCTCTCTCTCTCTCTCTCTCTCTGTCTCTCTCTCCCTGTCCCTCTGTCTCTCTCTCCCTCTGTCTCTCTCTCCCTGTCCCTCTGTCTCTCTCCCTGTCCCTCTGTCTCTCTCTCCCTGTCTCTCTCTCCCTGTCCCTCTGTCTCTTTCTCTCTCCCTCTGTCTCCCTCTCTCTCTCTCCCTCTCTCTGGCTGTCTCTCTTTATCTCTCTCTCTCTGACACACACACAAATATACAAACACACACTCTTTCTTTCACTCACACACACTTGCACGTACACACACACACACACACACACACACACACACACACACACACACACACACACACACACACACACACACACACACACACACACAGAGAGATCCCATTTCCTGGCAGTGGATTCCTCCCCGGATGGGACAGATCACTGACACACACACACACACCCTCTTACACAGTCATCCCAGCCCCAAACACTGGAAAAACTCTCACCACCTCGTCACCATAACAACTTTAAACAGGGAAGGGTTCTTAGAAAAACAGAGACATCTCCCCTATGGAAACCAGATTATTGAGCAACACTACAGTAATGCAACAGGACGGGTTTAGATCGTTTTCGTGATTGAGAGAGATGACAGCAGCGACTTTCCACCACTAAATGACTCATGTGTTTGTTGTTGTAACATGGCTTCGATCGGTGTTCATCAGTTTAACTGAAACCACTGTCATTGAAAACAAACAACCTATTTGGTGGTAGATCTGATCTCTGTCTGCAGTGATCTGTTTGGTGGTAGATCTGATCTGTCTGCAGTGATCTGTTTGGTGGTAGATCTGATCTCTGTCTGCAGTGATCTGTTTGGTGGTAGATCTGATCTCTGTCTGCAGTGATCTGTTTGGTGGTAGATCTGATCTCTGTCTGCAGTGATCTGTTTGGTGGTAGATCTGATCTCTGTCTGCAGTGATCTGTTTGGTGGTAGATCTGATGTCTGTCTGCAGTGACCTGTTTGGTGGTAGATATGATCTCTGTCTGCAGTGATCTGTTTGGTGGTAGATCTGATCTCTGTCTGCAGTGATCTGTTTGGTGGTAGATCTGATCTCTGTCTGCAGTGATCTGTTTGGTGGTAGATCTGATCTCTGTCTGCAGTGATCTGTTTGGTGGTAGATCTGATCTCTGTCTGCAGTGACCTGTTTGGTGGTAGATCTGATCTCTGTTTGCAGTGATCTGTTTGGTGGTAGATCTGATCTCTGTCTGCAGTGATCTGTTTGGTGGTAGATCTGATCTCTGTCTGCAGTGATCTGTTTGGTGGTAGATCTGATCTCTGTCTGCAGTGATCTGTTTGGTGGTAGATCTGATCTCTGTCTGCAGTGACCTGTTTGGTGGTAGATCTGATCTCTGTTTGCAGTGATCTGTTTGGTGGTAGATCTGATCTCTGTCTGCAGTGACCTGTTTGGTGGTTATTTAGAAGACCCAATAGGGGTGTACCCTGTGTACATTTCCCTCTGCCTCTACCTCTACAGAGGACTCACAACCACAATACTGGCCCTTAGTCTTTTATCTCATTTGAATGGCTGGACAGTCTCCAATTAGCCAGAGATAGGCTTGGAGAGTACACCCTATTCCCTATGGGCCTTGGTCTAAAGTAGTGCACTACGTAGGGAATAGGGTGCCATTCTCTGGTCTAAAGTAGTGCACTACGTAGGGAATAGGGTGCCGTTTGGGATGCGGATCCGGTCTTGACTCCATCTCTGCAATTAGCACTGTTAAACTGGAGAGTCTTTGGAGTGCAGCCTCACAGGAGGAAATGGGAACATTTCTGACCCTACTGACACACACACACACACACACACACACACACACACACACACACACACACACACACACACACACAAACGAGCCTCTTGTTGAGGTTGTGGTTCTTGGAAATGGCAGGAAGTCACTAGGAATAGATTGTGTTTCAAAAGACTCTACACTTACACACATATATATATATATATACACACACACACACAGTGGTGTGAAAAAGTGTTTGCCCCCTTCCTGATTTCTTATTTGTTTGCATGTTTGTCACACTTAAATGTTTCAGATCATCAAACACATTTTAATATTAGTCAAACACAAGTAAAACACAAAATGCAGTTTTGAAATGAAGGTTGTTGTTATTATTAAGGGAAAACAAAATCCAAACCCACATGGCCCTGTGTGAAGAAGTGATTTCCCCCTACAACCTAATAATTGGTTGGGCCACCCTTAGCAGCAACAACTGCAATCGAGCGTTTGCGATAACTTGCAATGAGTCTTTTACAGCGCTGTGGAGGAGTCTTGGCCCACTCATCTTTGCAGAATTGTTGTAATTCAGCCACATTGGAGGGTTTTCGAGCATTAACTGCCTTTTTAAGGTCATGCCACAGCATCTCAATAGGATTCAGGTCAGGACTTTGACTAGGCCACTCCAAAGTCTTCATTTTGTTTTTCTTCAGCCATTCAGAGGTGGACTTGCTGGTGTGTTTTGGATCATTGTCCTGCTGCAGAACCCAAGTTCGCTTCAGCCTGAGGTCACGAACAGATGGCCGGACATTCTCCTTCAGGATTTTTGGGTAGACAGCAGAATTCATGTTTCCATTTATCACAGCAAGTCTTCCAGGTCGTGAAGCAGCAAAACAGGCCCAGACCATCACACTACCACCACCATATTTTACTGTTGGTATGATGTTCTGTTTCTGAAATGCGGTGTTACTTTTACGGCAGATGTAATGGGACACACACCTTCCAAAAAGTTCAACTTTTGTCTCGTCACTTTTTCACACAGGGCCATGTAAGTTTGGATAATAATAACAACCTTCATTTCAAAACGGCATTTTGTGTTTACTTGTGTTATCTTTGACTAATATTTAAATTTGTTTGATGATCTGAAACATTTAAGTGTGACAAACATGCAAACAAATAAGAAATCAGGAAGGGGGCAAACACTTTTTCACACCACTGTGTATATATATATCAGTATCAGTCAAAAGTTTTGACACACCTACTCATTCCAGGGTTTTTCTTTATTTTTACTATTTTCTACATTGTAGAATAATAGTGAAGACATCAAAACTATGAAATAACACATATGGAATCATGTAGTAACCAAAAAAGTGTTAAACAAATCAAAATATATTTTATATTTGAGATTCTTCAAAGTAGCCACCCTTTGCCTTGATGACAGCTTTGCACGCTCTTGGCATTCTCTCAACCAGCTTCATTAGGTAGTCACCTGGAATGTTTGATTTCATTGTGTATTAGAAACACTGTTTGAGATCATTGTGAGGGGATTTCACCAGTGGTTAGAAAGAGGAATTGGGCTTCCCGGGAAAATGTTGTCCGAGGTTGCAACAGTAACCAAGGGGGAGGGGCTTAGCGAAGTGTCAATTGCAGTATGCATTTAGTTTGAGAATTTAGACGTGAGCAGACTGGTTTTTGAAGAAAAAAAGTAATAGAGTTCCAATATTTTCATAACCTTTGTGATTGGAGGATAGCTATGAGGGTTATCGAATCCGGATAAAATCCTCTGAGTTCCTCAAGCTCATTAATGATACAATGTTCATATTTGAAGATTGAAGAACACCCAGTCTCTTTGGCAAATGACAGGAGTGGAATGTTAGCTAAAAAGACTGGTACCCAGAATATCACTTCCCCTCTTCCTTACTCATATCCTGATGCAGCTCCATGACTGCTCATATCCTGATGCAGCTCCATGACTGCTCATATCCTGACGCAGCTCCATGACTGCTCATATCCTGATGCAGCTCCATGACTGCTCATATCCTGACGCAGCTCCATGACTGCTCATATCCTGATGCAGCTCCATGACTGCTCATATCCTGATGCAGCTCCATGACTGCTCATATCCTGATGCAGCTCCATGACTGCTCATATCCTGATGCAGCTCCATGACTGCTCATATCCTGATGCAGCTCCATGACTGCTGATATCCTGATGCAGCTCCATGACTGCTCATATCCTGATGCAGCTCCATGACTGCTGATATCCTGATGCAGCTCCATGACTGCTCATATCCTGACGCAGCTCCATGACTGCTCATATCCTGACGCAGCTCCATGACTGCTCATATCCTGATGCAGCTCCATGACTGCTCATATCCTGATGCAGCTCCATGACTGCTCATATCCTGATGCAGCTCCATGACTGCTCATATCCTGATGCAGCTCCATGACTGCTCATATCCTGATGCAGCTCCATGACTGCTGATATCCTGATGCAGCTCCATGACTGCTCATATCCTGATGCAGCTCCATGACTGCTGATATCCTGATGCAGCTCCATGACTGCTCATATCCTGACGCAGCTCCATGACTGCTCATATCCTGACGCAGCTCCATGACTGCTCATATCCTGATGCAGCTCCATGACTGCTGAAATCCTGATGCAGCTCCATGACTGCTGATATCCTGATGCAGCTCCATGACTGCTGATATCCTGATGCAGCTCCATGACTGCTCATATCCTGATGCAGCTCCATGACTGCTCATATCCTGACGCAGCTCCATGACTGCTCATATCCTGACGCAGCTCCATGGCTGCTCATATCCTGATGCAGCTCCATGACTGCTCATATCCTGATGCAGCTCCATGACTGATCATATCCTGATGCAGCTCCATGACTGCTCATATCCTGATGCAGCTCCATGACTGCTCATATCCTGATGCAGCTCCATGACTGCTAATTATGGTGTTCCTGGTGCTTCTTTACGACTGAAACTTTTCTAGCATTGAAGACAAAGTTATTAAAGTCTCTAACATCGCTGTCCAACTTTGCCACATCCGACCAGGGCAAAGTCAATTCTTTTTTTATACAACTAAAACAGATGTTTTTCCTTGGCTTTAAGGCTTTTTATCATTTGAAGCCAAAGTTATTCAACTCTCTAACTAACTGTTAGTCTAACACCTTTGTCCAACTGGGCCCCAACCCCATCCCATCTCATGCTCCAACTGGGCCCCAACCCATCCCATCTCATGCTCCAACTGGGCCCCAACCCCATCCCATCTCATGCTCCAACTGGGCCCCAACCCCATCCCATCTCATGCTCCAACTGGGCCCCACCCCATCCCATCTCATGCTCCAACTGGGCCCCAACCCCATCCCATCTCATGCTCCAACTGGGCCCCAACCCCATCCCATCTCATGCTCCAACTGGGCCCCAACCCCATCCCATCTCATGCTCCAACTGGGCCCCAACCCATCCCATCTCATGCTCCAACTGGGCCCCAACCCATCCCATCTCATGCTCCAACTGGGCCCCAACCCATCCCATCTCATGCTCCAACTGGGCCCCAACCCCATCCCATCTCATGCTCCAACTGGGCCCCAACCCCATCCCATCTCATGCTCCAACTGGGCCCCAACCCCATCCCATCTCATGCTCCAACTGGGCCCCAACCCATCCCATCTCATGCTCCAACTGGGCCCCAACCCCATCCCATCTCATGCTCCAACTGGGCCCCAACCCCATCCCATCTCATGCTCCAACTGGGCCCCAACCCCATCCCATCTCATGCTCCAACTGGGCCCCAACCCCATCCCATCTCATGCTCCAACTGGGCCCCAATCCATCCCATTCATGCTCCAACTGGGCCCCAACCCCATCCCATCTCATGCTCCAACTGGGCCCCAACCCCATCCCATCTCATGCTCCAACTGGGCCCCAACCCCATCCCATCTCATGCTCCAACTGGGCCCCAACCCCATCCCATCTCATGCTCCAACTGGGCCCCAACCCCATCCCATCTCATGCTCCAACTGGGCCCCAACCCATCCCATCTCATGCTCCAACTGGGCCCCAACCCATCCCATCTCATGCTCCAACTGGGCCCCAACCCATCCCATTCATGCTCCAACTGGCCCCAACCCCATCCCATCTCATGCTCCAACTGGGCCCCAGTGGGTTGACATTGAAACATCACACCTCAGACCAGATCAGACACGACCAAGTCATCCACAAGTTGACGTTGCGTTACGCAATAAATCTGGATCCAACATGTCTGTCTGTGGGTAAACTGGGTTATTTTCTCCACACTAAGGGTGCATCCCAAATGGCACCCTATTCTCTGTAGTGCACTACTTTCCACCAGGGAATAGGGTGCCATGGTTAAAAGACGTACACTACATAGCAAATAGAGGCCAATAGGGCTCTGGACAAAAGTAGTTCTCCATATAGGAAATATAGTGCCATTTGGGACGCAACCGAATGACAGAGCGGTGGTGCACAGTAACCTACTGTAGTATAGCTACAGACTACAGGAGGTTGCCTCCCTTCTACTCTGTGGTAGAGCTGTTCTCTCTCTGTCTCTCTCTCTCTGTGTCTCTGTGGTAGAGCTGTTCTCTCTCTGTCTCTCTCTCTCTGTGTCTCTGTGGTATAGCTGTTCTCTCTCTGTCTCTGTGTCTCTGTGGTATAGCTGTTCTCTCTCTCTGTGTCTCTGTGTCTCTGTGTCTCTCTGTCTCTGTGTCTCTGTGGTATAGCTGTTCTCTCTGTGTCTCTGTGTCTCTGTGGTATAGCTGTTCTCTCTCTGTCTCTGTGTCTCTGTGGTATAGCTGTTCTCTCTCTGTCTCTGTGTCTCTGTGGTATAGCTGTTCTCTCTGTGTCTCTGTGTCTCTGTGTATCTCTGTCTCTGTGTCTCTGTGGTATAGCTGTTCTCTCTCTGTCTCTGTGTCTCTGTGTCTCTGTGGTATAGCTGTTCTCTCTCTGTCTCTGTGTCTCTGTGTCTCTGTGGTATAGCTGTTCTCTCTCTGTCTTTGTGTCTCTGTGGTATAGCTGTTCTCTCTCTGTCTCTGTGTCTCTCTGTCTCTCTGTCTCTGAGTCTCAGTGGTATAGCTGTTCTCTCTGTGTCTCTGTGTCTCTCTGTCTCTCTGTCTCTGTGGTATAGCTGTTCTCTCTGTGTCTCTGTGTCTCTCTGTCTCTGTGTCTCTGTGGTATAGCTGTTCTCTCTCTGTCTCTGTGGTATAGCTGTTCTCTCTGTGTCTCTCTGTCTCTCTGTCTCTCTGTCTCTGTGGTATAGCTGTTCTCTCTGTGTCTCTGTGTCTCTCTGTCTCTGTGTCTCTGTGGTATAGCTGTTCTCTCTCTGTCTCTGTGTCTCTGTGGTATAGCTGTTCTCTCTCTGTCTCTGTGTCTCTGTGGTATAGCTGTTCTCTCTCTGTCTCTGTGTCTCTCTCTCTCTGTGTCTCTGTGGTATAGCTGTTCTCTCTCTGTCTCTGTGTCTCTCTCTCTGTGTGTCTCTGTGGTATAGCTGTTCTCTCTCTGTCTCTGTGTCTCTGTGGTATAGCTGTTCTCTCTGTGTCTCTGTGTCTCTGTGGTATAGCTGTTCTCTCTGTGTGTCTCTGTGGTATAGCTGTTCTCTCTGTGTCTCTGTGTCTCTGTGGTATAGCTGTTCTCTCTGTGTGTCTCTGTGGTATAGCTGTTCTCTCTGTGTCTCTGTGTTTCTCTGTCTCTGTGGTATAGCTGTTCTCTCTCTGTCTCTGTGTCTCTGAGTATCTGTGGTATAGCTGTTCTCTCTCTGTCTCTGTGTCTCTGTGGTATAGCTGTTCTCTCTCTGTCTCTGTGTCTCTGTGGTATAGCTGTTCTCTCTCTGTCTCTGTGTCTCTGTGGTATAGCTGTTCTCTCTCTCTGTGTCTCTGTGTCTCTGTGTCTCTCTGTCTCTGTGTCTCTGTGGTATAGCTGTTCTCTCTGTGTCTCTGTGTCTCTGTGGTATAGCTGTTCTCTCTCTGTCTCTGTGTCTCTGTGGTATAGCTGTTCTCTCTCTGTCTCTGTGTCTCTGTGGTATAGCTGTTCTCTCTGTGTCTCTGTGTCTCTGTGTATCTCTGTCTCTGTGTCTCTGTGGTATAGCTGTTCTCTCTCTGTCTCTGTGTCTCTGTGGTATAGCTGTTCTCTCTCTGTCTCTGTGTCTCTGTGTCTCTGTGGTATAGCTGTTCTCTCTCTGTCTTTGTGTCTCTGTGGTATAGCTGTTCTCTCTCTGTCTCTGTGTCTCTCTGTCTCTCTGTCTCTGAGTCTCAGTGGTATAGCTGTTCTCTCTGTGTCTCTGTGTCTCTCTGTCTCTCTGTCTCTGTGGTATAGCTGTTCTCTCTGTGTCTCTGTGTCTCTCTGTCTCTGTGTCTCTGTGGTATAGCTGTTCTCTCTCTGTCTCTGTGGTATAGCTGTTCTCTCTGTGTCTCTCTGTCTCTCTGTCTCTCTGTCTCTGTGGTATAGCTGTTCTCTCTGTGTCTCTGTGTCTCTCTGTCTCTGTGTCTCTGTGGTATAGCTGTTCTCTCTCTGTCTCTGTGTCTCTGTGGTATAGCTGTTCTCTCTCTGTCTCTGTGTCTCTGTGGTATAGCTGTTCTCTCTCTGTCTCTGTGTCTCTCTCTCTCTGTGTCTCTGTGGTATAGCTGTTCTCTCTCTGTCTCTGTGTCTCTCTCTCTGTGTGTCTCTGTGGTATAGCTGTTCTCTCTCTGTCTCTGTGTCTCTGTGGTATAGCTGTTCTCTCTGTGTCTCTGTGTCTCTGTGGTATAGCTGTTCTCTCTGTGTGTCTCTGTGGTATAGCTGTTCTCTCTGTGTCTCTGTGTCTCTGTGGTATAGCTGTTCTCTCTGTGTGTCTCTGTGGTATAGCTGTTCTCTCTGTGTCTCTGTGTTTCTCTGTCTCTGTGGTATAGCTGTTCTCTCTCTGTCTCTGTGTCTCTGAGTATCTGTGGTATAGCTGTTCTCTCTCTGTCTCTGTGTCTCTGTGGTATAGCTGTTCTCTCTCTGTCTCTGTGTCTCTGTGGTATAGCTGTTCTCTCTCTGTCTCTGTGTCTCTGTGGTATAGCTGTTCTCTCTGTGTCTCTGTGTCTCTGTGTCTCTGTGTATCTGTGTCTCTGTGGTATAGCTGTTCTCTCTCTGTCTCTTTGTCTCTGTGTCTCTGTGGTATAGCTGTTCTCTCTATGTCTCTGTGGTATAGCTGTTCTCTCTTTGTCTCTCTCTCTCTGTGTCTCTGTGGTAGAGCTGTTCTCTCTTTGTCTCTCTCTCTCTGTGTCTCTGTGGTATAGCTGTTCTCTCTATGTCTCTGTGGTATAGCTGTTCTCTCTTTGTCTCTCTCTCTGTGTCTCTGTGGTATAGCTGTTCTCTCTTTGTCTCTCTCTCTCTGTGTCTCTGTGGTATAGCTATTCTCTCGCTGTCTCTGTGTCTCTGTGTCTCTGTGGTATAGCTGTTCTCTCTCTCTGTGTCTCTGTGTCTCTGTGTCTCTCTGTCTCTGTGTCTCTGTGGTATAGCTGTTCTCTCTGTGTCTCTGTGTCTCTGTGGTATAGCTGTTCTCTCTCTGT
>CM062500.1:967451-1107451 GCA_031479575.1 Coregonus ussuriensis | reverse complement strand
CAGGAACTTTACTGGATACAGTGCAAATACAAAGTACAAAGGCAACCTCAAACAGAGAGGAAATAATATGACCCGCACACATGGGCAACTTCCGCAAAGACCAAAACAATTACGCACAATACAAAATGAGAAACAGAGGGTTATAAAGGGAACACAATAAAACATCATGGGAAACAGGTGTAAACAATAAAGACCAAACAAGACAAACACCGAAACATCGATCGGCAGCAGCTAGTACTCCGGGGACGACGAACGCCGAAGCCTGCCCGAGCAAGGAGGAGGAGCAGCCTCGGCTGAATCCGTGACATATATAAATATATATTTGCGCCCATCTCAGTGAACTAATCAATTGTGGAGGCCTAGACTAAAAGCCAATGTATGCTTGATCCGAAAATGTGGTTGGAGGCTCCCGGCTTCTCAACAGCTTCTACCCCCAAGCCATAAGACTCCTGAACAGCTAATCATGGCTACCCGGACTATTTGCACTGCCCCCCCACCCCATCTTTTTACGCTGCTGCTACTCTGTTAATTACTTATGCATAGTCACTTTAATGTACACTTTAATGTAATTACTTATGCATAGTCACTTTAATGTACATATTACCTCAATTAACTCGACTAGCCGGTGCCCCCGCACATTGACTCTGCACCGGTACCCCCCTGTATATAGCCTCCCTACTGTTATTTTATTTTACTGCTGCTCTTTAATTATTTGCAAAAAATTTTTTTGCTTAACACTTTTTATTAAATCTATTTTACTTTGCATTGTTGGTTAAGGGCTTGTAAGTAAGCATTTCACTGTAACGTCTACACCTGTTGTATTCGGCACATGTGGCAAATACAATTTGATTTGATTGTTTTAGTGTTTATCAATTCCCCATTACATATATCACCAGTAGTCCATTTACTGTTAAAGCACTGCTTCTTATCCCTTTGCGCAAATAGCCGACAGCTGCGTCTGTCCCGAGCTCACTGGCCCGTGAAACTCTGAGGGCCCAGAATATTTTATACAATGTTGCAATTTCGCTAGTGCAAGCTTCTATAGCCAGACCCAAGTTAATAGTTGATACAATGTTTCAAATTCGTTGCAGACAGGCCACGTGTAGCCAATGTGATTTAGAGGATATTTATTTTTATCAGGTTCTTTTTCGACCTGCAGGCTGCAATGTTTTTATTTGTTGGCTTTATGTAGGCTATTTTTACGTAGTTGGCAAATGGCAATAGAAGTTACTTTTTAGGTTTATCATTTTCATTTAGATTTGGATAGAATTTTGATTAACCAAATGACAATGATTTTGAGATATGAAGACGTTATTATAAATTAAATGAAACTATTTCACGAAAATGTGCATATGAAAACCATAACTGGCACGCAGATTGGTATAAATGGTAAAATAAATTGGCATTCCACATGAGAAAGGTTGCCAACTCCTGGTGTAGCCTATTACCGGCAAGGAGCGGGAGGAGAATAGTTGGGTCAGGTTAAGGTTTTTTTCTTCTGGTTATCTAGATCTCTGGCGCCCTCTTGAGGCATTTGTCTTATTTCATCAAGTTTAACGCGTCAGACAAGCTCACATACATAGGGTGTGTCTATATATGGAAAAATGCACGTTTAAACATTTTGACCAATCGATTGATCGAAAGAACAGAGGACTTTTGGTTGGCCAAGATTTTTTTTTTGTCGGGGACAGCCCAACTCCTCCGACAGTCACGATACTGTAGCTGTTGTTATCTTACTAAGAAAGACGGCCCTACGCTGGGAGAAAGGGAGGGGGGTGAGGATGGAGGAGGATATGACCTCAGAGAGGCCCTGAGGCTGGGAGAGAAGGATGGGGGGTGAGGATGGAGGAGGATATGACCTTGGAGAGGCCCTGAGGCTGGGGGAGAAGGAGGAGGATGGAGGAGGATATGATCTCAGAGAGGCCCTGAGGTTGGGAGAGAAGGAGGAGGATATGACCTCAGAGAGGCCCTGAGACTGGGGGAGAAGGAGGTGAGGACGGAGGAGGATATTACCTCGGAGAGGCCCTGAGGCTGGGAGAGATGGAGGAGGATATGACCTCAGAGAGGCCCTGAGGCTGGGGGAGGAGGAGGAGGAGGAGGTGAGGATGGAGGAGGATATGACCTCGGAGAGGCTGGGAGAAATGGAGGAGGATATGACCTCAGAGAGGCCCTGAGGCTGGGGAAGGAGGAGGAGGATTTAGGAGGATATGACCTCAGAGAGGCCCTGAGGCTGGGGGAGAAGGAGGAGGCGAGGATGGAGGAGGATATGACCTCGGAGAGGCCCTGAGGTTGGGGGAGAAGGAGGAGGATATGATCTCAGAGAGGCCCTGAGGCTGGGGGAGAAGGAGGAGGTGAGGATGGAGGAGGATATGACGTCAGAGAGGCCCTGAAGCTGGGGGAGGAGGATGAGGATGGAGGAGGATATGGGCAGGGGTGAGGAAGGGGTGGGGGGGTAGACTAGTGAGTAAGATAACACTGTCAAGCACCTGTAGGATATCCATTCACTTCATGGACACAGACAGGCAGACAGTTAGACAGGCAGACAGTTAGACAGGCAGACAGTTAGGCAGGCAGGCAGGCAGGCAAGCCTGCTCTCTCCCTTGAGTAAATCACCAATGTTATGTGTTGTCAGGTCTGGTATAAACAGATGTCTGTCTGGGTATAAACACTACGCGGCCCCAGTCCATTTACTAGGCCATCCATCTCCCTCCATAGTACCCCCACCGGACCAGTGATGGCACCCCAGAGAGGGCACTCAGACAGGGCACCCACATGCTCTGCCACAGCCTCTGCTGCTGGAGGGTTTTAACAGGGATCAACTGCAGGGACAGCTCTACAATGAGTATTCCTGGATTGTTTAAGGAATCTGTTTATAGTGACTGAAAGTGAGACACTCTCACACGCCCACGCTCTCTCTCTCTCTGTCCCTTTCTCTTAGAAAGAGAGACACTGGTAGAGGGACAGAGAGAGAGAGGTAGAGGGACAGAGAGAGAGAGACACCAGTAGAGGGACAGAGAGAGAGAGAGGTAGAGGGACAGAGAGAGAGAGAGAGACACCGATAGAGGGACAGAGAGAGAGAGGTAGAGGGACAGAGAGAGGAGCGTGGGCGAGAGAGCGTCTCACTCTCTCTCTCTCTCTCTCTCTCTCTCTCTCTCTCTCTCTCTCTCTCTCTCTCTCTCTCTCTCTCTCTCTCTCTCTCTCTCTCTCTCTCTCTCTCTCTCTCTCTCTCTCTCTCTCTCTCCCCTGAGAGTGGAATAGAATAGTCTGTTTTATAAACACTATAAAATGTCACATGACTAGATAGGAAACATGTTCAAGTCTTCTCATCCTACTCTGTCTGCCTCCCAAATGGCACCCTATTTCCCTACTGTAGACAGTACAGTGCATTACTTTGGACCAGGACCCCAGTGTACTATAGAGGGAATAGAGTGCCATTTTGTGAGGCGGTCTCTGTAAATGACTGTGGTAACAAAGAGACCAACGTTATTAATGTGTCGTGTATTATTATATGTGATTTGACTAAAGAGTTATTGGATGATTATACATCATAATAATAATAAGACGGTGGCATGTTCCACCTGACTGGTTTTGAATCAGCTCAGCTACATAGCATTTTCCACAGACTACTACACTGTTTGAATCCCCATCCAGACACGCTGTAGTGATTGTTGATGTGGATGATTCTCAACCTTCTGTGTACAACACCGAGACTAATTCCTAGCAACATTTCTTAATGGCAGTACAGTTTTCTGCTATACTGTCAGGTTTTAAGTAAAACAAGGTGCTGTGACAGCAAAAGGAGCCAGTCCAGTCCTCCAGTCCAGCCTAGTCCAGTCCAGTCCAGCCCAGTCCAGTCCAGTCCAGTCCAGCCTAGTCCAGTCCTCCAGTCCAGCCTAGTCCAGTCCAGTCCAGTCCAGCCCAGTCCAGTCCAGTCCAGCCCAGTCCAGTCCAGCCTAGTCTAGTCCAGTCCAGTCCAGCCCAGTCCAGTCCAGCCCAGTCCAGCCTAGTCCAGTCCAGTCCAGTCCAGCCTAGTCCAGTCCTCCAGTCCAGCCTAGTCCAGTCCAGCCCAGTCCAGCCCAGTCCAGTCCAGCCTAGTCCAGTCCTCAAGTCCAGTCCAGTCCAGCCTAGTCCAGTCCAGTCCTCCAGTCTAGTCCAGTCCAGCCTAGTCCAGTCCTCAAGTCCAGTCCAGCCTAGTCCAGTCCAGTCCAGCCTAGTCCAGTCCAGTCCTCCAGTCTAGTCCAGTCCAGCCTAGTCCAGTCCTCAAGTCCAGTCCAGCCTAGTCCAGTCCAGCCTAGTCCAGTCCAGTCCTCCAGTCTAGTCCAGTCCAGCCTAGTCCAGTCCTCAAGTCCAGTCCAGCCTAGTCCAGTCCAGTCCAGCCTAGTCCAGTCCAGTCCTCCAGCCTAGTCCAGTCCTCAAGTCCAGTCCAGCCTAGTCCTGTCCAGTCCAGCCTAGTCCAGTCCAGTCCTCAAGTCCAGTCCAGTCCAGCCTAGTCCAGTCCAGTCCTCCAGTCTAGTCCAGTCCAGCCTAGTCCAGTCCTCAAGTCCAGTCCAGCCTAGTCCTGTCCAGTCCAGCCTAGTCCAGTCCAGTCCTCAAGTCCAGTCCAGTCCAGCCTAGTCCAGTCCAGTCCTCCAGTCTAGTCCAGTCCAGCCTAGTCCAGTCCTCAAGTCCAGTCCAGCCTAGTCCAGTCCTCAAGTCCAGTCCAGCCTAGTCCAGTCCAGTCCAGCCTAGTCCAGTCCAGTCCTCCAGTCTAGTCCAGTCCAGCCTAGTCCAGTCCAGCCTAGTCCAGTCCAGTCCAGTCCAGCCTAGTCCAGTCCTCCAGTCCAGTCCTCCAGTCCAGTCCAGCCTAGTCCAGTCCAGCCTAGTCCAGTCCAGCCTAGTCCAGTCCAGTCCAGTCTAGTCCAGCCTAGTCCAGTCCAGCCTAGTCTAGTCCAGCCTAGTCTAGTCCAGTCCAGCCTAGTCCAGCCTAGTCCAGTCCAGTCCAGCCTAGTCCAGCCTAGTCCAGTCCAGCCTAGTCCAGCCCTGCCTTCCATTAGGAAAGTGTTTTATTTTATTGCCTAATGAGGACCAGCTGTATTGTGAGAGCCGTAAACTGTTTGCGTTCCCCCAAAACAAACGATTGCAGCGAGCGGTATGGTGCCGTTAAAACACAGGGAAAGATTTGACCGTGCATCCTGCTGGTTTCTAACTGTTGTGTTTTCCAACCTTCGACTACCCAGAGATACGTATGTTTTTACTAAATTCTGATTCTTGGAAGTTAAAAGCCATTGGAGTGAGCTCTTCCCCCCCCCGTATGAAGATGCTGTTGAAGATATGTTGACGATGAAAACAATTATGTTGTGTAATGGATGAGAAGCATTAGCCGACCACAAACTCTTCACATCAAAGCAGTGGCGTTGTAAGCATCTAAGCTCACAGACATTCCTGCAGGGGATCATTTGTTTCTCTGTGGTCTGGGGTAAAGACATGTGATCGTGTGTGTGTGTGTGTGTGTGTGTGTGTGTGTGTGTGTGTGTGTGTGCGTTAGACCTGGTCGTGCCGTGTTTTAAACACTGTTAAAGGCACAATCTGGGATATTTCCTGCTGGTCATTTGCTGAACGGCCAGGTAGCTTGTGCTGACCCGCTGCTGGAGTCCAATCCTGACTCTCCCCTCCCTCAAGTGCACACTTGTTCACTCCCCATCAAGTGTTTAAAAGCATTGGATTGCCGTAGGAATTAAAATATGCTTGACTCAATAGTAACGCCTAGACAACGCTTTTAAATCCTTGAGAATTTAAAAGTGAACAAGTGTACACTTTTTTAAATTGTTTAAAAAAAATTATTTAACCTTTATTTAACACTTAGAGGATAAGGAATGATTGCACAATCCTTGAGGTATTGAACAAGTGCACGAGTTGAATCAGAATTGGGCTAAAGGGTTTCTATTAGCCTGCCTGGGCCAAGCCTGGGCCAAGCCTGGGCCAAGCCTGGGCCAAGCCTGGGCCAAGCCTACAGCCTCTTCCAGCCTGACCACAACAGCTATAATAACCTCCAGAAGGGAAGGGTTAGACAGCTAAACCAGGCAGTCAGCCACAGGCCAGACAGCTAAACCAGGCAGGATACACCAGAGTACTATACAAGATACACCAGAGTACTATACAGAATACACCAGAGTAGTATATAGGCTACACCAGAGTACTATTTTAGGATACACCAGAGTACTATACAAGATACACCAGAGTACTATACAGGATACCCCAGAGTACTATATAGGCTACCCCAGAGTACTATATAGGCTAGCCCAGAGTACTATACAGGATACACCAGAGTAGTATACAGGATACACCAGAGTACTATACAGGATACACCAGAGTACTATACAGCATACACCAGAGTAGTATTAGTATACAAGATACACCAGAGTACTATACAAGATACCCCAGAGTACTATATAGGCTACCCCAGAGTAGTATACAGGATACACCAGAGTACTATACAGAATACACCAGAGTACTATACAGGATACACCAGAGTACTATACAGGATACACCAGAGTACTATACAAGATACACCAGAGTAGTATATAAGCTACACCAGATTACTATACAGGATACACCAGAGTATTACACAGGATACACCAGAGTACTATACAGGATACACCAGAGTAGTATATAGGCTATACCAGAGTACTATACAGGATACACCAGAGTACTATACAAGATACACCAGAGTAGTATATAAGCTACACCAGATTACTATATAGGATACACCAGAGTATTACACAGGATACACCAGAGTAGTATATAGGCTATACCAGAGTACTATATAGGCTACACCAGAGTTCTATACAGGATACACCAGAGTACTATATAGGCTACACCAGAGGACTATACAGAATACACCAGAGTAGTATATAGGCTACACCAGAGTACTATACAAGATACACCAGAGTAGTATATAAACTACACCAGATTACTATAAAGGATACACCAGAGTATTACACAGGATACACCAGAGTACTATACAGGATACACCAGAGTAGTATATAGGCTACACCAGAGTACTATATAGGCTACACCAGAGTACTATACAGGATACACCAGAGTACTATATAGGCTACACCAGAGTACTGTACAGAATACACCAGAGTACTATACAGCATACACCAGAGTACTATACAGCATACACCAGAGTACTATACAGGATACACCAGAGTACTATATAGGCTACACCAGAGTACTATACAGAGTTAACCAGAGTACTATATAGGCTACACCAGAGTACTATACAGGATACACCAGAGTACTATATAGGCTACACCAGAGTACTATACAGAGTTAACCAGAGTACTATACAGGCTACACCAGAGTACTATACAGAATACACCAGAGTACTATATAGGCTACACCAGAGTACTATACAGGATACACCAGAGTACTATATAGGCAACACCAGAGTACTATACAGGATACACCAGAGTACTATATAGGCTACACCAGAGTACTATACAGAGTTAACCAGAGTACTATATAGGCTACACCAGAGTACTATACAGGATACACCAGAGTACTATATAGGCTACACCAGAGTACTATACAGAGTTAACCAGAGTACTATACAGGCTACACCAGAGTACTATACAGAATACACCAGAGTACTATATAGGCTACACCAGAGTACTATACAGGATACACCAGAGTACTATATAGGCAACACCAGAGTACTATACAGGATACACCAGAGTACTATATAGGCTACACCAGAGTACTATATAGGCTACACCAGAGTACTATATAGGCTACACCAGAGTACTATATAGGCTACACCAGAGTACTATATAGGCTACACCAGAGTACTATACACCAGAGGCAGCTCTGTAAATGTTTTTACTCAATATACTGTGTCCATTTGAACATTGGACTCCCTGGAAAGCAGTGGCAATTGTTAGATAAATAAAACACAAGTGCCATTGTTCAAGAAGAGTACAGGTGTTTTCAACCGGGGGGAGGTACTGACTTTGAAAAAGCACCCGTGAATAGGCCACCTGCTTGACAGTGGTGCTGGGAAGCCTTCTTGACTTGGACATAATGTTTTACAACACATGGCTAACCTTTGTTTAAACAGCTGCACTTAGCGAATATGTTAGAGTTTAGGATTGTTCAGAAGGAGTACAGGTGACTATAGGTGACGTTTCGACATCAAGCTGACGTCTTCTTCAGAGTGTCGAAAAGTCAGTCACCTGTACTCATCCTGAACAACGGATAAAAGTGAGCTAAAATGAATGATTCTCTGTCTTTTTTGTTGAGTTCTCCAACTCCTTTCTGCCTGGAATAAGTTTTTCTTGGTCAGCCCTTTTCATGGTTTTTGTCTTTCCTTTGCTTTGTTTGCTGAAGCGAAGGTCCACCTGAACTCTTATCTACCAAATACATTCATTATAGAATGTTGATTACTTCTCCATGACATTGTCATTCACCTGATAAGACAAGACGTGATAAAAAACATTTTTTGCTAACGTATGATGGGGGCCCCCAGGTCGCCAGTTTTCCAGGAAGGGGTCCCTGGTCAAAAAAGGTTGAAGACCCCTGATGTAGGGATACCACCTGGGAGTGACTCAAACTGCAAGGTCTTCTTCTTCCCTCGAGCGTAGCAGAGCTGTGATTCCTCCTTGAGAGGCAGCGTGGGGACAAAGAGCTCTCTGTGCTCAGGGGAGAGGTGGAGTGGAGGGGGGGCAGAGGGGGGTTTGAGATAGCCTTATAAAGTTTACCCAATGCACCTCACATCCCAGCCCGGCCACGCACTGACGAGCTCAGCAAACATTCTGGCACTTCATCCTCCTCCTCCTCCTCCTTGTCTTCCTCTTCCTCCTCTTCCTTTCCTCTTCCTCCTCCTCCTTCTCCTTCTCTTCCTCCTCCTCTTCCTCCTCCTCCTCCTCCTTCTTCCTCATCTTCCTCCTCTTCCTCCTCCTCCTTCTTCCTCCTCCTCTTCATCCTCTTCCTCATCTTCCTCCTCTTCCTCCTCCTCTTCCTCCTCATCCTCCTCATCCTTCTCCTTTTCTCCTCTCTCTTCTCTCCTGGCTTGTGTCCCAAATGGCACCCTATTCCTTATATAGTGCACAGGCGCTGGGCAAGAGTAGTGCACTATATAGGGAATAGGGTGCTATTGATGGACCGATTTATATGATTTATATATCTCTTCACTAAGACCTAAAGACGCTCAAATGATGTCACTGGATGGGTGTTTGAGTTCTTAAGTGACTGTGAACGTCATCACAGAGCAGAAATAGAGAAGAACAGTAGGAAGACAGTGGTTTGGTGCAGGTCCACCTCAGTCTGTACGGTTAGTGACTGTTTGCATTGAGTGTTTTGGGTGTCCTCGCTCGTCATCTGGGTAAACACTGACCACAGAATTTCAATCAGGCTCTCTGCCTGAATCGTATGAATGGACCAATGACTGTTTTAAATAAGGAGTGGGCTGATGATACTGAATGGACATCAGTGCTCTGAATGTCTTCCCAGAGCAGAGACGGGCCAACAGAAAGAGAGAGTGATACAATTCCACCAGCTGTTTGTGCTTTCTGACAGGTCCCTTGTCTGTCCCTAGTTTGACCTCTTTACAAATGTGGTAGTGTGTTTAGATGGGACTCTGTCATTTGTCATGCACCATGGGTCTCCGTTTGTACTGACGGCGATGTGGGGGGGAATAAATCTGAACTTGAACTAAAACATTTCTACTCAATACAAAAAAGAAACATTTGTAGACATTATATCCTAGCCAGGCTTTAATGACTACAACATATTTGTGACAACACTGTTTCTATTTTTAGTTTTGTTGCAGAGTTGGAATGGAAGTGTTACAGTTCAAATTCAACCTCATTTCTGCATGACACCATTCTGCATTCATACTGTATAACCTTTTCCTGCATTAAACTATCTCCAATGTTTTAAAGCGTATGTTGAAGGTGTGGTTGGTACCTAGTGAACTTTCTATTCTGTCTTTTGTCATGTGGTTTCCTGACAGGTTCAATAAGAACGGCATCGATCTGAACAGAAACTTCCCAGATGCCTTCTCTAAGAAGGAGAGTGGAGGGCAAGAGATAGAGGTGAGAGCCATTATGGACTGGCTGAAGACTGAGAGCTTCGTCCTGTCGGCTAACCTGCACGGTGGGGCAGTGGTGGCCAGCTACCCCTACGACAACAGCAACGGAGGTACGTTACACCATCACACACAGAGAGGGAGGGAAAGAGAGCGATCCTAATAGAGAGACTACTAGAATGACTACAGAGTAACAATAGGTGTCTAATAGAGAGACTACTAGAATGACTACAGAGTAACAATGGGTGTCTAATAGAGACTACTAGAATGACTACAGAGTAACAATAGGTGTCAAATAGAGACTACTGGAATGACTACAGAGTAACAATAGGTGTCTAATAGAGACTACTAGAATGACTACAGAGTAACAATAGGTGTCTAATAGAGAGACTACTAGAATGACTACAGAGTAACAATAGGTGTCTAATAGAGAGACTACTAGAATGACTACAGAGTAACAATAGGTGTCTAATAGAGAGACTACTAGAATGACTACAGAGTAACAATAGGTGTCTAATAGAGAGACTACTAGAATGACTACAGAGTAACAATAGGTGTCTAATAGAGACTACTAGAATGACTACAGAGTAACAATAGGTGTCTAATAGAGAGACTACTAGAATGACTACTGAGTAGAGTAACAATAGGTGTCCCTGCCAAGAGATCAATAGATCAACCAATCAGTCAATCACATCGATATCGGTTACGTCTCCTTGTGTCCCAAATAGCCCAGGGCCCTTGTCAAAAGTAGTGCACTACATAGGGAATAGGGTGCCATGTTGTGTTGTGTTGTCATCCAGGCAGTGAGCTGCAGAGGGGTTCCAGTGTCGCCCCTGACAACGACGTGTTGATCCAGCTGTCTAAAACCTATTCCTACACACACACCGAGATGCACAAGGGAGACCACTGTTACGACTCCAAGGACTTCAAGGAGGGCATCACCAATGGCTACTACTGGTATCCTCTACCAGGTCAGTCAGTGCATCTAGCAGTGGACAGATCTGGGGTCACGTGTGCGCGTACATTACTTTTCACCGGGTGAACCTATCGGTGTTGTCATCACCCTGGAGATATTTGGTTAAGATTAGCAGAGTTGATAAGACACCCAGCTCAGAACCTAAACCCCCCCCCCCCCCCCCCCCCCCTTTGCATAAATAGAACGTTCTCGTAAATAATTTGATGTCAATGGGAGATTTATGCAAATGTTCCGGTATGTTCCACATCATCTCAGTGTACAATGCATATAGAACTGCATCATATGGCCCTTCCAATAGATATTGGCCTAATAGACTACAGGGACTGATACAGTGTCATGCACCATTATGGCTCAAGTCTGGCTCAGTTTCCTGTTTTTCTATCTTGTTTCCTAGGCGGGATGCAGGATTATAACTACGTGTGGGGCCAGTGTCTAGAGATCACCTTGGAGCTGTCCTGTTGTAAATTCCCTCCAGAGAGCGATCTGCCGGGGCTCTGGGACGCCAACCGGGCCGCGCTGCTGGCATACATGCAACAGGTCCATCTGGGTTAGTACCATGTTATCTATCAGGGGTTAGTACCATGTTATCTATCATGGGTTAGTACCATGTTATCTATCATGGGGTTAGTACCATGTTATCTATCATGGGTTAGTACCATGTTATCTATCATGGGGTTAGTACCATGTTATCTATCATGGGTTAGTACCATGTTATCTATCATGGGTTAGTACCATGTTATCTATCATGGGTTAGTACCATGTTATCTATCATGGGTTAGTACCATGTTATCTATCATGGGTTAGTACCATGTTATCTATCATGAATACAATCAAATCAATCAATACTTATGTTTCACTGCCAAGTGGCAGCTTGATCATTTCATTGTTGATCAATGGTAGAATGATTCATTTAGGTATGAATCGTTTAGGTAGAGTGATTCATTTAGGTATGAATCGTTTAGGTAGAATGATTCATTTAGGTGAGAATCGGTAAGGTAAAACGATTAATTGAAGATATGTGGATATTGGATGTAACCTCAAGGTAATTCTGTAATTTTTTTCCAGACGTTATGTCACGTGCTGAAAAGCTCCCAGGCAAATCAAATTTTATTGGCCACATGCCCCGAATACAACAGGTGCAGACATTACAGTGAAATGCTTACTTACAGCCCTTAACCAACAGTGCATTTATTTTTTAATAAAAAAGTAGAATAAAACAACAAAAAAGTGTTGAAGAAAAAAAGAGCAGAAGTAAAATAAAATAACAGTAGGGAGGCTATATATACAGGGGGGTACCGGTGCAGAGTCAATGTGCGGGGGCACCGGCTAGTTGAGGTAGTTGAAGTAATATGTACATGTGGGTACTGGTCCAGGTCAGTCATCATGGTTTACCCTGGGATGACTCCTGGTCCAGGTCAGTCATCATGTCCTACCCTGGGATGACTCCTGGTCCAGGTCAGTCATGATGGTCTACCCTGGGATGACTCCTGGTCCAGGTCAGTCATGATGGTCTACCTTGGGATGACTCCTGGTCCAGGTCAGTCATGATGGTCTACCTTGGGATGACTCCTGGTCCAGGTCAGTCATGATGGTCTACCCTGGGATGACTCCTGGTCCAGGTCAGTCATCATGTCCTACCCTGGGATGACTCCTGGTCCAGGTCAGTCATGATGGTCTACCTTGGGATGACTCCTGGTCCAGGTCAGTCATGATGGTCTACCCTTGGGATGACTCTGGTACAGGTCAGTCATCATGTCCTACCCTGGGATGACTCCTGGTCCAGGTCAGTCATCATGTCCTACCCTGGGATGACTCCTGGTCCAGGTCAGTCATCATGTCCTACCCTTGGGATGACTCCTGGTCCAGGTCAGTCATCATGTCCTACCCTGGGATGACTCCTGGTCCAGGTCAGTCATCATGTCCTACCCTGGGATGACTCCTGGTCCAGGTCAGTCATCATGTCCTACCCTTGGGATGACTCCTGGTCCAGGTCAGTCATCATGTCCTACCCTGGGATGACTCCTGGTCCAGGTCAGTCATCATGTCCTACCCTGGGATGACTCCTGGTCCAGGTCAGTCATCATGTCCTACCCTGGGATAACTCCTGGTCCAGGTCAGTCATCATGTCCTACCCTGGGATGACTCCTGGTCCAGGTCAGTCATCATGTCCTACCCTGGGATGACTCCTGGTCCAGGTCAGTCATCATGTCCTACCCTGGGATGACTCCTGGTCCCCAGGTCAGTCATCATGTCCTACCCTGGGATGACTCCTGGTCCAGGTCAGTCATCATGTCCTACCCTGGGATGACTTCTGGTCCAGGTCAGTCATGGTCATAGGTTGTGTCCGAAATGGCACACTACTCCCTAAACACTATTCTCATAGGCTCTGGTCAAAAGTAGTGCACTATATAGGGAATAGGGTACCATTCTCTGGTCAAAAGCTGTGCACTATATATAGGGAATAGGGTACCATTCTCTGGTCAAAAGCTGTGCACTATATATAGGGAATAGGGTACCCTTTGGGATGCACCCGGAGAGTCAGCGTGATGCTTTGATCCTCAACTGACATCACAACAATCACCACTGTAATGTGACCCTGGCTAAAATGTCATATTTAATAACCAACAGAAGCTGCCCCTGCATTCCAGTCAAAAGGTTTCCAGAATAGTCTGAGTGTTCTCCTGTGTTGTGTCGAGGTAAACACAGAGAATAGTCTGACTGTTCTCCTGTGTTGTGTCGAGGTAAACACAGAGAATAGTCTGACTGTTCTCCTGTGTTGTGTCGAGGTAAACACAGAGAATAGTCTGACTGTTCTCCTGTGTTGTGTTGAGGTAAACACAGAGAATAGTCTGACTGTTCTCCTGTGTTGTGTCGAGGTAAACACAGAGAATAGTCTGACTGTTCTCCTGTGTTGTGTCGAGGTAAGCACAGAGAATAGTCTGACTGTTCTCCTGTGTTGTGTCGAGGTAAACACAGAGAATAGTCTGACTGTTCTCCTGTGTTGTGTCGAGGTAAACACAGAGAATAGTCAGACTGTTCTCCTGTGTTGTGTCGAGGTAAACACAGAGAATAGTCAGACTGTTCTCCTGTGTTGTGTCGAGGTAAACACAGAGAATAGTCGTGACTGTTCTCCTGTGTTGTGTCGAGGTAAACACAGAGAATAGTCTGAGTGTTCTCCTGTGTTGTGTCGAGGTAAACACAGAGAATAGTCTGACTGTTCTCCTGTGTTGTGTCGAGGTAAACACAGAGAATAGTCTGACTGTTCTCCTGTGTTGTGTTGAGGTAAACACAGAGAATAGTCTGACTGTTCTCCTGTGTTGTGTCGAGGTAAACACAGAGAATAGTCTGACTGTTCTCCTGTGTTGTGTCGAGGTAAACACAGAGAATAGTCTGACTGTTCTCCTGTGTTGTGTCGAGGTAAACACAGAGAATAGTCTGACTGTTCTCCTGTGTTGTGTCGAGGTAAACACAGAGAATAGTCTGACTGTTCTCCTGTGTTGTGTCGAGGTAAACACAGAGAATAGTCTGACTGTTCTCCTGTGTTGTGTCGAGGTAAACACAGAGAATAGTCTGACTGTTCTCCTGTGTTGTGTCGAGGTAAACACAGAGAATAGTCTGACTGTTCTCCTGTGTTGTGTTGAGGTAAACACAGAGAATAGTCTGACTGTTCTCCTGTGTTGTGTTGAGGTAAACACAGAGAATAGTCTGACTGTTCTCCTGTGTTGTGTTGAGGTAAACACAGAGAATAGTCTGACTGTTCTCCTGTGTTGTGTCGAGGTAAACACAGAGAATAGTCTGACTGTTCTCCTGTGTTGTGTCGAGGTAAACACAGAGAATAGTCTGACTGTTCTCCTGTGTTGTGTCGAGGTAAACACAGAGAATAGTCTGACTGTTCTCCTGTGTTGTGTCGAGGTAAACACAGAGAATAGTCTGACTGTTCTCCTGTGTTGTGTCGAGGTAAGCACAGAGAATAGTCTGACTGTTCTCCTGTGTTGTGTCGAGGTAAACACAGAGAATAGTCTGACTGTTCTCCTGTGTTGTGTCGAGGTAAACACAGAGAATAGTCTGACTGTTCTCCTGTGTTGTGTCGAGGTAAGCACAGAGAATAGTCTGACTGTTCTCCTGTGTTGTGTCGAGGTAAACACAGAGAATAGTCTGACTGTTCTCCTGTGTTGTGTCGAGGTAAACACAGAGAATAGTCTGAGTGTTCTCCTGTGTTGTGTCGAGGTAAAACACAGAGAATAGTCTGACTGTTCTCCTGTGTTGTGTCGAGGTAAACACAGAGAATAGTCTGACTGTTCTCCTGTGTTGTGTCGAGGTAAACACAGAGAATAGTCTGACTGTTCTCCTGTGTTGTGTCGAGGTAAACACAGAGAATAGTCTGACTGTTCTCCTGTGTTGTGTCGAGGTAAGCACAGAGAATAGTCTGACTGTTCTCCTGTGTTGTGTCGAGGTAAACACAGAGAATAGTCTGACTGTTCTCCTGTGTTGTGTCGAGGTAAACACAGAGAATAGTCTGAGTGTTCTCCTGTGTTGTGTCGAGGTAAACACAGAGAATAGTCTGAGTGTTCTCCTGTGTTGTGTCGAGGTAAACACAGAGAATAGTCTGACTGTTCTCCTGTGTTGTGTTGAGGTAAACACAGAATAGGACGACGAAGTGTTCATTCATTCCAGTAAAGTTAAGAAGGGAAACTCAACCCCTTCTGAATAGTTAATGGGGTATCATCTAACTAACAACCAGACAATTGAGTAGCAACGCGCATGCCCCGCCCACCTGAGGATCTGTCTTTTTCAGACATCTATTTCCTGTGTTTGAGGGGTGCAAAATCCACTTGGCACTTAAATCTCGCTGGATTGATTACTTTCATTTTACTCCTGCGACTCTTTCATACTCTTGCTTGTGCCTGTCGTTTAATGAAAGCAACTTCCGAAAAATGAACAATCGGATTATAGTGATACGTCTGATCTCACAAACGATGTAAAGTCTGGTTTAGATAGGTGTAATCTGGAGCCAAGCCTGTTGCTTTTTCATATATGCAAGTACACCTAGTGTGTTTATGCAAATTAGACATATACTTTTCTTTATTTTAACACAAAATAAAAAAAATTATACCTGATTCCATTAGAACATTTACATTATGAGTGCATTGAAGAAAAAAAAGAAAAGTGACATTTTACAAATTGAATACGTGAATTCCCAGCAAAATCCCTGAACTCAATTCATTATTTGTCTGTGCCAGTAAAATGTTTTATGTTCTCTAATTCAGTCAATATCTGATGGAGTTTGGAGTATCTTCATCAGTTGTCCAACTTTATTAGAATAGTTTTTAAAACCCTTTAATTATTTTGATGACCGTTGCTAAAATGAGAAGCAATTTGCTTGGGTTGGTTGACTTGCTCTCCTTAAGTCCCTAGAATTTCTAAGCAAACAGCGGGAGGCAGGGCTTTCTCCTATAGATCTCCATTTTTATGGAACAGTCTGCCTACCCATGTGAGAGACGCAGACTCGGTCTCAACCTTTAAGTCTTTACTGAAGACTTATCTCTTCAGTAGGTCATATGATTGAGTGTAGTCTGGCCCAGGAGTGTGAAGGTGAACGGAAAGGCTGGAGCAACGAACAGCCCTTGCTGTCTCTGCCAGGCCGGTTCCCCTCTCCACTGGGGTTCTCTGCCTCTAACCCTGTTGCAGGGGCTGAGTCACTGGCTTGCTGGTGCTCTTTCATGCCGGTCCCTGGGAGGGGTGCGTCACTTGAGTGGGTTGAGTTACTGACGTGATCTTCCTGTCTGGGTTGGCGCCCCCCCCCTTGGTTTGTGCTGTGGTGGAGACCTCTGTGGGCTATACTCGGCCTTGTCTCAGGATTGTAAGTTGGTGGTTGGGGATATCCCTCTAGTGGTGCGGGGGCTGTGCTTTGGCGGAGTGGGTGGGGTTATATCCTTCCTGTTTGGCCCTGTCCGGGGGTTTCTTCGGATGGGGCCACAGTGTCTCCGGACCGCTCCTGTCTCAGCCTCCAGTATTTATGCTGCAGTAGTTTATGTGTCGGGGGGCTGGGGTTAGTTGGTTATACCTGGAGTACTTCTCCTGTCTTATCCAGTGTCCTGTGTGAATTTAAGTATGCTCTCTCTAATTCTCTCGTTCTCTCTTTCTCTCTGAGAACCTGAGCCCTAGGACCATACGTCAGGACTACCGGGCATGATGACACCTTGCTGTCCCCAGTCCGCCTGGCCTTGCTGCTATTCCAGTTTCAACTGTTCTGCCTGCGGCTACGAAACCCCTATCTGTCCCAGACCTGCTGTTTTCAACTCTTAATGATCGGCTATGAAAAGCCAACTGAGAGACCTGAGCCCTAGGACCATACGTCGGGACTACCGGCCGTGGTGACTCCTTGCTGTCCCCAGTCCGCCTGGCCTTGCTGCTATTCCAGTTTCAACTGTTCTGCCTGCGGTTATGGAACCCCTACCTGTCCCAGACCTGCTGTTTTCAACTCTTAATGATCGGCTATGAAAAGCCAACTGAGATTTATTCCTGATTATTATTTGACCATGCTTGTCACTTATGAACATTTTTGAACATCTTGGCATGGTTCTGTTATAATCTCCACCCGGCACAGCCAGAAGAGGACTGGCCACCCCTCATAGCCTGGTTCCTCTCTAGGTTTCTTCCTAGGTTTTGCCTTTCTAGGGAGTTTTTCCTAGCCACCGTGCTTCTACACCTGCATTACTAGCTGTTTTTTAGGCTGGGTTTCTGTACAGCACTTCGAGATATTAGCTGATGTAAGAAGGGCTATATAAAATAAAATTGATTGATTGATTGATTGTGTGTGTGTGTGTGTGTGTGTGTGTGTGCGGCCATGCCTGTGTGTGTGTGTGTGTGTGTGTGTGTGTGTGTGTGTGTGTGTGCGGCCATGCTTGTGTGTGTGTGTGTGTGTGTGTGCGGCCATGCCTGTGTGTGTGTGTGTGTGTGTGTGTGTGTGTGTGCGGCCATGCCTGTGTGTGTGTGTGTGTGTAGGTGTGAAAGGACAGGTGTTGGACGCGGAGGGAAACCCATTACAGAATGCTCTGGTGGAGGTGGAGGGGAGACAGAACCTCTGTCCCTTCAGAACGGACCGCCATGGAGAGTACTACAGACTGCTGCTGCCAGGCAACTACACCTTTAAGGTGAGACAGCACCCTCTGGTGGCTGCTGGTGGAAGGGGCAGTACCGGTAGTTTAGGATGCTTTATTCTACTACTACTACTACTACTGCTGCTGCTACTACTACTACTACTACTACTGCTACTACTACTACTACTGCTACTACTACCACCACCACCACCACTACTACTACTACTACGACTACTACTACTGCTACTACTACTACTACTACTACTACTACTACTACTACTGCTACTACTACTACTACTACTACTACTACTACTACTACTACTACTACTGCTACTATCTACTACTATTACTGCTACTACTACTGCTACTACTACTGCTACTACTACTACTACTACTACTACTGCTACTACTGTCTACTACTACTACTGCTACTACTACTACTACTACTACTACTATCTACTACTGCTACTACTATCTACTACTACTACTACTACTACTACTACTACTACTACTATCGCTACTACTACTACTACTACTACTACTACTACTACTACTACTACTACTATCTACTACTGCTACTACTACTACTACTGCTACTGCTACTATCTACTACTACTATCTACTACTACTACTACTACTACTACTGCTACTACTACTACTGCTACTACTACTACTACTACTACTACTACTACTATCTACTACTACTACTACTACTACTACTGCTACTACTACTACTACTACTATCTACTACTACTGCTACTACTACTACTACTACTGCTACTACTACTACTACTACTACTACTACTATCTACTACTACTACTACTACTACTACTACTGCTACTGCTACTATCTACTACTACTACTACTACTGCTACTACTACTACTACTACTACTATTATTATTTACATTTTAGTCATTAAGCAGACACTCTTATCCAGAGCGACTTAGTTAGTGAATGCATACATTTAATTTTTCATACTGGCCCCCCGTGGGAATCGAACCCACACTACTACTGCTACTACTACACTACTACTACTGGTCCATGTATCTGGGTGGTAGTTACTCACTTACGTATTTATTTGGACAGTGAAGCTAAAACTTGTAATTTCGCTCTATACTCCAGTATTTTGGATTTGAAATGAATTGTTTCATATGAGGCGACAGTACAGAATGTCACCTTTTTATAACGATGAGTGAAAAAGCTTCAGACATAAATATTATACCCCCCAACACCTGCTAACATCTTACCATTGCCAATAACAGGAGGTTAGCATTTTGTTTGGGGGGGGGGTGGGTTATGATATTTATGCCTCTAACTTTCTCACTCATCATTATTCCCTATGGACACTATAAAGGGAATACGGTGCCATTTGGGACCCAGCCATAGAGAGTTAGAGGCCAACCCCCCCCCCCCCCCCCTCACAGACTAAATACAACACTGAGATGGGACCGATTAGGAATTATTTAACTGCTCAAATAAACCAAGAGGGTGGAGGGTAAACCTTCTCAAAGTGGCATGGGGAGACCTTCTCAAAGTGGCATGGGGAGACCTTCTCAAAGTGGCATGGGGAGACCTTCTCAAAGTGGCATGGGGAGACCTTCTCAAAGTGGCATGGGGAGACCTTCTCAAAGTGGCATGGGGAGACCTTCTCAAAGTGGCATGGGGAGACCTTCTCAAAGTGGCATGGGGAGACCTTCTCAAAGTGGCATGGGGAGACCTTCTCAAAGTGGCATGGGGAGGACATGGGGAGGACATGGGGAGGACATGGGACATGGAGAGGAAATGGAGAGGACATGGGGAGGACATGGGACATGGGGAGGACATGGAGAGGAAATGGAGAGGACATGGGGAGGACATGGGACATGGGGAGGACATGGAGAGGAAATGGAGAGGACATGGGGAGGACATGGGGAGGACATGGAGAGGACATGGGGAGGACATGGGGAGGACATGGGGAGGACATGGGGAGGACATGGGACATGGAGAGGAAATGGAGAGGACATGGGGAGGACATGGGACATGGGGAGGACATGGAGAGGAAATGGAGAGGACATGGGGAGGACATGGGGAGGACATGGGGAGGACATGGGGCTCTGGTCAAAGTAGTGCACTAAATAGGGAATAGGGTGCCATTTGGGACATAGACTGAGTGTGGGACAGCCCTATGGGTCCCTGGTCAAAAGTAGTGCACTATATAGGGAATAGGTTGCAATTTCGGACACACCTCCAATGAATGTTTCTCTTTGTTTATTTTGACCCAGCTCAAACAAAGCCCCTGTGGGTGGTCCTGCTGGGTTGTGTGTGGCGCAGTGGCACGTATGAGGTCCCACATGTTTCTCTCCCCACCGTCTCCAGTAAACATCTGACCGACTAACAGACAACAGCCCACCCTCAGCAGACAGCTCAGAGAAAGCCACCAGAACCATTTTCAACAACAGAGATATTGTGAAACCATGAGAATAAAAATGGTTATAACTTTTTATTACATTCATTGTAACTGTTCAGATGGAATAGATACTTGTATGAACTCGATCTTTGTCTGCCCATTTACAGTACAATACAACATCTTTAGTTGGTGTACAACTGGGTATGAATCAATTAATCAGTAGTATCAAATCAGTCAATGTGATTTGACATATTTGCCCGTGTGTCAAGCTGACTCGACAGTGTAATAATTGATCAATACATTAACTAATCAATCAATGTGATTGGCAGGTGACGTTCCCAGGCCACCAGGTGTTGACGGAGACGTTGACTGTCCCGTACGGTCCCGACTCATTCTCGGCCCTCGCCCACAACTTCCAGCTGCAGAGGACAACAGCCACCAGCCCCAGCACCAACCACCCCACACAGTCCTGCACCCCACCCCAGGTCTGGAGGCCGCTGGAGGGCAACTCTCCTAGCCCGGGCCCCTCGGGTGTCACCATCCTCCTGGTCCTCCAGGCTCTCTGGAATACCATGTTACTGTGACCGAGAGATGGGTCACGTCTCAAATGGAACCCTATTTCCTGTATAGTGCAGGGCTCTGGTCAGAAAGTAGCGCACTATATAGGGAATGGGGTGCCATTTGGGACGTATCCATGGAGATGGACAGACAGACTGACTGAGATGGGATCTCCCAGTCCAGAGACATTGTATTTTTTATTTTCTTCATGAGAATTTTGTACAAACAAAAAAATATATTTTTTATTCTAACACTTTGCATTGCTCTACCTTGCACAAACACATGAGCCATTTTGTGTTTTGAAATTGTATGTTTTGTATTGATGCTTTTTAGTTTTTTTTACATTGTGCTGAAAGAAAGCAATACTGCCAGCCAGCAATCTGCCAGGAAAAGGAGGGAGGGAGGGAGGGAGGGAGGGTTAGAGACAGAAGACGAGGGGTGAGGGAGGGAGGGAGGGAGACAGAAGACGAGGGGTGAGGGAGGGAGGGAGGGAGGGAGACAGAAGACGAGGGGTGAGGGATAGAGACAGAAGACGAGGGGTGAGGGATGGAGGGAGGGAGGGAGACAGAAGACGAGGGGTGAGGGATGGAGGGAGGGAGGGAGACAGAAGACGAGGGGTGAGGGAGGAAGGGAGGGAGACAGAAGACGAGGGGTGAGGGAGGGAAGGATGGAGAAGACGAGGGGGGGTGAGGGAGGAAGACAGAAGACGAGGGGTGAGGGAGGGAGGGAGGGAGGGAGAAGACGAGGAGGGAGGGAGGGAGGGAGGGAGGGAGACAGAAGACGAGGAGGGAGGGAGGGAGGGAGACAGAAGACGAGGGGTGAGGGAGGGAGGGAGGGAGACAGAAGACGAGGAGGGAGGGAGGGAGGGAGGGAGACAGAAGACGAGGGGTGAGGGATGGAGGGAGACAGAAGACGAGGGGTGAGGGATGGAGGGAGACAGAAGATGAGGGGTGAGGGAGGGAGGGAGACAGAAGATGAGGAGGGAGGGAGGGAGGGAGACAGAAGACGAGGGGTGAGGGAGAGAGGGAGACAGAATACGAGGGGTGAGGGAGGGAGGGAGACAGAATACGAGGGGTGAGGGAGGGAGGGATAGACAGAAGACGAGGGGTGAGGAAGGGAGGGAGGGATGGAAGGGTGTTGAAGGTCTAGAAGTACCTCTAAGAACACCTTCCAGTCAATGTGATACCTGGAATCACACCTCCACCTGCAAACATGACAAGACTTGCTTTTAGACAGACTACCTGCCTGAGCTCACTGCACAGAACAGAGAACAAGGAACACACAGAACAGAGGGAACAGAACAAACACTATATTCACAGCCACAGCTACGGTGTCCTCTCTCCAGACTGTGGACTGTAGACTGTATCACAATACCTGGACTAGTGGACTGTAGACTGTATCACAATACCTGGACTAGTGGACTGTAGACTGTATCACAATACCTGGACTAGTGGACTGTAGACTATCACAATACCTGGACTAGTGGACTGTATCACAATACCTGGACTAGTGGACTGTAGACTGTATCACAATACCTGGACTAGTGGACTGTAGACTGTAACACAATACCTGGACTAGTGGACTGTAGACTGTATCACAATACCTGGACTAGTGGACTGTAGACTATCACAATACCTGGACTAGTGGACTGTATCACAATACCTGGACTAGTGGACTGTAGACTGTATCACAATACCTGGACTAGTGGACTGTAGACTGTAACACAATACCTGGACTAGTGGACTGTAGACTGTATCACAATACCTGGACTAGAGGACTGTAGACTATCACAATACCTGGACTAGTGGACTGTAGACTGTATCACAATACCTGGACTAGTGGACTGTAGACTATCACAATACCTGGACTAGTGGACTGTATCACAATACCTGGACTAGTGGACTGTAGACTGTATCACAATACCTGGACTAGTGGACTGTAGACTGTATCACAATACCTGGACTAGTGGACTGTATCACAATACCTGGACTAGTGGACTGTAGACTGTATCACAATACCTGGACTAGTGGACTGTAGACTGTATCACAATACCTGGACTAGAGGACTGTAGACTGTATCACAATACCTGGACTAGTGGACTGTAGACTGTATCACAATACCTGGACTAGTGGACTGTAGACTGTATCACAATACCTGTACTAGTGGACTGTATCACAATACCTGGACTTTATCACAATACCTGGACTAGTGGACTGTATCACAATACCTGGACTAGTGGACTGTAGACTGTATCACAATACCTGGACTAGTGGACTGTAGACTGTATCACAATACCTGGACTAGTGGACTGTATCACAATACCTGGACTACTGGACTGTAGACTGTATCACAATACCTGGACTAGTGGACTGTAGACTGTATCACAATACCTGGACTAGTGGACTGTAGACTGTATCACAATACCTGGACTAGTGGACTGTAGACTGTATCACAATACCTGGACTAGTGGACTGTAGACTGTATCACAATACCTGGACTAGTGGACTGTAGACTGTATCACAATACCTGGACTAGTGGACTGTATCACAATACCTGGAATGTATCACAATACCTGGACTAGTGGACTGTAGACTATCACTATACCTATTGTCCAAAAACATAACCTTCCTGAAGCATTATGGGATATGATGGATGGTAGACCCATAAATGGCACCCTATTCCCTACCTAGTGCACTACCTTTGACCAACACCCTATAGGCCCTGTTTAAAAGTAGTGCACTATATAGGGAATAAATGGGGTGCCATTTTGGACACAAGAGATATTGTCCATAAATGCCTCTCATGTTGTTCTACCTCATCTAATAACTGACCTTTTGACCTTTCAGCTGACAATGACTGTTGTGCCTTGATTATTAAATCTCTCTCAATTTATGTTTTAGGATCAGTCATTTTTTCATGATCTGTGGTTACATTGTTCATGTGTGGGCTATGTCTTAACGTGTTATGTCAAAGTTAACCAATATAAATGTAGCGACCTCGTCAAGGGGTTCGGACCTCTTGGCGTACCGGTTAAGGTGTTGGCTTGACAGTCGCTGGACTCGGGTTTCGAGTCCCACGTAGCTTAAATCATGACACTGCACACTAACTAACCTTGCTTGAGAGGTGATGATGTGTTCGTGGATGGAGGAAGATTCTGATAATAGTTATTAGAGCTTAGTCCCGTCTCCACTGTGACTACAGATCTGCAGGTCTGGGATAAGCCAAACTGTAGTCAACCACCTGGACACCCAGCCAGACCCACACCACCATAACCCAGACCTGTCATTGATTTATTTATTTATTTATTTATTCAGGGAAAAGCATTGAGACCAGGGTCTCATTCCCAAAAGTGCCCTGATCACAGTAATACAACAATCGAGCAACGTGAAACCAAACAGCAAATCAATACAATGTCAAATGTAATCTAAATACAACACCGTTCCATTCCTCAGCTACTAGGTCCTCAACATACTAAATTGCCCGAGCGGCACCAGAACATCCAATTGGAATGTATTTTGTAGTTGGTTCCAGCAGTGAGGCGCATTAAAACTAAAAGTGGATTTTCCTAATTCGGTGGAGACTCGAGGAATCTCAAGAGTTAACCAACCTTGTGAACGGGGTTTGGTATCTCATGTTTTTATACTTTAAAACAACAGAGTTAGGTAAGTCAGAAGCTTGTGTAGTAGAGCCTTGTTAACAGGAAGGGAATAGTGAAGTGATCTAGGGGACTTTAATGAGGACCAGACAACCTTTTGATATAGGATGCAGTGGTGAGTATTAAAACTGTCACCTGTGATAAAAACGGTAGACTGCATCCACAGGTTTAAGAGTAGTGGCTGCTGCATTCTGGTAAATGGAGTCACCATAGTCGAGAACTGGCAGGAAAGTTGACTGTACAATCTGCTTCCTGCTGTTTAGGGAGAGGCAAGATCTGTTTCTAAAAAAGAAGGCTACTTTAAATCTTAGCTTTTTAACTAGCTCATCAGTATGTTTGTTTTTAAAAATGTTAAATCCTTGTCAATCCAAATGCCCAGATATTTATAGGCGGGAACCCGATCGATGGGAGAACCATTCAATACCTGGAGGGAAATCCTACTCCAGGGAAGTGGTGAAGTAGGAGGGAAAATCCTACTCCACCACAAGGGATCCCAGAAGACAGATTGTAATATCTATTGTCTAGTCCCAACATTTATTAACAAGAACATGATGAGTATTCATATGATTCTTATAATTTCTTTACATTGTTACCTTACCTGAAATGCTCAGTGGTAGTTGGGTATATACTTTAAAGTTAGAGATATGTTGAAACTGTATCCATCCTTAATTATAAAACATTTCATAGTGCACCATATGCTTTTTCTGCCCACAGGTTAAACACCTGTTAGGTTTATGCTATACTATGGTGTTGAGTCACTAGACTTTGACCAGATATTATTGCATCCAAAGATCAACAGTACCTAGAACTGAGCACTCCTCATCAGGAAGGAAAACATCTCATCACATGTTCTGGTTGTGAATTCCGACTACAAGGTAATACTTTTGCCAGGGATTATTGTAAAGTGTGTAGGGAAATTAAATGTATGGTGTTATTTTAGTAAAGTGAATGAAAGTAAAACACTCAGACCTAACAGTCTATTTCACCTGGGACAGGTACGAGTCAGTTCAGTCATACAAAATGGCACTAATCGGCCATGGGCAAGTCAAATTCAAAAACACATTCATGTGTATATATATCATGGTTATTTTACAATTTGTAAAAATCTTTATATATATCATAGTTTGTAAATAATCTTTCAGAATAGGGGGAAATTAGTCTTTTTTATATATATGACAATAAGATCCTGCTTCCAGTGTAATTTGAAACCATTTAACATACGGTCACGACCATGGGTTTATAAACGCGGATATCGCCTCTGCCACGCGAGCATGCTTTTATGGCACAGTCGATGGCGAGCTGGACTTCGGGTAAGAAGGTTGAGGGTTCGAGACCTCCTCCCTGCCTGTTTCATTACAATACTTTTTATTAACATTGCTATTATGATTAGGCTGATGCTGCATAGTTTTAGTTCCCTATAACTCCTTTATAGCATACCTGTTAAACAAAGCAACACACTAGAACGAGTGAAATTATTTCAAGACTCAGTGAGACATTATTATGATTATTAGCTCCACTAAGGCCAGAGATATCCTACGAAGCACACTAGATCTACTCGGGTTTTTCTAAAGCTAACCAGGTTCAGTTAGCTTCACATTGATTCCAGCTCTCGGGCTTCATCCGTACTACAACGGTGGATAACGCTCGTCCGCCTGCCGCTAGTGGAAAGCCGAACCAAAAGGCGACCCGCAACCTCCACTCTGTAGTAGATCTCCGTTGCGTCTTGTGTAGTGTATATCCACTAGGTGGCTCGTCAAAATCAAAGGCATTTCTTCGATATAAAACTTTTTGACGAAAATGAAAACGTGTTTGTCACTTTCACGAGGTTGGAGTAATAACATGTTCAACTACTCAAGACGTTAATTTCTCGAAATCAAATAAGTAAGGAAGAATTTTTCACTTCGCTCATTGACCAAACCCCGGCCTGGTCTGTTTGGCAAGCGTTCCCGGAAGTGTCGCGATGTTGCGCCTCTGGATTTAGAAGCTCTTTGGCTGAACTCTTCATTGCCACAATTCTGAAACCAAAGAGTGTGGATATACTGACAAGATACTTGTCTCTCCACCCTAACAATGGGAGTCATCGTCCACAAAGGTGTACGACAGGCTGTCAAACTCCCGCCTATTTCTCTCATTAGATTGGTGGATACATCTCATTATTTTAATACATTTTTGAATATTCGATGAGAGTTGTTGACGCCTGTATTCAATGGAGAGAGACGCTATGCTACTGGCCTTAAGTCATGAATATGTCGAGACAACTTTGACAGTGTTTTTTCACAAAGTTGCCGGGATGGCAGGTGTCCTCCTTATATCAGTACACTAATAACAACACGAAACATTACGAAACTTCAATAAAATAAACCCCACGTAGCAAATAAGCCATTACATTTTTTTGTTGACCAAATTCGACACCTTGATTGATTCGATACAAAAACTCGTCGCTTGATGAGCGAAAGAAACTAAACCACGCCACCTGCTGGAGAAGACAGATTTTTGGCCAATTTGGGCCTCTCGCTTCGCCTCTTCCTGTCTGCTGAAACGTCAAATTTAAAGAAAGTGATCTTGCAAATTCAGCAAGCTATGGTGTGAAATAAGCTTTTAGTGCAGTCTTTATTTTATTACTTACCGTTAATGCTGTCTTTGGTGTGCTTATCAATGCACAAGCGATTCCCTAACCGTTTAGCTAGCTAGCAAGTTAAGCAGTTGGCTAGCTAGCATATAGGGTAAAGTTAGTTACAGCGTGGCGAGGGTGAATTACATGATTTCTTAAACATCTTGCTAGTTGTAGCCAAAGGACTTTCTACAATTTCAAAATTAGCGAAGCTAGCAGCACAGTCACATTGGCTAGCTAGCAAGACGTTAATATTCTGGAGGCAGTGGAAACGCAATTCGAGCTAGCCCACCATGACCAGCCCAACCCGGGTTGACTTCAAAGTGCCAGGCTGTAGATACGGCTGTTTATTTTTATTTTATTCGAACAGAGGTACGCTACAACAGGTCTTGCTCTTGGTTTACGCCATTTATGTTGAGAAAAGACCATACCACACACGCCTTAGACAGGATATAGAATTCCCAGATTTTGCCCAACCCGGAAACGAGAGAAAGTCCTACTAAGGCAGGACAGATGAGTTATAAGTTCAGAACGAGAAAGTGAAGGCTGTATAGAAATAATGACTTTTTTTTTTTAAATCATTAAATTAAACAATAAGGATTTATATCAGCCTAATCGAGGTGTAAATTACATCATGCACGCCAGTGTTTGAACTTGCAATACGGTTGCATGGGATTTCTATAAATGCAACTCTGCACATCCAACGGCAATATCCGCTATAGGTATAACATGGGGAGCCGCTTGTTGATTTGACAGCTGCAACGCAGTTACACCTCTGACAAGCGTTACACATAAACAAAAGCGAGGTTACCGCTGATCCAATTCAATCCTGGCTTGAATGGCGACGAGGTGAATAATGGTCATGTGATTGCATTAAATCACCAGACTATTCGGATGTGTCCGTTTAGTAAATGTTTTATTTCTAAGAGATGTTATGAATAATAGAGAACAATTCACATTCAATAATGAGCTGTCACTGTGGTAACCACTATGCTGGATCTCTGTTTAGGGTTCAGTGCTCTAAAATGAGTCTCTCAGGGGAACTTGACACAGAAGCTAAGAGGTAAGATTAACATTTTACTTCTGAGCTCAGAGTAAATGAGACTGCATGTTTGATACTGTATGATACACACATCCCTGGGATTTCTGAACAATCACAATTAAACAACTTATTATTATTATTATTATTTTTATTATTATTGTACCACTGGTCAAGGGTAAGAAGTCAAGACTCCTGCAGTGTTTTACATACTGCTGCTACTATAACCACTACTAACATCCCTAAACTTTGAACTATCACAATCAATCAAACTTTCAACTAAACGTTACTGCATGTGTGTGTGTCAAATCAAAGGTTATTTGTCAAATGCACAGAATACAGCTGGGTGTAAACGGTACAATGAAATGTTTACTTGCCAGCTTCCTCTCAACAGTGATCAAAAATAATATTAATATTAGAACAATAAGGCAGTAAGGAGGTAAAAAACACTGTGTCAATAAATACAGTCAAACACTGTGGCATTTAAAAATAATAATTTAACCTTTAATTAGCTAGGCAAGTCAGTTAAGGACAAATTCTTATTTACAATGACGGCGTACCAAAAGGCCTCCTACGGGAAATGGGATTTTAAATAAATATATATATATATATATAAGACCAAACGCACATAAATAAATAATATGCCATTTAGCAGACGCTTTTATCCAAAGCAACTTACAACGAGAGACAACACTACATAAAGAGAGACCTAAGACAACAACATAGCATGGCAGCAACACACGGCAACACAAGGAAGGTAGCAACCCAAAATGAAAACAACATGGCAGCAACACAACATGGCAGCAGCACAACATGGCAGCAGCACAACATGGCAGCAGCACAACATGGTACCAAGATTATTGGGCACAGACAACAGCACAAAAAAGGGCAAGAAAGTAGAGACAACAATACATCACGCGAAGCAGCCACAACTGTCAGTAAGAGTGTCCATGATTGAGTCTTTGAATGAAGAGATGGAGATAAAACTGTCCAGTTTGAGTGTTTTTTTTTTTGCAGCTCGTTCCAGTCGCTAGCTGCAGCAAACTGGAAAGAGGAGCAACCCAGGGATGTGTGTGCTTTGGGGACCTTTAACAGAATGTGACTGGCAGAACGGGTGTCTGTATGTGGAGGATGAGGGCTGCAGTAGGTATCTCAGATAGGGGGGAGTGAGGCCTAAGAGGGTTTTATAAATAAGCATCAACCAGTGGGTCTTGCGACAGGTATACAGAGATGACCAGTTTACAGAGGAGTATAGAGGGCAGTGATGTGTCCTATAAGGAGCATTGGTGGCAAATCTGATGGCCGAATGGTAAAGAACATCGAGCCGCTCGAGAGCACCCTTACCTGCCGATCTATAAATTACGTCTCCGTAATCTAGCATGGGTAGGATGGTCATCTGAATCAGGGTTAGTTTGGCAGCTGGGGTGAAAGAGGAGCGATTACGATAGAGGAAACCAAGTCTAGATTTAACCTCAGCCTGCAGCTTGGATATGTGCTGAGAGAAGGACAGTGTACCGTCTAGCCGTACTCCCAAGTACTTGTATGAGGTGACTACCTCAAGCTCTAAACCCTCAGAGGTAGTAATCACACCGGTGGGGAGAGGGGCATTCTTCTTACCAAACCACATGACCTTTGTTTTGGAGGTGTTCAGAACAAGGTTAAGGGCAGAGAAAGCTTGTTGGACACTAAGAAAGCTTTGTTGTAGAGCGTTTAACACAATCCGGGGAGGGGCCAGCTGAGTATAAAACTGTATCATCTGCATATAAATGGATGAGAGAGCTTCCTACTGCCTGAGCTATGTTGTTGATGTAAATTGAGAAGAGCGTGGGGCCTAGGATCGAGCCTTGAGGTACTCCCTTGGTGACAGGCAGTGGCTGAGACAACAGATGTTCTGACTTTATACACTGCACTCTTTGAGAGAGGTAGTTACCAAACCAGGACAAAGACCCCTCAGAGACACCAATACTCCTTAGCCGGCTCACAAGGATGGAATGGTCTACCGTATCAAAAGCTTTGGCCAAGTCAATAAAAATAGCAGCACAAGATTGCTTAGAATCAAGGGCAATGGTGACATCATTTAAGACCTATTTAAGGTTGCAGTGACACATCCATAACCTGAGCGGAAACCAGATTGCGTAGCAGAGAGAATACTGTAGACATCAAGAAAGTCAGTCAGCTGAATATTGACATGTTTTTCCAACACTTTTGATAAACAGGGCAAAATAGAAATTGGCCAATAACAGTTAGGATCAGCTTGATCTCCCCCTTTGAATAAAGGATGCTCCGTGGCTGCCTTCCAAGCAATGGGAACCTCCCCAGAGAGGAGAGACAGGTTAAAAAGGTCAGAGATAGGCTTGGTGATGAAAGGGTCTAAACCATATGACCCAGATGTTTTTTTGGGGTCAAGTTTAAGGAGCTCCTTTAGCACCTCGGACTCCGTGACCGCCTGCAGGGAGAAACTTTGTAGCGGGGCAGGGGAAAAAGAGGGAGGAGCATCGGGGCTAGTCGCATTAGAAGGGCTGGGAGATGAGGAAATGTTGGACGGGCAAGGAGGCATGGCTGAGTCAAATAGGAATCCTGACTTAATGAAGCCATGTGCTCTTTGTCAGTAACAGCCACATCATCAACATTAAGGGACATGGGCAGCTGTGAGGAGGAGGGTTTATTCTCCAGGCCACAGAGAGACAACTGCTCCTTTAAAGCAACTAGCGTTAGCCTTCCGGATAGCCTAAGTCCACTTATTTCTCATCTGCCTGAACGAGAACCAGTCAGTCTGAGTAAGCGTGTGCCGAGCTTTCGCCAAAATTGAATTCTTGAGGTGGAGTAACTGCCAGATCACGGTCGAACCAGGGGCTGAACCTGTTTTTAATTCTCATTTTCTTTCTTTCTGGGGGCGTGTTTGTTAACAATACCACTGAAAATATCAGAAAATAAGGTCCAAACGTTTTTGACAGAGGGGATCAAGCTGATTCTATACCAATTTACAGAGGCCAGGTCATGAAGGAAGGCTTGCTCGTTAAAGTTTTTTAGCAAGCCTCTATGACAAATCAGGACAGGTCGTTTCACTGAGCAGCCATTACGAACACAGGCTGTAAAACAGTGATCACTAAGGTCATTACAGAAAACACCAGACTGACACCCATCAGGATTATTGGTGAGGATAACATCAAGGAGAGTAGCCTTTTCTGGGTGTTTGGCGTCATACCTTGTGGGATTGGTAATAATCTGAGAAAGATTTAGGGAGTCCCATTGCTTTAGGACTTGGTCAGGTGGTTTAAGCATGTCCCAGTTTAGGTCACCTAGCAGGACAAATTCAGACTTAGTGTAAGGGGCCAGGAGAGAGCTTAGGGCTGGTAGGGTACAGGCCGGTGCTGTGTAAGGGGCCAGGAGAGAGCTTAGGGCTGGTAGGGTACAGGCCGGTGCTGTGTAAGGGGCCAGGAGAGAGCTTAGGGCTGGTAGGGTACAGGCCGGTGCTGTGTAAGGGGCCAGGAGAGAGCTTAGGGCTGGTAGGGTACAGGCCGGTGCTGTGTAAGGGGCCAGGAGAGAGCTTAGGGCTGGTAGGGTACAGGCCGGTGCTGTGTAAGGGGCCAGGAGAGAGCTTAGGGCAGGTAGGGTACAGGCCGGTGCTGTGTAAGGGGCCAGGAGAGCGCTTAGGGCAGGTAGGGTACAGGCCGGTGCTGTGTAAGGGGCCAGGAGAGAGCTTAGGGCAGGTAGGGTACAGGCCGGTGCTGATGGTGGACGATAACACCCAGCAACAGTCAACAAAGAGCTATTTTAAAGCTTAATGCTTAAAACCAGCAAATAAAATTGTTTGGAGACAGACTTGGTGGAGACAACCGAGCCCTGAAGGTGTTCCTTGGTAAAGATTGCCACTCCACCACCTTTGGAAGATCTGTCTTGCCGAAAAAGGTTCTAACCAGAAAGGTTAACATCAGTGTTCAAAACACTCTTTCTTAACCACGTCTCAGTAATGACCAACACATCTGGATTGGAGCTGTGAACCCACACTTTCAATTGATCCATTTTAGGTAATAAGCTTCTTTATGGCAATAAATAGACAGTCAAACACTGTGTCAATAAATAGACAGTCAAACACTGTGTCAATAAATAGACAGTCAAACGCAGTCAATAAATAGACAGTCAAACGCAGTCAATAAATAGACAGTCAAACACAGTCAATAAATAGACAGTCAAACGCAGTCAATAAATAGACAGTCAAACACAGTCAATAAATAGACAGTCAAATAGTAATAAAGCACAAAAGATACATAGAAAAGTGTGTGTTTGTGGAGTTCTATAATTTTCTCTGTTTCTGCACCAGGATCAGTATTAAGATCTACAAGTCTCTCTCTCTCTCTCTTCTCTGTCTCTGTCTCTCTGTCTCTGTCTCTGTCTAGTGGATGGTCTACTCTGCCAGAGGATCGGTCCAAGTGTGCTGTGTGTGAACAGGTGCTGAGGGATCCAGTCTCTATCACCTGTGGACACAGGTTCTGCAGACAGTGCATCACCAGATACTGGGAGCAGCCTGCTCCTTCAGGGCAGTATGACTGTCCTCAGTGTAGGAAGAGGTCCAGAACACGTCCAGTTCTACTGCCACTGATTGAACCCACTGATGACGCAAGGGGCTCTGAAAACAGTGAGACCATTCTCATTAAGCTCATGTTTCATTGGCCCAAACCATATACACTGACTGTAGAAAATATTTGGACTCTACAAGGTGTCGAAAGCGTTCCTCAGGGACCGCTGGCCCATATTCACTCCAATGCTTCCCAACAGTTGTGTCAAGTTGACTGGATGTCCTTTGGGTGGTGGACCATTCTTGATACACACGGGAAACTGTTGAGCGTGAGAAAAACCTATCAGCGTTGCAGTTCTTGACACAAACCGGTGCGCCTGGCACCTACTACCATACCCCGTTCAAATGCACTTAAATATTTTGTCTTGCCCATTCACCCTCTGAATGGAACACATACACAATCCATGTCTCAAGGCTTAAAATTCCTTCTATAACCCGTCTCCTCCCCTTCATCTACACTGATTTGAAGTGGATTTAACAAGTGACATCAATAAGGGATCATAGCTTTCACCCGGATTCACCTGGTCAGTCTATGTCATGGAAAGAGCAAGTGTTCTTAATGTTTTGTCCACTCAGTGTAATGTATTTTAAAAGCAATGTCAGAGCTTCTAATCTTCCAGCATGTGGTCAGGCCAAGATACACATCAATACAAGTGAATGTGTTTGCTTGATACACATGACATTTCTCAGCAAATTCTATTCTTCTCTTTTCAGTGGATGTCAGCCTGCAGAGAGCCATAGTAAACCACAAAGCCAGTCTGAAAAGGAGGTATGAATGCGTGATCGAAGGCGTGTTAAAAGCAGGGGGTCAAACCCCACTCAACGGGATTTCCACCGAGCTCTACATCACAGAGGGAGAGAGAGAAGGGGTTAACAATGAACATGAGGTGTGGCAGGCAGACCCAGCATCCAGGACGCCAACCTCCCGTGACGCGGCAATCCACTGCAATGACATCTTTAAACCCTTACCAGGCCAAGAGAGAAGCATCAGAACTGTGCTGACGAAGGGCATCGCTGGCATCGGAAAGACCGTGTCTGTGCAGAAGTTCATCCTAGACTGGGCTGAAGGGAAGGCGAACCAAGATGTGGATATCATATTTGTGCTTCCTTTCCGGGAGCTGAACTTGATCAAAGATCGCCAGTACACTCTTCTCAGACTTCTCAGTGACTCACTGCCTGTAAAGCTATGTTCATCTTTGACGGTTTGGATGAAAGCAGAATTCCATTGGATTTTCGCAACGAAATGGTGTCTGATGTCACACAGACGTCGTCTGTAGATGTTCTGCTGACAAACCTCATCCAGGGGAATCTGCTTCCCTCTGCTCTCCTCTGGATAACCTCCAGACCAGCAGCAACCAATCAGATCCCCCCTGAGTGTGTTGACCAGGTGACAGAGGCGCGAGGGTTCAACGACCCACAGAGGGAGGAGTACTTCAGGAAGAGATTCAGTGATGATGAGGACCTGGCCAACAGAATAATCTCCCACATAAAGACGTCAAGGAGCCTCCACATCATGTGTCACATGCCAGTCTTCTGTTGGATTTCTGCAGTAGTCCTTGAACACATGTTGAGTACAGACAAGAGAAGGGAGATGCCCAAGACTCTGACTGAGACGTTCACACACTTCGTGCTCATTCACACCAGCCTGAAGAACCAGAAGTATCATGGAAGAGACGAGATGGATCAACAGGAGCTCATGGAGTCAGATAAGGAAGTTCTTCTGAAGCTGGGGAAGCTGGCGTTTGAACATCTGGAAAAGGGCAATCTCCTTTTCTATGAAGAAGACCTGAATGAGTGTGGCATTGATGTCAAAGAAGCCTCTGTGTACTCAGGAGTGTGCGCACAAGTCTTTAAAGAAGAGTCTGTGTTATTTCAGAGAGTGGTGTACTGCTTTGTTCATCTGAGCGTTCAGGAGTTTCTCTCTGCTGTCTACGTGTACCACTGTTACTCAACCGAGAACATGGATGCCCTGAAGCCCTTCCTCCAGGCGGCTAGAGACACGTCTGAAGAGCTAACCTTGCGTGAGCTGCTGAAGAGTACAGTGAATAAAGCCCTGGAGAGCAAGAACGGACACCTGGACCTTGTTGTCCGCTTCCTTCATGGCATGTCACTGGAGTCCAATCAGAAACTCCTACGAGGTCTGGTGACACCGACCGAAAGCAGTCCAGAGAGCGTCCAGAAAATAACCCGATCCCTGAAGGGGATGCAGAGCAACAGCATATCCCCTGAGAGGTGCATCAATCTCTTCCACTGTCTGATAGAGATGAAAACCCATTCAGTACAGCAGGAAATCCAAAAATACTTGAGGTCAGAGAAAAGATCCAAAAACCTCGCGCTCACATACTGTTCAGCGCTGGCCTACATGCTACAGATATCGGAGGAGGTTCTGGAGGTGTTTGACCTGAAGCAATACAAGACATCACAGGAGGGTCGTAGGAGACTGCTTCCAGCTGTGAGAGTCTGCAGAAAGGCTCTGTAAGTATCCATGGTAATATCAATCACACCAAACTGGACTGTAGGTATAGCAGTCAGCAGTCAGCACCGGCTGACTAGATTTTCTATTCAAATAAAAAACTAACACATTTTAATACAAATTGATCAGAAAGTATTGAGCCGTGTACACAGGTTGTATGCATGTATGTATGACGGGTAATAGTTTACTTGTAAACTGTAGATAATCAAATATAGCTGGGTGATGTCCAGAAAGGAATAGGACCCACGTCTGATACAGGACAAATATAGCTGGGTGATGTCCAGAAAGGAATAGGACCCACGTCTGATACAGGACAAACATAGCTGGAAAATGCAACCGTATTTTCAGATACAAATGTATTACTGCTAAACTGTTATTCTTTTCAAGAATTCAGATAAACGTATCTCAAGGTATCTCGTAAACAATTGCATACAAGCATTCTGAAATCAACCCATGGCCACAGGAAAAGAACCCCCCCCTGTTATGATGAGTTTCTCGGGTATCAAAGAATCAAGGATGCAAGGATATACTGAGACACTTTGTAGAAAGTTAATGCAAATGTTTAATGATCGGTACCGGATTCATTACAACAATGACCAGAGCTTTGCCCTTGGTGTTACGAACTAACTTGAACAAAGAAGACACTCTACTTTATATACCTTCTGTTACCCTCTTCCTGGCATACATCTGGTAAGTCTCCGTGGGCACTCCCTGTCTTTAAGTGGTAGCACTTCACGCACAATGTTATTTTGAAGAGCACGGATGTGATAGGCCGAGAGATGATCACCTGATGACTTCAGAACCAGTTCCCACCTCCTAGCAACAGCAATGGCAAACGATGTGCAGGTGTCCACAATTCACCTAGTAACAGAGTTCCATAGGACTAAGCAGTAAAACTCCAAACAGGGTCACAAAACATCCCACTTGAATGATTCTGTAAGTAATACAGCACGTTCCTGACAGAGGACGCACCTGATACAGCAGCAACCATAGTTTAATATATTATTATATTTTATATTATTTAATTAAGAACTGGTGCCAACTCTGGTTGAAAACTGAGAAACCTTAAAGGGGCAGCGCACAATTTTACTATAATGCTATACTGGTGTTATCAACTCCACTATGGTATCCAAAAGTAACACAGGGTTACACTAGCAGGGAAAGCTAAACTTACAGTAACATTAATACAACCTATCTCACGTATTTACTCTGTATTTGCAGACTTGCTGGCTGTCAACTCATAGATGCATCTTGTGAGCTGTTGGTCTCTGCTCTCGGCTCAAACCCCTCACATCTGAGAGAGCTGGACGTGAGCAACAATGACCTGACGGATTCAGGAGTGAATCGGCTCTCTGCTGGACTGGGGAATCCCCACTGTAAACTGGAGACTCTGAAGTCAGTACCCCACAGCTTGTTCAATAAGTGATCCATAGTTTGAGAATACTGTTGATAAGATTTAGAATGATATCAAAATCAATTGTCCATCTTTATCAGGGATGAGGATATGGATGTCTCATGATAGAATGGGGGAGGGATTGGGTCTCTAATGGCTGTACTGTACATGATTGGACGTTTGTGTTCAAATTAAAGGTAGAGGACAAAAAACAGCCTATGTTGATTGATTTCATATGGAATGACCCTGCAGGCTATTTTGATTGATTTCATATGGAATGACCCTGCAGGCTATTTTGATTGATTTCATATGGAATGACCCTGCAGGCTATTTTGATTGATTTCATATGGAATGACCCTGCAGGCTATTTTGATTGATTTCATATGGAATGACCCTGCAGGCTATTTTGATTGATTTCATATGGAATGACCCTGCAGGCTATTTTTGATTGATTTCATATGGAATGACCCTGCAGGCTATTTTTGATTGATTTCATATGGAATGACCCTGCAGGCTATTTTGATTGATTTCATATGGAATGACCCTGCAGGCTATTTTTGATTGATTTCATATGGAATGACCCTGCAGGCTATTTTTGATTGATTTCATATGGAATGACCCTGCAGGCTATCAGGCTGTGGAGTCACAGAGGAAGGCTGTACTGCCCTGGTCTCAGCTCTGAGGTCAAACCCCAACCACCTGAGAGCGCTGGACCTGAGTGACAATCACCTAGGAGACTCAATAGCGCAACATGTCTCTCTTGGATTAGAAGGTTCAATCGGGAGACTGGAGATCCTAAGGTCAGCAATATGGCTTGATTGTTTTTGTTTTGAGTAATCCAACAGGTTTGGTCTTCAGAGTTTGTCATTTACCATCAACTGCTGTGAAACTCGGTGGAAACACAAATGGGGAAACCTCATGTTATTGACTCTGTATTTGCAGTGTCTCTGGCTGTAAACTCACAGAAGCGTCGTGTGAAGTGTTGTCCTCAGCTCTCAGTTCCTCCTCACACCTGAGAGAGCTGGATCTGAGTAACAATGACCTGCTGGATTCAGGAGTGAAGCTGCTCTCTGCTGGACTGGGGAATTCACAATGTAAACTGGAGATTCTGAGGTCAGTTTTCCTCTATTTGGTGATAACAGTTCACCAGATCTGTTTGTTAACAAACTCGGCATTATACTCAATAAGATATACATCTGACACCTCACTGTCTTGTCTTTTTGACTGACACTTATGGAGCTGTTTCTTTTTAAACTTTACATTTTTTGACAAATATTGTAATTGTTATGCAGTCTAGTTTGTCTATACGTGAGTCCAATAACTATGAATAGTTTAACTTTATAAAGGCATGTTGATTTGTTAACTTGTCTTCACATTACAAGCAACATACGAGGCAGCAGCTAATTGGGGATCGTCAGAAATACTCAACCCCAAGTTCCCACAGGGCCTCATTAGCATATTGCAGGGAAGCCCCCCCAAACCTTTTCTCCACACGAACCCCAAATGGACACTAGAAAATGGCAGTGTACCCCACTTGAAAAAAATTATATTCCCTAGGTGACACTGCATTCATATTCATTCAAGTTGATGTCCCTCAAGCGATCCCAACATATACAGATGTAATGTCTTAATTTGACCAGTTTCTCACAGCAGGAAATTAGTCCTGCAGCAACAGGAAATGTGAATGATTATGTGGATTATAATTAATGGACGTTTTTGTAGGGCTTGAAACTTTTTTTTTTTTTTTTTCCTTCGGGCAAATCAAGTCTGACATTTTTAAAAGTGGAAGTTACAAACTTTTAAAAGCCTTTTTAAACCTTGAATACACTACAAGTTTCCATTTTCTGCCATGTAGGAACGATCTCTGCGACAACAGAGTGATCAGAACATCTGTTATAATGACATGAAAGTGCATTCTAACCGTGTAAAAGGCTTGTTTGCAGGTTGAATTATTTTCTTTTGAGAAATCCAACAGGTTTGGTCTTCAGAGTTAGTCATTTACCATCAACTGCGGTGAAACTCGGTGGAAACACAAATGGGGAAACCTCATGTTATTGACTCTGTATTCGCAGACTCCCTGGCTGTAAACTCACAGAAGCGTCTTGTGAAGTGTTGTCCTCAGCTCTCAGTTCCTCCTCACACCTGAGAGAGCTGGATCTGAGTAACAATGACCTGCTGGATTCAGGGGTGAAGCTGCTCTCTGCTGGACTAGGGAATTCACAATGTAAACTGGAGATTCTGAGGTCAGTTTTTCCTCTATTTGGTGATAACAGTTCACCAGATCTGTTTGTTAACAAACTCGGCATTATATTCAATAAGATATACATCTGACACCTCACGGTCTCTCTTAACTGACAGTTATGGAGCTGTTGCTTTTTAAATTTTAAATTTTAAAAGATTATAATTATTTTACAAGCAATGCTGTGATAATTTCATATAAAATATTGTAATTGTTGTGCAATCTAGGTTGTCTATACGTGAGTCCAATAACTATGAATAGTGTAGCTTTATGAAGACATGGTGATTTGTTAAACTGCCGTGTCTTCACATTACACGCAACTAAGGAGAGAGACGCTTTCCTTGTGATCCCAACACATAATGATGACATGAAAGCTCTGTGATTGGCAGAGAGGTTTTGAACTCTCTTTTGTTATTGGTCTATTAACCAATTTACCGCATGGTGATGTCACCATGGAAAGCCAAAGCTCCCGCCCCCATGCAACCTGCTGATTTAGAAGGTCCAGATTGTATTTTCAACCAGCAACTATCAAGAAATAACACGGATCACAGTTTTACAGTCTTAGTTTCATCAGCTGTTGTACAATATGATATCAAACATCTCTGTTGTACAATATGATATTAAACATCTCTGTTGTACAATATGATATATCAAACATCTCTGTTGTACAATATGATATATAAAACATCTCTGTTGTACAATATGATATATAAAACATCTCTGTTGTACAATATGATATATAAAACATCTCTGTTGTACAATATGATATATAAAACATCTCTGTTGTACAATATGATATATAAAACATCTCTGTTGTACAATATGATATATAAAACATCTCTGTTGTACAATATGATATATAAAACATCTCTGTTGTACAATATGATATATAAAACATCTCTGTTGTACAATATGATATATAAAACATCTCTGTTGTACAATATGATATATAAAACATCTCTGTTGTACAATATGATATATCAAACATCTCTGTTGTACAATATGATATATCAAACATCTCTGTTGTACAATATGATATATCAAACATCTCTGTTGTACAATATGATATATAAAACATCTCTGTTGTACAATACGATATATAAAACATCTCTGTTGTACAATATGATATATAAAACATCTCTGTTGTACAATATGATATATAAAACATCTCTGTTGTACAATACGATATATAAAACATCTCTGTTGTACAATATGATATATAAAACATCTCTGTTGTACAATATGATATCAAACACAGGAAAAACTGAATTGTGACTGCACTGGGTCTTTAAGTTTAGGTCCCGACTCCTCATACTGTAATAATGACATGAGGGCATACCCATCTGAAGAGAAGGAACATTCATTTTTAAAGATTACACATTTTATCAGGGGACCCCCATCCCCCGACCTAAAGTTTGGGGAAACACTGGCATATGGCCAATCAGATGCTGTATTGAAGTTTGGGGAAACACTGGCATATGGCCAATCAGATGCTGTATTGAAGTTTGGGAACCACTGGCATATGGCCAATCAGATGCTGTATTGAAGTTTGGGAACCACTGGCATATGGCCAATCAGATGCTGTATTGAAGTTTGGGAACCACTGGCATATGGCCAATCAGATGCTGTATTGAAGTTTGGGAACCACTGGCATATGGCCAATCAGATGCTGTATTGAAGTTTGGGAACCACTGGCATATGGCCAATCAGATGCTGTATTGAAGTTTGGGAACCACTGGCATATGGCCAATCAGATGCTGTATTGAAGTTTGGGGAACCACTGGCATATGGCCAATCAGATGCTGTATTGAAGTTTGGGAACCACTGGCATATGGCCAATCAGATGCTGTATTGCGGATATTATGCAAATAACACCACAGTAATGATATTATGAATACATGTATAAATAGATACAGCTGACACTCTATTTTCACCACCATTTTAAAATAGCAGTGTGATTTTTGGAATCATGTTCAACTCTCTGCAGGTTGGCGTTCTGTGAAGTCACAGAGGAAGGCTGTGCTTCTCTGGACTCGGCTCTGAAGTCAAACCCTTCACACCTGAGAGAGTTGGACCTGAGCTACAATCACCCAGGAGACTCGGGACTCAGACTGCTCTCTGCTGGACTGGAGGATCCACACTTCAGGCTGGAGGAACTCAAGTATGTAGAGGGGTTTTATGTCAATCGATGTTGAGCGACGTACTGTAAGATATATGTTTCTGACCTATCAGGTTAGTTGTGATAATTACATGTACTTTAAGCCATGCATACTTAACCACCACCTGGACGGTGTGATGTGGTGACCTTGTCTGTACATTGACTGTCTGTTCTTCTTACCCCTGCAGTGTGGAACATGGTGGAGAGTACACAATAAAACATGGGCTTGGAAAATGTGAGTGTTGACTGCTGTGAAGAATAATCCTGTTAGTCTTATTTCAAGTTGACTCGGAAGAAATATCATTTTTCAGAGCCTGAGTGTCTGGTTATACTTATAGGACCCTCGCTCTGTTGGGATTATTTATTGGTGTGTGAGTTCTTAAATTCCGGTCCCTGGAGGGCCCGAAACACCTCTGTTTTTCATCCTCTCCTTCTAATCAGGGGCTAATTCAGACCTGGGACACCAGGTGAGTGCAATTAACTACCAGGTAGAAATAAAAAACAGAAATGTTTCGGCCCTCCAGGACCGGAATTGAAGAACCCTGCCATACAGTATAACATATGATCATTCAACAAATCTTACTTGACCTTTTCCCTTGGCCCTTTAATACAGAGAAACATTAACATTCTGATGTGGTCCTTAAATACCTAGAAACATTAACATTCTGATGTGGTCCTTTAATACAGAGAAACATTAACATTCTGATGTGGTCCTTTAATACAGAGAAACATTAACATTCTGATGTGGTCCTTTAATATCTAGAAACATTAACATTCTGATGTGGCCCTTTAATAACTAGAAACATTAACATTCTGATGTGGCCCTTTAATACAGAGAAACATTAACATTCTGATGTGGTCCTTTAATACAGAGAAACATTAACATTCTGATGTGGCCCTTTAATACCTAGAAACATTAACATTCTGATGTGGTCCTTTAATACAGAGAAACATTAACATTCTGATGTGGTCCTTTAATACAGAGAAACATTAACATTCTGATGTGGCCCTTTAATACAGAGAAACATTAACATTGTGATATGATGATGATTTGTAATATATTGTGTCCCGGTCTCCCCCAATCAGATGCCTGTGATCTCACCCTGGACCCAAACACAGCACACAGAAACCTCTCTCTGTCTGAGGAGAACAGAAAGGTGACATGGACGAGCGAGGAGCAGCCCTATCCTGATCACCCGGAGAGATTTCAGGGTTTCGACCAGGTGCTGTGTAGAGAGGGTCTGTCTGGGCTCTGTTACTGGGAGGTAGAGTGGAGTGGGAGAGGGGGTCATATAGGAGTTGCATATAAAGGAATCGGTAGGTCAGGAAGGGGTGATGACAGTGGGTTTGGACCCAATGACAAAGTCTGGTGTCTGGTCTGTGGTGACGGCTTTTACTCTACCTGGCACAATAACAAACTCATTAGCATACCTGCCCCCTCCTCCTCCCCCTCCAACAGAGTAGGACTGTTTCTGGACTGGCCAGCCGGCACTGTGTCTTTCTACAAAGTCTGTTCTGATACGCTGACTCACCTGTACACGTTCTACACCACATTTACTGAGCCCCTCTACCCAGGGTTTTTTGTTTGGTGTTACTCCTCTGTGTCCCTGTGTCAGGTGGTCCCTGGTCCTGTTCAGGAGTAGGACCTGCCGTATCGGCATCGCGTCCTGCCATGTACCACACCTCCTGGGCCTTATTGCTTAATTATAAAACGGGGATCTGGGAAATAAACTGGTTTAAATGGTGTGTCAAGCCGTTGACAATTCCCCTATACCCACACATCATTTGGAAGTAGTGTCAGTTGTAATGTAGATATTTAGTATTGATTCTAGATGGAATATTGGCCATACAATCCTGTCTTGGCCATATACCACAAACCCTGAGGTGCCTTATTGCTATTATAAACAGGTTACTAATGTAATTAGAACAGTCAAAATAAATGTTTTGTCATACCCGTGGTATACGTTCTGATATAACACGGCTGTCAGCCAATCAGCACTCAGCGCTCCAACCACCCAGTTTATTATCCTTACTATACAATAGTGCTTCTGTGTGAACTCCATTACACTGAACTCCATGACGCTGAACTCCATGACGCTGAACTCCATGACGCTGAACTCCATGACGCTGAACTCCATTACACTGAACTCCATGACGCTGAACTCCATTACGCTGAACTCCATGACGCTGAACTCCATGACGCTGAACTCCATGACGCTGAACTCCATGACGCTGAACTCCATGACGCTGAACTCCATGACGCTGAACTCCATTACGCTGAACTCCATTACGCTGAACTCCATGACGCTGAACTCCATGACGCTGAACTCCATTACACTGAATGGGAATTTGATGTCACAGATTTGACCTATGTGAAATGAAGACAATGGAATAAGCGTTTTAATTGTTATTTGAATAAATACAATAAACAAAGTTTGGCCTAAGTTTATTCACTTCTATTTCTGGAAATAATTTAGACCTAATGTCACACATTGACATTTTGGCACAATGATACACTACCTGGTGAAAAGTATGTAGATACCTGTCGTCCAACATCTCATTCCAAAATCATGGGCATTAATATGGAGTTGGTCCCCCCTTTGCTGCTATAACAGCCTCCACTCTTCTGGGAAGGCTTTCCACTAGATGTTGGAACATTGCTGCGGGGACTTGCTTCCATTCAGCCACAAGAGCATTAGTGAGGTCGGGCACTGATGTTGGGCGATTAGGAATGGCTCGCAGTCGGCGTTCCAATTCATCCCAAAGGTGTTAGATGGGGTTGAGGTCAGGGCTCTGTGCAGGCCAGTCCAGTTCTTCACACCGACCTCGACAAACCATTTCTGTATGGACCTTGCTTTGTGCACGGGGGCATTGTCATGCTGAAACAGGAAAGGGCCTTCCCCAAACTGTTGCCACAAAGTTGGAAGCACAGAATCGTCTAGAATGTCATTGTATGCTGTAGCGTTAAGATTTCCCTTCACTGGAACTAAGGGGCCTAGCCCGAACCATGAAAACAGCCCCAGACCATTATTCCTCCTCCACCAAACTTTACAGTTGGCACCATGCATTGGGGCAGGTAGCGTTTCCTGGCATCCGCCAAACCCAGATTCGTCCGTCGGACTGCCAGATGGTGAAGCGTGATTCATCACTCCAGAGAACACGTTTCCACTGCTCCAGAGTCCAATGGCGGTGAGCTTTACACCACTCCGGCCGACACTTGGCATTGGTGATCTTAGGCTTGTGTGCGGCTGCTCGGCCATGGAAACCCATTTCATGAAGACTCCCGACGAACAGTTCTTGTTCTGACGTTGCTTCCGGAGGCAGTTTGGAACTCGGTAGTGAGTGTTGCAACCGAGGACAGACGATTTTTGCTCGCTACGCGCTTCAGCACTCGCCGTTCCCGATCTGTGAGCTTGTATGGCCTACCACTTCGCCGCTGAGCCGTTGTTGCTCCTAGACGTTTCCACTCCACAATAACAGCACTTACAGTTGACCGGGGCAGCTCTAGCATGGCAAACTGACTTGTTGGAAAGGTGGCATCCTGTGACGGTGCCACGTTGAAAGTCACTGAGCTCTTCAGTAAGGCCATTCTACTGCCAATGTTTGTTTTTATGGAGATTGCATGGCTGTGCTCGATTTGTATACACCTGTCAGCAACGGGTGTGGCTGAAATGGCCGAATCCACAAATGTGAAAGTGTCCACATACTTTTGTGTATATGTAGTATAGATCACACATTGTTAATGGAATAACTCTTTACACGAAGGTATAATGTTAGATCTTTAACATAAGAGCAAATGACCACAGTAATTATTTAACCTTTATTTAACAAGTCAGTTAAGAACAAATTCTTATTTACAATGACGGCCTACCCCTGGCCAAACCCGGACGACGCTGGGCCAATTGTGCGCCGCCCTATTGGACTCCCAATCACGGGCCGGTTGTGATACAGCCTGGAATCGAACCAGGGGGGTCTGTAGTGACGCCTCAAGCACTGAGATGCAGTGCCTTAGACCACCGCGCCACTCGGTCTGTAGTGACGCCTCTAGCGCTGAGATGCAGTGCCTTAGACCGCTGCTCCACTCGGTCTGTAGTGACGCCTCTAGCACTGAGATGCAGTGCCTTAGACCGCTGCACTACTCGGTCTGTAGTGACGCCTCTAGCACTGAGATGCAGTGCCTTAGACCGCTGCTCCACTCGGTCTGTAGTGACGCCTCTAGCGCTGAGATGCAGTGCCTTAGACCGCTGCGCCACTCGGTCTGTAGTGACGCCTCTAGCGCTGAGATGCAGTGCCTTAGACCGCTGCGCCACTCGGTCTGTAGTGACCCCTCTAGCGCTGAGATGCAGTGCCTTAGACCGCTGCGCCACTCGGTCTGTAGTGACGCCTCTAGCACTGAGATGCAGTGCCTTAGACCGCTGCGCCACTCGGTCTAAGTCACCAGGTAGTTGTTGAAAGCCTGTCTATAAAGCAAGCCAGATAACATGCTGTATTATTGAAACGTCCAAGAGGTTTATTAATGGATTATAACACCTAGAATATATCACCTAAAGAGTTACTATGGTCAGAGATCTTAAAGATGTGATGTCTGTGTCTCTCTCCAGTCTATGTCTGCCTCTAACCACAGGTGTCAGTAATAAAGACTAACCCTCCTGGTTAATGGTTCACCCTCATGGTGTGGAGAAAGCAGACCTGAAACTGAAGGTATTGTAATTGTCCAGACAGTGTCCATTTAGAGACGACTGAGCAGGATAGCCTGTAAACTCTAAACTGAAGAGAGGAAAGTCCAGTAAGCATTTCAGAACAATTATCTGACGGACAGAACTAAGAGTAAAGACTGGATTTGTCAACATCTATTTTTGTTGCCTCATTTAATTTCAATATTGGTAGACTGGACAGAAAGCAACATATCCTCTGAAAACACTACGAATGCTATTTTCTCTGTTAGGAAAAGAACGAACCTGTCTCTCTTGGTCTATCCTCCTCAGTGTCCCTGTCCTCACCACAGACCCTACAGGAGGTGTTCTCTCCTCCTCCCTGTCCTCACCACAGACCCTACAGGAGGTGTTCTCTCCTCCTCCCTGTCCTCACCACAGACCCTACAGGAGGTGTTCTCTCCTCCTCCCTGTCCTCACCACAGACCCTACAGGAGGTGTTCTCTCCTCCTCCCTGTCCTCACCACAGACCCTATACAGGAGGTGTTCTCTCCTCCTCCCTGTCCTCACCACAGACCCTACAGGAGGAAGTCTCTCCTCCTCCCTGTCCTCACCACAGACCCTACAGGAGGTGTTCTCTCCTCCTCCCTGTCCTCACCACAGACCCTACAGGAGGAAGTCTCTCCTCCTCCCTGTCCTCACCACAGACCCTACAGGAGGTGTTCTCTCCTCCTCCCTGTCCTCACCACAGACCCTACAGGAGGTGTTCTCTCCTCCTCCCTGTCCTCACCACAGACCCTACAGGAGGTGTTCTCTCCTCCTCCCTGTCCTCACCACAGACCCTACAGGAGGTGTTCTCTCCTCCTCCCTGTCCTCACCACAGACCCTACAGGAGGAAGTCTCTCCTCCTCCCTGTCCTCACTACAGACCCCTTATTATTTATTACTATTATTTCAAAACAGTTTGGAGATGATCACAAACCAAAAGCATGAGAGGTTCTGCAGATCATGTTCATGTCACTGTTCACTGAGCCTGATGTTTAACCTTGTGAGGTAAGCGTGTAACATTTGTCTCTGTACAAGGAGTCAACATGGCCTGTTCTGGATCCAGTAGGACTCACTCTGACCTCAGTGTCACCTGTGATGCACTGTCCAGTGGGACCACTCTCCCCCTCTACCACTCTCCTCTCCTCCTCTCCCCCTCTACCACTCTCCTCTCCTCTCCTCCTCTCCCTCTCCTCCTCTCCCCCTCTACCACTCTCCTCTCCCTCTCCTCCTCTCCCCCTCTACCACTCTCCTCTCCCTCTCCTCCTCTCCCCCTCTACCACTCTCTTCCTCTCCCCTCCTCTCCCTCTCTCCTACTCTCCTCCTCTCCCTCTCCCACTCTCTTCCTCTCCCTCTCTCCTCCTCTCCCTCTCTCCTCCTCTCCCACTCTCCTCCTCTCCCTCTCCCACTCTCTTCCTCTCCCTCTCCCACTCTCCTCCTCTCCCTCTACCACTCTCCTCTCCTACTCTCCCCCTCTACCACTCTCCTCTCCTACTCTCTCCCTCTACCACTCTCCTCTCCTCCTCTCCCACTCTCCTTCGCCTCCTCTCCCTCTCCTCCTCTCCCTCTCCTCCTCTCCCTCTCTCCTCCTCCCTCTCCCACTCTACCACTCTCCTCCTCTCCTCCTCTTAGAGGATATACTAAAAGGGGACGCTATGTCTGCTACTCTTTCGTCACTGTATGTCAAAAGCACTGTAATACTATGTTGTTGGTGGGGTTAATTCATTGTGAATATCTACTGATAAATGTTCTTCTTGTAATATAAGTTAAGTTGTAATGTTACAGCATGTATCCAGGACTAGTTATATGCATACTTTTTAACAGTATATTCCAAGCACATGTTCTGTAGGTGACAATACTATCCCCCACTGATCATACAATCATACTTTTATAAGGTTCAAACTTGTGCCATCGAAACTGATCTAGCAGATGAAGTACTGTATAATGTAGCCATGTATTATATCATGATCATAATATGAAATGCTTCTTTAGAACACAGACAATACAGGGAAGAGTGTTCAAATATAGATCTGAACATTATTTTATTCAGTATTATTCCGATGAAATGCAACAAGAAATGTTTTCACTTCAGAACCACCTGGAAGATTCTTGGGTCAATCAAACTATGGTTACCTGTTCTAGTGGACTGTATACTTTATCCAGCGCTTGAATTGGACTGAGATAGGTGACGGGACTGTTTACATTTAGGTGCAGGAGCTTGTCACGAGAATTTTGTAATCTCAAACACTCTTAAATCTTTGAATAATTCCCAAAAGGTTGTAAATCTCTCTTAGTTTGAATAAATTAAACAAAGACTCAATTCTGCAATGGTCAGCCTTTATTAATTGAGAGCGCTCTGCAACAAAATGGTCGTACAATCTTTTTATACACACACGTCATACAAAAACCCCACCTCGCTTTAGGCTGGCTGTATTTTTCCACTGTACACATCTTGTAAACGCTCACCTGGGTTTAGCTGATGTGATTTTCCTCTGCTCTCCTGACCATCAGGACACACACACACACACACATCAGGTCTCACACACACACACATCAGGTCTCACACACACACACACATCAGGTCTCACACACACACACATCAGGTCTCACACACACACACATCAGGTCTCACACACACACACATCAGGTCTCACACACACACACACACACGTTCTTATCACAGTCTACTCCTTGCTCGGGCAGGCTGCATTCCTTAGTTATCGCCGTCCTCACAATATCCTGCAATCCTTTTCATTACTCTCCTTTCCCTGTGTGTTTTGGGAACCCCAGTCTCCTGTTATTGGTTTCAATCGTTTTTGCACTTCTACTTGCCTAATTACGAGACACAAATACTCTGTTGCTGTGATATAAACCCATCTGATTAACTCTCTAAGCTCTAGTCTACTAATTAGTCATTCATTATTAGTTTAACTGAGGGTGTGACACTTTAGTCATATCTTACTCACACATTTCTTTATCAGAGCTCCACAATACCTTTGAGCTAATATTCTATAAGAGGAACAGGAACTCAAGCAGTAGAACAGTTTAGGTGGCGGTACTCCGCTCCGGTGAGCAACTGCCCAAGTCAAGCACTGACTGTATCACAATACTTGTGTTATTGTCCAAAAACATGACCCTTCCTGAAGCAATATGAGTTATATTGTCCATAGATGCCCCTCCTTGGTTCTACCTCATCTAAGAGTTCACCTTTGACCTTTCAGCTGGCAATAAGGCTGTTGTGTCTTGATGAATAAACCTGTCACATTTGATATGCTTTAGGACAGGGGTCGGCAAAACACAAGGCATGCGTGGCAGCCTTGGCAAGCCACCCAAAAAATGCATACATATATTATTTTCTGTGTGGCGTGCTAAGCCTTGGCTTGACGTTAATTATCTCACTTCTTTTCTCCAGTTTATTTTGTGTTTATAAACTGGAGAAAATAATTTAAACTGCATACATTGGTTTTGAAATTGCATTGCTGTTCACTGCAATGTTGTTGTTCCCAAAGTATGTCAATCCTGATTAGCCAATGGGCTTTCATGATTTTACAGGAGTTTCATAATATTTGTTCAGCGCAAGACGACCAGCCTCCGATCTCCCACCAAATTCAAAACCAAGGCAGCACTGAACATCAGCTAGCAAGCCTTTTGTTATAAGTTCAGGGCGCGAAATGTCATCAGCAAAGAAAAATAAGGCAGATGTCCTCTTGGACAAAGGAATATCGATTTGTTTTACTGAAGGACCGGTCTGTTTGAGCTCTCTGTTGTAAAACTGTTGTTTGTCGGACATCAAGTGTATTGATGACTTTGCCATAAATACATATCTTTAATATGAGGTATCAAATATTTATCTTAGAGGGAAAACAAATCCTGGTATTCCTCAGCACTAGTAGAACATGACACATTAATGCTTCTCTCACAGCCATGACTAAGATCACAGTGGAGGGGAAAGCCATGACTAAGATCACAGTGGAGGGGAAAGCCATGACTAAGATCACTGTGGAGGGGAAAGCCATGACTAAGATCACTGTGGAGGGGAAAGCCATGACTAAGATCACAGTGGAGGGGAAAGCCATGACTAAGATCACAGTGGAAGGGAAAGCCATGACTAAGATCACTGTGGAGGGGAAAGCCATGACTAAGATCACTGTGGAGGGGAAAGCCATGACAGCCAAGACTAAGATCACAGTGGAGGGGAAAAGCAAAGAAGGCTAGAAGTACTAGATGGGATGCTTGTCAGGTGGGGTAAGTACTAGATGGGAGGCTTGTCAGGTGGGGTAAGTACTAGATGGGATGCTTGTCAGGTGGGGTAAGTACTAGATGGGAGGCTTGTCAGGTGGGGTAAGTACTAGATGGGATGCTTGTCAGGTGGGGTAAGTATTAGATGGGATGCTTGTCAGGTGGGGTAAGTATTAGATGGGAGGCTTGTCAGGTGGGGTAAGAACTAGATGGGAGGCTTGTCAGGTGGGGTAAGTACTAGATGGGAGGCTTGTCAGGTGGCGTAAGGTTTAAAAACAAAACAGGGTTGAAATAACTACAATCACAGCAAACCAAAAACACGTCAGCCCACACAAATCAAAACCTGATTTTAATATCATTCAAAGGTCTCTTCAGCGCTCCAATGGCATAACGACAGCCTTAAATGTTTAACTTCAGTCAGTTGGCTTGCCTGGGTTGAGACTTGAGAAAGTAGCAGCGCTTCAGTGTTAAGCGTGCGGCCCAAATGGCACCCCATGGGCCCTGGTCAATAGTAGTGCACTATAAAGGGAATAGGGCGAGGCAAGTTGTCATCAGGGGGCAATGGATATGGATGGGGACAGACAAGAGAACAGGTTGAGGCATGTTTGCTGAGATTTAATGAAAAGTAGTCCCCTAGCAACTACTACCCACTCGGCAACAACAAACAACAACAAACGTCTCTTTCTGCCGGTGAACGTTGACTTTCACATAGATTTACCCCATATCATTATAGATCCAATTATAAGACTATCATTATCAAAATCATCTGTGCAGGATAGAGGGAAGACTAGGTGAAAATAAAACAACAAAAACTACCATCGTTACCAATATATAAGTGTTAATTTGATAGACATACTTTATTCAAATCAAAATAATAAAATAAAGTGAATATATCACTGCTAAGAGAATTTGATCCATTTGAAACCCCTAGATAGAACACATCAGGAGATTATTATCACTATAAATCCATCACAAATCAACAACAGGCACCTTGCTTGGTAGAGTCAAGACACTCAAGACAGTTCATAAATAAAAACCACTTCCAAATAAACAATGAAACATATATACACATTTTATTAATTCAGAGTTATGGTGTTTTGGGATCAGGGAGTGGGGGTGTAGCTATAGGTTACATCCTAAAACGACACCCTATTCCCTATATAGTGCACTACTTTTGACCGGAGCCCTATGGTTCCATGGTTGAAAGTAGTGCACTACATAGGGAATAGACTTCTAATTTGGGATGCAAGCCAGTCTAGCCGATAGCCGTCCTTCAGCTGAGATAGATTAAGACGACGGACTGGATGGGCTCCCTGCAGACTGGACACAGCTTGTTCCTCTTCTTCAGTTTCTTGGCGCAGGTGTAACAGGCCATGAGGTGTCCGGTGCGTCCGTGTACGATGCAGCCGTTCTTGGGCCTGGTCTGACAGATGACGCAGGGCTCCAGGCAGCTGGCGGGGAGGTGAGCCTCCTGGCTGTTGAAGCGCTCCAGGTCCGGTGCCATCACTTCCTGGCTGAAGGGGGCGCTAGAGGACGAGCCTGAGCCTACACCACCGGAAGAAGAAGAAGAAGAGGTGGAGGGCTGGGAGGAGCAGGCCGAGTCTTGGGAATCGGGGCCAGAGACGGACACCAATTCCTGGGAGTCTTTGAGGAGGGGAAGGGGCGACCGGGCTCTCTTCCCGTCTGGGACATCCAGTCCTTCAGCCTCGGTCTCGTCTGTCTCTGTCGGGGCTGGGGAAGGCTTGGGGGGCAAAGGTTTGAGGTTGGGGGCCGTGGTGGTGGTGGTGGTGGTGATAGCAGAGTTGCTGTCAGACTCGGGAAACCAATCCTTTCTTAGCTTCCAGCAGCGGTTGCAGTTACGGGGGAGGGGAGGGTTCAACTCCTCACACTTCGAGCACTTCCAGTAGTCCTGAAACACAACAGACGACACCGTTAGATTAGACAACAGCGCTAGATTAGACAACAGACACTAGCCAACCAGAACATTGGTAGCTGTGGTATCCTTGTGTTGGTGAGATTTTATTATTATTATTATTATTATTATTATTATTATTATGGGTAATATGAAACATACTGCTTCCGTGATTTCAGTGTCGTCATCGAACGAGTCCTCCTCCTCTGCTTCAAAGATGGTGACTTCATACACCTGTGAGAGAACGACAGAGACAGTGAGTCAACAGCTGCAGTTTGACCCCAGGACACTAGAGGGCGCTGTTTGAAATGACACACACACACCAGTGTTTCCTCGGGGGGTCCGGGAGCATCCCCCCCCCAGTGATAGCACCACAGCTAAATGAATGCAGCGGAAACACACACACACACACAGTTGAAAAGACAGTGAGCTGAGACCTCGTCCTCTCCAGACACTGAAGCCTCTTCGGGATCGCTGTAGGCATCCGAGTCAATGGACTCCACCTCAAACTCCACGCTGAAGTTATCAGAGTCCAGATCCTGGCTCAGATCATCGTCACACACGTCACTGACCGATGAACCTACTTCCTGTTGAGAGAGAGAGAGACAGAGACAGAGACAGAGAGAGAGAGACAGAGAGAGAGAGAGAGACAGAGAGAGAGAGCGCTCAGTAACATGGGACTTACACAGCTAAAGTACTGAACGAACCCACGTCACACAGTAGATGTGAAACATTTCATCTGACCATTATGTGTAGGAATTAAATCATCTCATTCCTTCATCTGTATAATTTCGTAACCCAGCAGGTATTCTCTAGTTTAGGATCTCACCCTCCTTTAATTTAGGATTGATGAAACTACAGTCTTAGACAGGGTTAATAGTTGTACTGCAGTAGGCTACACAGTGTTACACCAGGCTACCTACAGAGATACACTAGGCTACTCACAGAGTTACACCAGGCTACTCACAGAGATACACTAGGCTACTCACAGAGATACACCAGGCTACTCACAGAGATACACCAGGCTACTCACAGAGATACACCAGGCTACTCACAGTGTTACACTAGGCTACTCACAGAGATACACTAGGCTACTCACAGAGATACACCTGGCTACTCACAGAGATACACTAGGCTACTCACAGAGATACACCTGGCTACTCACAGAGATACACTAGGCTACTCACAGAGATACACCTGGCTACTCACAGAGATACACTAGGCTACTCACAGAGATACACCAGGCTACTCACAGAGATACACTAGGCTACTCACAGAGATACACCAGGCTACTCACAGAGATACACTAGGCTACTCACAGAGATACACTAGGCTACTCACAGAGATACACCAGGCTACTCACAGAGATACACCAGGCTACTCACAGAGATACACCAGGCTACTCACAGAGATACACTAGGCTACTCACAGAGATACACCAGGCTACTCACAGAGATACACTGGGCTACTCACAGAGTTACACCAGGCTACTCACAGAGATACACCAGGCTACTCACAGAGATACACCAGGCTACTCACAGAGATACACCAGGCTACTCACAGAGATACACTAGGCTACTCACAGTGTTACTGTGGGAGTCTGAAGACTCAGTGCTCCTCCGGTCTCGTCTCAGGCCTCCTATCACACACCAGGACATGCTGTCATCAAAGGTTAGAGAAAAGCTGTCTGACCTATGCCTCTTCCTGGGCTCACAGCCGTCCTCCTCTTGTGTCGATGATGTGCCCGCTGGAATAGAACAGAGGAGAGGTGAGCAGTGGTGTTAGCAGGGTTGACACATCAAATACTACTGTTAACGATTTCTTCAAATAAGCCATTTCTCCTCTGATGGCAATAGAGAAGAATGTTGTGCATCCAATCACTCAGTTGACATATTGAAACATACTGATATAGTCTTCGACAAAGCTATTTCTTCCTTGATGACACTGAATATCTTATGTGATGTTCACAAGACATCAATGACTTTTTATAGCTGTACATGGGCATTGGCTTGAGGTACGACCAGCAGCTAAGAGCAATTAAAAAAAACTCTTTAAAAACGGTCCATTTCAATCCATCAGGCTAGGACTGCTGTGGATGTGGATTCCTCCCTGGTCTGTTAGGAACAGGGAACAGGCATGTCTTTGTTGTGTCTGTGTGTGGATGCTATGGGCCTGAAGAGACTCATTGTGAGGAGAAGTCATCTGAACACATTCTCCACAGCCTCCAGACCAGTGTGTTCCTCCTATCCCCACACAGAGATACCAGTCACCACCACGTCTGCCTGCCTGGCTACAGATGGCCACGTCACCCCTGCCAAGCAGGACAAGTCTGGACGGACACAGTGAAAGTGACAGTGGTTCTATGCTTTGATCAATCCATAACACAGGAGTGTACATCTTCCCCAACAGCCTTGACAGGGTAGCACATGAAGCCATCCTTGTCTGACATGACACCACGAAGCCATCCTGTCTGACATGACACCACGAAGCCATCCTGTCTGACATGACACCACGAAGCCATCCTGTCTGACATGACACCACGAAGCCATCCTGTCTGACATGACACCGCGAAGCCATCCTGTCTGACATGACACCACGAAGCCATCCTGTCGGACATGACACCACGAAGCCATCCTGTCTGACATGACACCACGAAGCCATCCTGTCTGACATGACACCATGAAGCCATCCTGTCTGACATGACACCACGAAGCCATCCTGTCTGACATGACACCACGAAGCCATCCTGTCGGACATGACACCACGGAGCCATCCTGTCTGACATGACACCACGAAGCCATCCTGTCGGACATGACACCACGAAGCCATCCTGTCGGACATGACACCACGAAACCATCCTGTCTGACATGACACCACGAAGCCATCCTGTCTGACATGACACCACGAAGCCATCCTGTCTGACATGACACCATGAAGCCATCCTGTCTGACATGACACCACGAAGCCATCCTGTCTGACATGACACCACGAAGCCATCCTGTCTGACATGACACCACGAAGCCATCCTGTCTGACATGACACCGCGAAGCCATCCTTGTCTGACATGACACCGCGAAGCCATCCTGTCGGACATGACACCACGAAGCCATCCTGTCTGACATGACACCACGAAGCCATCCTGTCGGACATGACACCACGAAGCCATCCTGTCTGACATGACACCACGAAGCCATCCTTGTCTAACATGACACCACGAAGCCATCCTGTCTGACATGACACCGCGAAGCCATCCTGTCGGACATGACACCACGAAGCCATCCTGTCTGACATGACACCACGAAGCCATCCTGTCTGACATGACACCGCGAAGCCATCCTTGTCTGACATGACACCACGAAGCCATCCTGTCTGACATGACACCACGAAGCCATCCTGTCTGACATGACACCACGAAGCCATCCTGTCTGACATGACACCACGAAGCCATCCTGTCGGACATGACACCGCGAAGCCATCCTGTCTGACATGACACCACGAAGCCATCCTGTCTAACATGACACCGCGAAGCCATCCTGTCTGACATGACACCACGAAGCCATCCTGTCGGACATGACACCACGAAGCCATCCTGTCGGACATGACACCACGAAGCCATCCTGTCGGACATGACACCGCGAAGCCATCCTGTCGGACATGACACCGCGAAGCCATCCTGTCGGACATGACACCACGAAGCCATCCTGTCGGACATGCTATCCTAAACATCACTAATCTACCTTGACATAATGGGAATGTAGACTTCCTGTCTCCTAACCACTTATCTTAGTAACTCTAACCTGTTCCCCACGATACTATGACATGACATCATTACACCAATTTTCATTACACCAATTTTACTATAGTGCTATACTGGTGTTATCAACTCCACTATGGTATCCAAAAGTAACACAGGGTTACACTAGCAGGGAAAGCTAAACTTACAGTAACATTAATACAACCTATCTCACGTATTTACTCTGTATTTTAAGACTTGCTGGCTGTCAACTCATAGATGCATCTTGTGAGCTGTTGGTCTCTGCTCTCAGCTCAAACCCCTCACATCTGAGAGAGCTGGACGTGAGCAACAATGACCTGACGGATTCAGGAGTGAAGCGGCTCTCTGCTGGACTGGGGAATCCCCACTGTAAACTGGAGACTCTGAAGCATGACACCGCGAATCCATCCTGTCGGACATGACACCACGAAGCCATCCTGTCTGACATGACACCACGAAGCCATCCTGTCGGACATGACACCACGAAGCCATCCTTGTCTAACATGACACCGCGAAGCCATCCTGTCGGACATGACATCAGTCTGTTTCTCCAGGAGGAAGTTACAGCACAGATCCACGTGAGCAGGACTGGTGTAGTTAGTAGGTGTAGGCTTATGGAAACACTGTTGGAGTATTCCAACAACAACACACATTAAAATCAGACAGAGACAGAGAGGTACTCACCAGGGTCACTCCTCCTCCTCCTGCGTTCTGAGGTAGCTGATGATGAAGGACAGTCTGAGTCTGTTTCCTGTAACAGATTAAAACAGGAGGAACTGTTAAGAGAAATGAACCAGTGACCCAGGACACTGGTGGGAGTCTGTCTATAAAACTCACTCAGGCACAGCAACCACTTAAAAACGACATCAGCTCCGAGGGAGACCGTCTTGGAACATAAACATCACTCTTCAACAAACTAAGTTGTTTCAACTTGAGGTTGAGTGAGTGTGTGTGTGTGTGTGAGACCCATGTGTAGGGATACTGGAGTGATGGAGGGAGATCTCCCGAGTGGCGCAGTGGTCTAAGGCGCTGCATCGGCAGTGCTAGCTGTGCCACTAGAGATCCTGGTTTCGAATCCAGGCTCTGTCGTAGCCGGCCGCGACCGGGAGACCCATGGGGCGGCGCGCAATTGGCCCAGCGTCGTCCAGGGTAGGGTAAGGGAATGGCCGGCAGGGGATGTAGCTCAGTTGGTAGAGCATGGCGTTTGCAACGCCAGGGTTGTGGGTTCGATAAAATAATGTATGTGCTAACTGTAAGTCGCTCTGGATAAGAGCGTCTGCTAAATGACTAAAATGTTTTAAAAAATGTAAATATGTATAGGGGTAGGGCATCCAATGAACTCCTACCACCCACCAAACGTGGGTATATTTAGGTTTCGGTGGGTCAGAATTTGCAGGGCTCTACAGTGAAGAGCATTACATTCACTAATAAAAAATAGTCAAAAGCCAAGTATGAGCACATGTGCGAGTCGGGGATTAGAAATATTCTGCAGTAGCTTGTTTTCAAAGTATTTCTGCTGTTTTGTTTCATAGCTGCTAATGGCACAAAAAAATATATACTAATCCTATATCCCACCTGGTGCAGCAACACTGCCTGGCAGGGTGAAGGTTGTCGCAGTGTCTTGTGTTATATAGATGGATTTCAGAATTAACCTGGAAGAATCCATTGAAAGGTAAACTGTCTGGGAGGTGTTAGTATTTGTAGATGAAAGTGCCAAATTGGCGTACATTAACGTCGTAAATAGACAAGATATTGAGTTGGTACTCAGCAGACCTGAAATTTGCTCAGTGATGCAAAAAATTAAAGGGAACATTGGTTGGGGGCGGTATGCAAATAGGAGTGGGTCTAGGGAAGGGGTCTCAAACAGGGCAGATGAGTCGAAGTCAAACATTTAAAAAGGTAAGTAACTACAGATCTGATGTTCAAAAGTTCTTGTCGGTTGTAAGAAATTACAGCGGAAACAATTCACAGAGAAAAAAAAATTACGACAAAAAAAATCACAAAACAGCAAAGTTGGGTCGGAGCCTGTAAAATAGCAGCTATCCAGTACCCCGTTATAGCAACGCCCCCACTGGAGTGTTTCAACCAACCAAACACATGGATTTTCAAATCAAATCAAATTTTATTGGCCACATGCGCCGAATACAACAGGTGTAGACCTTACAGTGAAATGCTTACTTACAAGCCCTTAACCAACAATGCATTTTTTTTTTTTTTTATAAAACAAATCAAATAAAACAACAACAAAAAAGTGTTGAGAGACAAAAAGAGCAGAAGTAAAATAAAATAACAGTAGGGAGGCTATATATACAGGGGGGTACCGGTGCAGAGTCAATGTGCGGGGGCACCGGCTAGTCGAGGTAGTTGAGGTAATATGTACATGTGGGTAGAGTTAAAGTGAATAAATTACAAATAACGCGGGAAAACACACATAATAGTACAACTGGGTAGAGGGTTCCCTTCATTTAGTTTAGTGTGTCTACCATAGAAATAAAATGAATAGATCCTCTTTCTATGTCTTCCTACCTTAGGCCCTCTATCCGGTTCACTCTGGCTCCTGGGTTCCGTGAAGAGAGACTGGGATTCTTAAGGAAAAAGAAACATCCACATTTTAAAAATCTGAATAGACTACCGGTACTTCTGCAGTGTCTTATCAACCCCAATACATAACACAGCATTGAACTGCCTAGCGTACAAATGGCTTTTTCAAAAAGTGACTAGTAACTACAGGACAATAACTGAAAAGGGGAAAAGTACCTTGATTTTGCACTGCTAGGAGATTTTGTGTGATCATAGCGAAGAGGACTCTGAAAGAGCAAAACACACAAGGCTAACATTAGCATACTGAAACAGTTTCCGTTTCAGCCATCTCAAATTTGTTTAGCAAAAAGAAGCCTGCTCATCAACTTCAGTAACTTCTTTTTGAAACATCAGTACACATCTGAGCCAACACATGCAACAGGTGACAGCATATTAAGTGGCTGTATTAGAGGGCCAGAATCTGTAGTAGAGGACCAGAGAGCCTGCATTAGAGGCTGTGTAGAGGGGATGTATTAGAGGATGTATAGAGGGGATGTATTAGAGGCTGTGTAGAGGGGATGTATTAGAGCCTGTGTAGAGGGGATGTATTAGAGCCTGTGTAGAGGGGATGTATTAGAGCCTGTGTAGAGGGGATGTATTAGAGGCTGTGTAGAGGGGATGTATTAGAGCCTGTGTAGAGGGGATGTATTAGAGCCTGTGTAGAGGGGATGTATTAGAGCCTGTGTAGAGGGGATGTATTAGAGGCTGTGTAGAGGGGATGTATTAGAGGCTGTGTAGAGGGGATGTATTAGAGGCTGTGTAGAGGGGATGCATTAGAGGCTGTGTAGAGGGGATGTATTAGAGGCTGTGTAGAGGGGATGTATTAGAGGCTGTGTAGAGGGGATGCATTAGAGGCTGTGTAGAGGGGATGCATTAGAGGCTGTGTAGAGGGGATGCATTAGAGGCTGTGTAGAGGGGATGTATTAGAGGATGTGTAGAGGGGATGTATTAAAGGCTGTGTAGAGGGGATGTATTAGAGGCTGTGTAGAGGGGATGTATTACAGGCTGTGTAGAGGGGATGCATTCGAGGCTGTGTAGAGGGGATGTATTCGAGGCTGTGTAGAGGGACTGTATTAGAGGCTGTGTAGAGGGGATGTATTAGAGGCTGTGTAGAGGGGATGTATTCGAGGCTGTGTAGAGGGGATGTATTAGAGCCTGTGTAGAGGGGATGTATTAGAGCCTGTGTAGAGGGGATGTATTAGAGGCTGTGTAGAGGGACTGTATTAGAGGCTGTGTAGAGGGACTGTATTAGAGGCTGTGTAGAGGGGATGTATTAGAGGCTGTGTAGAGGGGATGTATTAGAGCGAGTGTAGAGGGGATGTATTAGAGGCTGTGTAGAGGGACTGTATTAGAGGCTGTGTAGAGGGACTGTATTAGAGGCTGTGTAGAGGGGATGTATTAGAGCCTGTGTAGAGGGGATGTATTAGAGGCTGTGTAGAGGGACTGTATTAGAGGCTGTGTAGAGGGACTGTATTAGAGGCTGTGTAGAGGGGATGTATTAGAGGCTGTGTAGAGGGGATGTATTAGAGCCTGTGTAGAGGGGATGTATTAGAGGCTGTGTAGAGGGACTGTATTAGAGGCTGTGTAGAGGGACTGTATTAGAGGCTGTGTAGAGGGGATGTATTAGAGGCTGTGTAGAGGGGATGTATTAGAGCGAGTGTATTAGAGGCCCAGAGACAGTAATAGAGAACCAGAGAGTCTGTATTAGAGGTTATGTAGAGTCAGTATTACAGGCCCAGAGAGGCTGTATTATAAGTTGTGTAGAGAGCCTGTATTAAAGGCTCTGTAGAGAGGAAGCATTAGAGGACCAGAGAGCCTGTATAGAGAGCCTGTATTACAGGCCCAGAGAGAATGTATTAGAGCAACACAAGCCGGGCAAACAGGGTGTGTGTGTGTTGGGGTGTGGGTAAACAGGGTGTGGGCAAACAGGGTGTGTGTGTGTTAGGGTGGGGGTAAACAGGGTGTGTGTGTGTGTTAGGGTGGGGGTAAACAGGGTGTGTGTGTGTGTTAGGGTGGGGGTAAACAGGGTGTGTGTGTGTGTTAGGGTGGGGGTAAACAGGGTGTGTGTGTGTGTTAGGGTGGGGGTAAACAGGGTGTGTGTGTGTGTGTTGGGGTGGGGGTAAACAGGGTGTGTGTGTGTGTTAGGGTGGGGGTAAACAGGGTGTGTGTGTGTGTTAGGGTGGGGGTAAACAGGGTGTGTGTGTGTGTTAGGGTGGGGGTAAACAGGGTGTGTGTGTGTGTGTTGGGGTGGGGGTAAACAGGGTGTGTGTGTGTGTTAGGGTGGGGGTAAACAGGGTGTGTGTGTGTGTGTTAGGGTGGGGGTAAACAGGGTGTGTGTGTGTGTGTTAGGGTGGGGGTAAACAGGGTGTGTGTGTGTGTGTTAGGGTGGGGGTAAACAGGGTGTGTGTGTGTGTTAGGGTGGGGGTAAACAGGGTGTGTGTGTGTTGGGGTGGGGGTAAACAGGGTGTGTGTGTGTGTTAGGGTGGGGGTAAACAGGGTGTGTGTGTGTGTTAGGGTGGGGGTAAACAGGGTGTGTGTGTGTGTTAGGGTGGGGGTAAACAGGGTGTGTGTGTGTGTGTTAGGGTGGGGGTAAACAGGGTGTGTGTGTGTGTTAGGGTGGGGGTAAACAGGGTGTGTGTGTGTGTTAGGGTGGGGGTAAACAGGGTGTGTGTGTGTGTTAGGGTGGGGGTAAACAGGGTGTGTGTGTGTGTTAGGGTGGGGGTAAACAGGGTGTGTGTGTGTGTTAGGGTGGGGGTAAACAGGGTGTGTGTGTGTGTGTTGGGGTGGGGGTAAACAGGGTGTGTGTGTGTGTTAGGGTGGGGGTAAACAGGGTGTGTGTGTGTGTTAGGGTGGGGGTAAACAGGGTGTGTGTGTGTGTTAGGGTGGGGGTAAACAGGGTGTGTGTGTGTGTGTTAGGGTGGGGGTAAACAGGGTGTGTGTGTGTGTTAGGGTGGGGGTAAACAGGGTGTGTGTGTGTGTGTTGGGGTGTGGGTTTATCGTCCGCCCCAAGCTGTGTGTGTGTTATTGTGAGAGTGTCTGTGTTATTGTGAGAGTGTCTGTGTGTGTGTGTTATTGTGAGAGTGTCTGTGTGTTATTGTGAGAGTGTCTGTGTGTTATTGTGAGAGTGTCTGTGTGTGTGTGTTATTGTGAGAGTGTCTGTGTGTGTGTTATTGTGAGAGTGTCTGTGTGTGTGTGTTATTGTGAGAGTGTCTGTGTGTGTGTGTTATTGTGAGAGTGTCTGTGTGTGTGTTATTGTGAGAGTGTCTGTGTGTGTGTGTTATTGTGAGAGTGTCTGTGTGTGTGTGTTATTGTGAGAGTGTCTGTGTGTGTGTGTTATTGTGAGAGTGTCTGTGTGTGTGTGTTATTGTGAGAGTGTCTGTGTGTGGCTCTTTGATGGAGAAGCTGTCCACTCCCTGCAGCGTGTCCCCTCACCGTGGCTCTTTAACAGAGAAGCTGTCCACTCCCAGTACAGCCCCCAGTGGGTCGTCAGCACAGTGCACTAGGTGTTGCTGCTTCATGTCATAAAGCTGCTTCTTCATGATGTACTGCCCCAGGTAGAATATCACCTGACAATAGACAGCACAGGGGTCAGAGGTCAACACCACAGCATAACACACAAGAGGAGAGAGAGTAACAGGGTACAGGCAGGGGTCAAGAGGAGAGAGAGTAACAGGGTACAGGCAGGGTTCAAGAGGAGAGAGAGTAACAGGGTACAGGCAGGGGTCAAGAGGAGAGAGAGTAACAGGGTACAGGCAGGGGTCAAGAGGAGAGTGAGTAACAGGGGGTACAGGCAGGGGTCAAGAGGAGAGAGAGTAACAGGGGGTACAGGCAGGGGTCAAGAGGAGAGAGAGTAACAGGGTACAGGCAGGGGTCAAGAGGAGAGAGAGTAACAGGGGGTACAGGCAGGGGTCAAGAGGAGAGAGAGTAACAGGGTACAGGCAGGGGTCAAGAGGAGAGTGAGTAACAGGGGGTACAGGCAGGGGTCAAGAGGAGAGAGAGTAACAGGGGGTAGAGGCAGGGGTCAAGAGGAGAGAGAGTAACAGGGGGTACAGGCAGGGGTCAAGAGGAGAGAGAGTAACAGGGGGTACAGGCAGGGGTCAAGAGGAGAGAGAGTAACAGGGTACAGGCAGGGGTCAAGAGGAGAGAGAGTAACAGGGGGTACAGGCAGGGGTCAAGAGGAGAGAGAGTAACAGGGTACAGGCAGGGTTCAAGAGGAGAGAGAGTAACAGGGTACAGGCAGGGTTCAAGAGGAGAGAGAGTAACAGGGTACAGGCAGGGGTCAAGAGGAGAGAGAGTAACAGGGTACAGGCAGGGGTCAAGAGGAGAGAGAGTAACAGGGTACAGGCAGGGTTCAAGAGGAGAGAGAGTAACAGGGTACAGGCAGGGTTCAAGAGGAGAGAGAGTAACAGGGTACAGGCAGGGGTCAAGAGGAGAGAGAGTAACAGGGTACAGGCAGGGTTCAAGAGGAGAGAGAGTAACAGGGTACAGGCAGGGGTCAAGAGGAGAGAGAGCGTAACAGGGGGTGCTGCCAGAGGTCAAGAGTAGAAGTCTGGGAATGTCTCAGGATAAGACCGCACCATCAATAGTTCTGCCTCAGTCTAGTCGTTACTCTCCATATACTGATCCAGACAGTTCTGTCTCAGTCTAGTCGATACCCTCCCTCCATATACTGATCCAGGCAGTTCTGTCTCAGTCTAGTCGATACCCTCCCTCCATATACTGATCCAGGCAGTTCTGTCCCAGTCTAGTTGATACCCTCTCTCCATATACTGATCCAGACAGTTCTGTCTCAGTCTAGTTGATACCCTCCCTCCATATACTGATCCAGGCAGTTCTGTCTCAGTCTAGTCGATACCCTCTCTCCATATACTGATCCAGACAGTTCTGTCCCAGTCTAGTCGTTACTCTCCATATACTGATCCAGACAGTTCTGCCTCAGTCTAGTCGTTACTCTCCATATACTGATCCAGACAGTTCTGTCCCAGTCTAGTCGTTACTCTCCATATACTGATCCAGACAGTTCTGTCCCAGTCTAGTCGTTACTCTCCATATACTGATCCAGACAGTTCTGTCTCAGTCTAGTCGATACCCTCCCTCCATATACTGATCCAGACAGTTCTGTCTCAGTCTAGTTGATACCCTCCCTCCATATACTGATCCAGGCAGTTCTGTCCCAGTCTAGTCGATACCCTCCCTCCATATACTGATCCAGGCAGTTCTGTCTCAGTCTAGTTGATACACCTCATCCCATACTGATCCAGGCAGTTCTGTCTCAGTCTAGTCGATACCCTCCCCCCATATACTGATCCAGGCAGTTCTGTCCCAGTCTAGTCGATACCCTCCCTCCATATACTGATCCAGACAGTTCTGTCTCAGTCTAGTTGATACCCTCCCTCCATATACTGATCCAGGCAGTTCTGCCTCAGTCTAGTTGATACCCTCCCTCCATATACTGATCCAGGCAGTTCTGTCTCAGTCTAGTTGATACCCTCCCTCCATATACTGATCCAGGCAGTTCTGTCCCAGTCTAGTTGATACCCTCCCTCCATATACTGATCCAGGCAGTTCTGTCTCAGTCTAGTTGATACCCTCCCTCCATATACTGATCCAGGCAGTTCTGCCTCAGTCTAGTTGATACCCTCCCTCCATATACTGATCCAGGCAGTTCTGTCTCAGTCTAGTTGATACCCTCCCTCCATATACTGATCCAGTCAGTTCTGCCTCAGTCTAGTCGTTACTCTCCATATACTGATCCAGACAGTTCTGTCTCAGTCTAGTTGATACCCTCCATATACTGATCCAGACAGTTCTGTCTCAGTCTAGTCGATACTCTCCATATACTGTTCCAGACAGTTCTGTCTCAGTCTAGTCGATACCCTCCCTCCATATACTGATCCAGACAGTTCTGTCTCAGTCTAGTCGATACCCTCTCTCCATATACTGATCCAGACAGTTCTGTCTCAGTCTAGTCAATACCCTCCCTCCATATACTGATCCAGACAGTTCTGTCTCAGTCTAGTCGTTACTCTCCATATACTGATCCAGACAGTTCTGTCTCAGTCTAGTCGATACCCTCCCTCCATATACTGATCCAGACAGTTCTGTCTCAGTCTAGTTGATACCCTCCCTCCATATACTGATCCAGACAGTTCTGTCTCAGTCTAGTCGATACCCTCCCTCCATATACTGATCCAGACAGTTCTGTCTCAGTCTAGTCGATACCCTCCCTCCATATACTGATCCAGACAGTTCTGTCCCAGTCTAGTCGATACCCTCCCTCCATATACTGATCCAGACAGTTCTGTCTCAGTCTAGTCGATACCCTCCCTCCATATACTGATCCAGACAGTTCTGTCTCAGTCTAGTCGATACACCTCATCCCATACTGATCCAGCCAACAGAATAAGAGTATTCTGGGTCCCATTTTAGACAGGCAACTGATAAGACACATGATCACCGCACTGAGTAGAAATGTATGACTCCATACCATATACTTCTCTAGCTGACAGGAGGCTATTGTGATTGATCACTGCCATGAAAGGCATCAGTTCCTTATCATAAAAGCAGATTATTACACAGACTGTAAACATATTCTCCAGCAATCAATGTGGACCAGTTAAACACTCAACACTCCCATACTCTCTATAAACTAAAGCATCAACGCAGCCTCTCAGTCTGAGATAACTGTCTCCCTGATGAACAACAGAGAGGAATGAGTCCCAGACTAGTTTGACATTCCAGAGGTCCATTTGAAGCCCAGTGAGTCAGAGTGGAAGTCAAGAGGTGACTGAATGTTCTAACATTCTAACTAAGATAAACACCAATCTCTCTCTCTATGACTCAGACTTCCTCACAGACAGATAGACCCCATGACAATTCTTCCCAAAGCTGTGTGACATGTCTTCAAAACCAAGGGGACCTGCTAGCCAATCATAGCTCGCCATTTATGTTTAAAAAAAGTAAATGACAGTGCATTTGTATTCTAGTTTAGCAGATGCTCTTATCCAGAGTGACAATCAGTTCATTCAACTAATGTAGGTAAAACAGTATATCAACAGGAAAAACAACAGAACCAAGACAAAAGCCTTTATATTTTTTTGAGAGCATCTACTGTATGTAGTATTTAGTTGATGAAAGCGACAACCAATAGTGAAACTAGTGTAAATCTAACTATGTGGAGAAGAATCCAGAGCCAACACCTACACAACTTATATACCAGTAGTTTGGCTGCTAACAACACATGAAGAGTAACTTTTCCTTCCTTAGAAATGAACTAATATCCACTATTCTAGGAGTAAACTAAGATATACTGCAATTGGAAATTCAAAACATCAAATATTTAAATGTAAAAACTTAATTAAAATATGAGACTAGAAAATATTATGGAAACTGAAAAGTCTGGGAAATAATGTCCATTGAGGGTCTTAAAGGTTTTCATCTGTCTGCTTCACGCAAACAATAACTTGATTAACTAAAGTTGAGCCAAAGACTTGTGGTTTCTATATTAGCAGGATACAGGCAACAAAGACAGCCAGCTGTCAAGTCACTTCATACCTCTTTCATGGTGAAAACGTCTTTGTCTGCACCTGCCTGCTGTAATAAGATGTGCAGTTTCTCTTTTGGTCGTACCTGGGAAAAAATAGCACATAAAACAAAAACGTTATTTTAGATTCAATGTCATTGTAAACAAATATGATGTAAACTGTGTGATAGAGAGAGGGAGAGCTATTTAAGTTAATACTTACAAGTTTCTCATTGTCCAACGTATTTATTTGGGAACCAGTTCTATGCCATTCTGACATTCTCTCACAATTCTCTGCCATTCTGTCTTTCACCTGTTGAAGAGTAGAGCAAAAAAATACATTTAAAATATCAAAGTTAACATGCAATGCCTTATAAAAGTATACAATTACATACACGTCAAGACAAGCTTTGGAAGACAGAAACAAGCTTACCTATCTAAATAAATAGAAGTACTAAAGAGTAGACGTCCCTTATATACACACACACACCTCTATAATACACCCTTCATATTCTGTACATAAAGTGCTTCAGCTCGGATGCTAGCAGTAGGAACCACTTCCCCGTCTCCCCGGGATTTAAATAGGCTCGGAAAGACATGTCAGGGCTAGCATTGCTCCGGCTGTTGACGCCGGTGTAGGGCTGAAGCCAGATTACTACCCTCCCTTGACATGTCGAAGCATGACGAGCACAACGCTTTGACTCAGCCCACCTAGCGGTCACCCTGCGTCTGTGCACCCCCCTCCACCCTTAGTGCCGAGTTGGCTGCTCGAGTTGGATATGCCCGGGCATGTCCCAGTTTACTACAGCTCCGCATTATGTAATAATCAGCTGTTTGACTGACGTGGGCAGGTTTGGAGGAAGGGTGTCTCGACTGACTCCCTTAGCTATTGCTTTTCCAAACAAAGAAAGAGCCATACAAGTTGACAGGTGAAATATTGGGCATGAAAGCTGGTTGTCACTGGATATTACCACCGTGGATATGCAATTACAAAGTACGGGATTAAAGCCAAAGTAACGATTTGTCACTAACATTAAGAGGGGTTTGACATCTGGACTCATAGCGTCAGTCTTTTTACTGATTGATAACAATTGTTATCCGATCTAACAATTGGTCATGACGTGTTTAGTTTTTCTGCTGCAGATATCCATCAATTTTATTTCATTGCATTCATTGCTTCCTATCAGTCTGTCAAACACCTTGGAAAGACCCACGACCAGGTTGTGGGGCTCTGGACGCCAGGAGAGTAGACCAGTGTGCAATATTGACATGTTAATATAGCTGATAGCTTATTAACATCAACGTTACAGCCAAATGTATTTAAAATAGCCAGCTAGCTAGCTTCAATGTGTGGTATTTACAATAACTTTGTTAGCTAGCTAACCACTAACGTTACGCTGCACCGCCAAAATAGAAACTGTTGAACGAGCAACTAGTCCGGAGGTTGACTTGAAAAGTTGGTATTGCTGAACAGGCAGCGCTTTTTGCTATATCTTCATGTGCATTTTGTTAGGTAACTACGACACCACAGAAAAAAAATACGACGACACTCTTGCTAGGTTAACATCGCATTGCATGTTTAGCCGTTGAACTCCTAGCTACCACACCTTCGCTACTATGTGTTGACGTCTAGCTAGCTATCCAACGTTAACTGCTTACTAATAGTTTCCACTTTAGCCATCAGGAAAACACGAGGATGAGAGGCCTTGTAGCATGTGGCTAATGCTATTCAAACATTAGCTATATAAAATGAAGTTGTTGTAGAAATTACGTCAAAATATTAACATAACGCAAAGTGAAACGATTTTTACACAACAGCTTGCATTTAACTTTCATAGCAATAGTTATATAGATTTAGAGCACATTATTGGCTTCACTTACGTTACTTTCACAATCCAATAACTTGTTTCTAACGTTAGCGAGGCAAACGAACGTTAATTTTGTCGCCCTAGTGACGGCTCCAAAGAACTGCACGTTTACTGAAGATGATTCAGGTTGACTAATCAATCAAACGTTTAAAAAAAAACCCATCTGTTTTCACTTTTTACAATAAAAAATAAGACTACCTGCATGTTGGGAATGTTCATAGTTTTATAGTGGAAAGAAACATGGGAACTATCTATGAGCTCAGCCAATACTTGATTGTGTTGATTTATGCATTCTTTGCCTAATCATTCTGATACAATCATCAGGTCTTCAGTCAAATCACAGTCAGTGTGAAGAAGAAATCAATCACATCGAATTCATATAATAGACGGGTTTCTGTATGTGTAACTTTATAAGTGTATTCATCATCATTATTCCCCCCGAGAGAGGAATATATCAGCGTTTTTCTGTATCTTTACTCCAATATGGGTCAATCCCTTGACACGTCACTTGATCCATTGAGACAGAGGGACATTGTGACTCTTCACATGGCTGCTCGCGGACTGTGAAATCATTGCCTCTGTCTGCCAGAGATAAGAGTGTGTTTGTATTACATTCAGTTATTCTGTCTGCCAGCTCTGCTCTAGGGCCATGTATCAAGCGTAGGAGTGCTGATCCAGGATCTGTTTGACCTTTTAGATCACAATGAATAAGATAACATGGCCTGGGGAGGGGCTGATCCCAGATCAGTAGTCCTATTCGGCCCCTGGTCTGGTCAGATGCTTAGACATGTCCTGGCTGTTTACACTTCATCATCATTACCATGATCACAGAGTGCCATGACGCTAGTCCTTTGGTGATAATAATAATATGCCATTTAGCAGATGCTTTTATCCAAAGCGACTTACAGTCATGCGTGCATACATTTTTGTGTATGGGTGGTCCCGGGGATCGAACCCACTACCTTGGCGTTACAAGCGCCGTGCTCTACCAGCTGAGCTACAGAGGACCAACCTAATTTGAGTAATTTGAGTGAACTTTGGTTAGAGGAGAGAGAACAAACTGGTGTCGGTGAATCTACAACAGAAGATACTTGGAAATAATGGTCATTGAGACAGAGAAATGTCACAACTTTTCTTGGTTAATGAAAGTCAAACTACAACTTGAAAAAAGGAAAGGCCTACTGGTCAGAAATGGCAAAGTATGTACCAACCAGCTCCTTGATTTGGATTACTTAAATAATTCATAAAATGTGTTTATTGATGGACAAAATGGAAAGTGGAAGATTCATTATAAATGGTCTGTTTTGTTGATAACCTGTGTGTGCATCAAAATACATAAAAACCTCTATTTGTCGTTGAACCAGCAGAAAGTGTTTGGTCTTCTCTGGTATTGTTGGCATATTTCTCAGTCTGCTCCCCCTCTCTTCCTCTTTCCTAGAAGGGCTAAAATAATGAGTCAGATGTTATTTTAGAACATGTTCTTTCACAGCCTCAACATGTTAGGGCATGTTAGGTCCCCTGTAGCTCAGTTGGTAGAGCATGGCGCTTGCATCGCCAGGGTTGTGGGTTCGATTCCCACGGGGGGGCCAGTATGAAAAAAAAAAAATGCACTCACTAACTGTAAGTCGCTCTGGATAAGAGCGTCTGCTAAAATGTAAATTAAGCCCTATAACCTCCAATAAGTGTTATTAATCCTTTATAAACTTCTAATTAGTACAACTAGAATGACAAAGGCCATTAACACACATTTGGATTTAGCCTTAAATGTCTTAAAGCCTTAAGTCATTGACGTTTACGATTAAGTCAAGTTATCCACTTGCTTCAACGAATGGGATGATTGTAGAATTTGTAAAGTAATTTGATAAAAGTAATTGACACTGTGATTAGATTTACTTACACTATTTATTTGTCTGGGTTTGATGCGTCTCCGGCGGACAGGAAATAATCCTAAATCTTACATGGTGCGGTCTCATCAGTCTCACGGCAAGCCTCTCACCGACTTCATTGACTTTGCAAATGAGCAGGATCGGGTAATGTCGAAGAGTTAAAAATAGCCAGTGAAAACCAAATTACATCCTATTCCCTTTATCTAGTGGACTACTTCCCACGGGGCTCTGGTCAAAGCTAGTGCACTCTATAGGGAGTAGAGTGGCATTTGGGAGATAGCCCCTGGGACTGAAGTTCTGTTGCCACCACAGACATGCCCTTGTTATTTGGCTCATGTGTTTTTGTTGGCCTCTGGTGGTTGGGTGTGTACACACTACACTGAGAGGCACAACGGCGGGCCTGTGAACCTAGAGAGGCTGAGCGGACAAGCAGAACACTGAGGCCACTCTCCTGAGACCAGGGAACTTACCTGTACCTTGTAGCACAGTCCCCACCTAGATTTTCTCATCCACACCAACTCCCATTGCAGGTTCGTATTCACTAGACGCCAAAAACATTAGAAAACGGACTGAAACAGGGAGGGAATACCTGAACTTGTCCAATAAGAAACGCTAGTTTTTTTGTTTTTCGATGCAAAAAGTTTTGCTACAGTGTGCCCTAACGAATACGACCCAACTCTTATTCCAGCCCTGTATGACATCATGTTGGCTAACTTGTAAAGGGCGAGGTGTATGTACTCCTGTTTCTCAGGGCTGGCAGAGCAGCAATCAAAATGTTCAAAAATAATGTGATTTAGTCCTTTTTTTCCCCATGAAACAATCTCTGTAGACTAATTAGAAAATTATTTGAGATATGCATTACTTTTCACTTCAGCAACCTTTGACGTAAATAGTGAGCAGCACCATGACATTTCTCTATGGCCACAATGAGAGAGTGGTAGCCCTACCTAACCTCCATTCACACAGCTGTCAATGGGTCTCTCTATGCTGTATGGTAGGTTCAGGTAACACCATTTCCCCAAGCTTCCTAAATTAGACACCAAAACGTATCAATAAAATACAATTTATTGAAGATCACTGTATGAAAAAAATCATTAAATAATGCAAAAAGTATCTTCAGCATTTGGACATTGTTAAGAGCAAGTTGTCCTCTCTTTGATCGTAACCGGCAAAAATACTGAAATATCAGACAGCATCTTGAGTAATGCAAAAAATTAAATACTAGGCTTGCTGAGCGCCCACATCTTCTGATACAGTATAAATTCCACTTCTTTAGCATTGTATCTTCCTCATCATCATCATCTTACAAAGCATGATCATTAGTGTCCCATACCAGAACTCTCTCTTTATCTCACTGTTTGGCCAGTTCCCCTTTCAGTCAACAAATCACATTCAACTATAGAATTCTAGTTCTATGATTCCAACCTGGCCCTCCCGCCACAGTCCTAGGGAACCAGTGAGTTGTCGAGCAACCAATGAGAGCAGCAGCCTCTATGATTGGCACTACGGTGGGCCTATCATGGCCTCTGGACCAGCCTGCTCTTGCCCTCGTCCTGCTCTGCCAGCTTGAAGTGGGTGTAGGAGAGGATGCCAGTGAGGGTACAGAGGATGCCCAGGCCCTGGTTTAGAGACAGGGGGTCCTGGAAGAGAACATAACCCCCCAACAGGGTGATGCAGAACTTGAAGTGGCCAAACATGTTGTAGCTGAAGGAGTTCACGGTTAAGGACAAATAGAAAAAGAAGGAGCACACAGTGAATTTTCAATTGATCACAAACTGTAATTTTAACCCCAGAGTTATACTAGTCATCATCGTGATTCCTCACATCATATCTCCTCACCTCCTTATCAACCATATTGGAAGATACCCTCCCCTCTGACCTTATTCTCCAATGAGTTTTGAGAAGGAGACAAAGGAGAGAGGACGTGAGGAATCGAGGACAGATGAATTGACATTCCCTGTGGTTGACCCTTGACCTCCAGCCAGGACAAAAGGATACGTGACAGCAGAGGTGTTCCCTATGATCCAGTAGATGGACAGGTTGACTAGGAAGGCTATGAGGCCAGATAGCATCACCATGGCCTGGAGGAGAGATACAACAACATATTTATTAGTGCAGAACTTAGCAAAATGTTTTTCAATGGAAATCCAAAACTAGAGATACAACAACATGTTAGCATCACCATGGCCTGAAGGTAGAGATACAACATGTTAGCATCACCATGGCCTGGAGGTAGAGATACAACATGTTAGCATCACCATGGCCTGAAGGTAGAGATACAACATGTTAGCATCACCATGGCCTGAAGGTAGGGATACAACATGTTAGCATCACCATGGCCTGAAGGTAGGGATACAACATGTTAGCATCACCATGGCCTGGAGGTAGGGATACAACATGTTAGCATCACCATGGCCTGAAGGTAGGGATACAACATGTTAGCATCACCATGGGATACAACATGTTAGCATCACCATGGCCTGAAGGTAACAGCACTGTAGCATGTTAGCATCACCATGGCCTGAAGGTAACAGCACTGTAGCATGTTAGCATCACCATGGCCTGAAGGTAACAGCACTGTAGCATGTTAGCATCACCATGGCCTGAAGGTAACAGCACAGTAGCATGTTAGCATCACCATGGCCTGAAGGTAACAGCACTGTAGCATGTTAGCATCACCATGGCCTGAAGGTAACAGCACTGTAGCATGTTAGCATCACCATGGCCTGAAGGTAACAGCACTGTAGCATGTTAGCATCACCATGGCCTGAAGGTAACAGCACAGTAGCATGTTAGCATCACCATGGCCTGAAGGTAACAGCACTGTAGCATGTTAGCATCACCATGGCCTGAAGGTAACAGCACTGTAGCATGTTAGCATCACCATGGCCTGAAGGTAACAGCACTGTAGCATGTTAGCATCACCATGGCCTGAAGGTAACAGCACTGTAGCATGTTAGCATCACCATGGCCTGAAGGTAACAGCACTGTAGCATGTTAGCATCACCATGGCCTGAAGGTAACAGCACTGTAGCATGTTAGCATCACCATGGCCTGAAGGTAACAGCACTGTAGCATGTTAGCATCACCATGGCCTGAAGGTAACAGCACTGTAGCATGTTAGCATCACCATGGCCTGAAGGTAACAGCACAGTAGCATGTTAGCATCACCATGGCCTGAAGGTAACAGCACTGTAGCATGTTAGCATCACCATGGCCTGAAGGTAACAGCACTGTAGCATGTTAGCATCACCATGGCCTGAAGGTAACAGCACTGTAGCATGTTAGCATCACCATGGCCTGAAGGTAACAGCACTGTAGCATGTTAGCATCACCATGGCCTGAAGGTAACAGCACTGTAGCATGTTAGCATCACCATGGCCTGAAGGTAACAGCACTGTAGCATGTTAGCATCACCATGGCCTGAAGGTAACAGCACAGTAGCATGTTAGCATCACCATGGCCTGAAGGTAACAGCACTGTAGCATGTTAGCATCACCATGGCCTGAAGGTAACAGCACTGTAGCATGTTAGCATCACCATGGCCTGAAGGTAGAGATACAACATGTTAGCATCACCATGGCCTGAAGGTAGAGATACAACATGTTAGCATCACCATGGCCTGAAGGTAACAGCACTGTAGCATGTTAGCATCACCATGGCCTGAAGGTAACAGCACTGTAGCATGTTAGCATCACCATGGCCTGAAGGTAACAGCACTGTAGCATGTTAGCATCACCATGGCCTGAAGGTAACAGCACTGTAGCATGTTAGCATCACCATGGCCTGAAGGTAACAGCACTGTAGCATGTTAGCATCACCATGGCCTGAAGGTAACAGCACTGTAGCATGTTAGCATCACCATGGCCTGAAGGTAACAGCACTGTAGCATGTTAGCATCACCATGGCCTGAAGGTAACAGCACAGTAGCATGTTAGCATCACCATGGCCTGAAGGTAACAGCACAGTAGCATGTTAGCATCACCATGGCCTGAAGGTAACAGCACTGTAGCATGTTAGCATCACCATGGCCTGAAGGTAACAGCACTGTAGCATGTTAGCATCACCATGGCCTGAAGGTAACAGCACTGTAGCATGTTAGCATCACCATGGCCTGAAGGTAACAGCACTGTAGCATGTTAGCATCACCATGGCCTGAAGGTAACAGCACTGTAGCACGTTAGCAGCATCAGTATTGTCCCCTTGTTTGTTGTTACTAGTCTCTCCCCAGTGGAGTCTTGTAGACCTTAGGGGTCAGAACAATGGCGTTGAAGTGAGCTCCTTTGACCGGGTGGCAGGTTTGGTTGCTGGGCAGACTACTGGCCCCACACAGCTGAACATGCTTTGACATGTTTGTAGAGGACTATTGCTTGTGTGCCTTCAGTGACTCATCTTATACGAGTCATCCATCACAGGAAGTAGTCACTCACTCATTCTGAAGACAATCTGAAAGTATGGAACACCTCTATCTCCACAAGCATTTACATTAACAAAATAGACCATTTGAATATTTAGGCTAAGCCAGGAATTGCATGCAAAAGAGCTGATCGTTTCTTTGGCCCATCTGCTTAGGCCTGGTCTCAAAGTCTCTTACCCCTTACCCCAGTCTCTTACCCCTTACCCCAGTCTCTTACCCCTTACCCCAGTCTCTTACCCCTTACCCCAGTCTCTTACCCCTTACCCCAGTCTCTTACCCCTTACCCCAGTCTCTTACCCCTTACCCCAGTCACGCAGTGTGAGGTAGGTAGTGTGCTTACAACTGCACTCATACAGAACCATCCCTAAACCAACCACAATGCAACCAAGGCCATGGCATTCATCGAGTTCTGCTGAGTTCTTCCAAGTATGTTTCCCTGTGTGTCTCAGAGAGAGAGAGAGAGAGAGAGAGGAAACTGTAGAATAACTCTCAGTGACAGAGTCAATACTGAGATCTGATTAGGTGTACTATCCATTAGCTAACTGATTGGTGGTCTCTCTTCCCCTCCCTCACTGTTCTCTCTCTCTTTCTCTGTCTCTTACCAGTGCTGGGAAGGACCAGGGTCCGAAGATGCCTCCTTCCCCAGAGAGAGGTTCGAAGAAGGGCACGAGGGAGAGGAGGAAGGCAGAGGACATGGGGGCCTGGTAGTAGAGTAGCTGCATGGAGTTTACCTGGAGCTCATGCTGTTTCACACCTACCCACTGGGAGAGAGGGAGGAGGTGGGGGGAGAGAGGGGAGGAGGTGGGGGGAGAGAGGGAGGGAGGTGGGGGGAGAGAGGGGAGGGAGGTGGTGGGAGAGAGGGAGGTGGTGGGAGAGAGAGAGGGAGGTGGGGGGAGAGAGGGGAGGGAGGTGGTGGGAGAGAGGGAGGGAGGTGGTGGGAGAGAGGGAGGGAGAGAAGGAGGGAGGGAGGGACGGGAGAGAGAGAGGAGGTGGGGGGAGAGAGGGAGGGAGGTGGGGGGAGAGAGGGGAGGGAGGTGGTGGGAGAGAGGGAGGTGGTGGGAGAGAGGGAGGGAGGTGGTGGGAGAGAGGGGAGGGAGGTGGTGGGAGAGAGGGAGGGAGGTGGGGGGAGAGAGGGGAGGAGGTGGTGGGAGAGAGGGAGGGAGGTGGTGGGAGAGAGGGGAGGGAGGTGGTGGGAGAGAGCGACGGGAGAGGTTGGGGGAGAGAGGGGAGGAGGTGGGGGGGAGAGAGGGAGAGAGTTGGGGGGAGAGAGGGGAGGAGGTGGGGGGAGAGGGGAGGAGGTGGGGGGAGAGAGGGAGAGAGGTGGGGGGAGAGAGGGGAGGGAGGTGGTGGGAGAGAGGGAGGTGGTGGGAGAGAGCGACGGGAGAGAGGTGGGGGAGAGAGGGGAGGAGGTGGGGGGGAGAGAGGGAGAGAGGTGGGGGGAGAGAGGGGAGGGAGGTGGTGGGAGAGAGGGAGAGAAGGAGGGAGGGAGGGACGGGAGAGAGAGAGGGAGGTGGGGGGGAGAGAGGGACGGGAGAGAGGTGGGGGGAGAGAGGGGAGGAGGTGGGGGGAGAGAGGGAGAGAGGTGGGGGGAGAGAGAGGAGGAGGTGGGGGGAGAGAGAGGAGGAGGTGGGGGGAGAGAGGGAGAGAGGTGGGGGGAGAGAGGGGAGGAGGTGGTGGGAGAGAGGGAGGTGGTGGGAGAGAGCGACGGGAGAGAGGTGGGGGGAGAGAGGGGAGGAGGTGGGGGGCGAGAGGGAGAGAGGTGGGGCGAGAGGGGAGGAGGTGGTGGGAGAGAGGGAGGGAGGTGGGGGGAGAGAGGGAGGGAGATGGGGGGAGAGGGACGGGGGAGATGGGGGGGAGAGGGACGGGGGAGGGATAGGAAAGATGGAGGGAGGGACGGGAGAGAGAGAGGGATGGGAGAGAGAGAGGGACGGAGAGAGGGAGGGACGGAGAGAGGGAGGGATGGGAGAGAGGGCGGGAGCGGAGAGAGGGGAGGGGAGGGCGGGAGGGGAGAGAGGGCGGGAGGGGCGGGAGGGGAGAGAGGTGGGGGGAAAGAGGAAGGGAGAGAGGTGGGGGGAAAGAGGGAACGGGAGAGAGGGGAGGGAGGGAGGGATGGGAGAGAGGTGGGGGGAGGGACGGGACGGGAGAGAGGTGGGGGGAGGGACGGGACGGGAGAGAGGTGGGGGGAGAGAGAGAGAGAGGGACAGGAGAGAGGGAGGGAGGTGGGGGGGGAGAGAGGGAGGAAGAGAGAGATTTATTATCAATCAATTATTAGGCCTGAGATAATAGTAGAATCAACCTTGATAATAAGAGGAATAAGTAACGTGTTCTAGTCTATGTCTGCATTCCAACTAGCACCCTATTCCCTTTCTAGTGCACTACTTTTGACCAGGGCTCATAGGGAATAGGGTGCCATTTGGGAGACAACCATGTTTGTTGAATCCCGGGTTCACCCACAGACTGTAGGGTTCACCAGGTCCCAAGTGCACTTCAAAGCATCACTACTTACCACCTGATAGAGGGAGGTGACCAACACCCCTAGTGTGGCAAAGACCATCCCCAGGAGGTTGAACTTCACATCATAGTAGGAGTTCAGGATCACACCTAATGTTATGGGCACCTAGTAGTGGGAAAAGACAGACACACATCAGGTAAATAGCGTTACTGTAACTGTAATCATAAAAATTAATGAAAAAAAGTTCGGGTTAGGCATTAGGGTTAGTGTGTGGTTAGGGTTAAAGGGATACTTCGGGATGTTGGCAATGAGGCCCTTTATCTACTTCCCCGGAGTCAGAAGAACTCGTGGATACCATTTTTATGGCTAATGCATGCAGTTTGAAGGAAGTCGCTAACTAGCATTAGCGCAACGACTAGAAGTCTATGGATATCTGCTCGTGAAAGTACCTCTAACGTCCTTCATACTGGACACTGAGATTTTCTGACTTTGCCAGCTAGTGACCACTCTGCAGAGCTGCCTCCAGTACATCAATCATCTCTATTCAATGTAGAGCGTAATCCCTGTACATTTTTTGTGGGAATGACATTGGAACTACGGAACATAATTTATTTAGTTGTGATCATATTACCACTTTCTGGGTGGTTATGATTTATTATTTTCAAATTATATTAATATTGCCAATTTCACATAGGGTCGTCAAATTTGGTTTATTCCAAGATGGTCAAAAATGTAATTTGTATTAACCAAATTCTTTATACACAAATACAGATTTTTGAAGGCTACCCCCTTATTTATTTTTTGAAAGACAGCTTGATATTTTTTTGCAATCATTAAGATTGGTTAAAAACAAACATGACCGGAAACTCACTGCTACCTTTGAAACATACATATGTCTAATTTTATGTATATAAGACCTCTGTGATGTTTGTAAAAGTTTGTTTTCTTAAACCTGTGTGCTTGATTATGTACTTTGCTAAATGTTCATTTTGAATGTATAATTCAACTTCGGTATATGGTTTGTACAATTAGAAAAGTATTTTATTTTTAAACACAAAAAAAGTGTCATCTCAATAAATGCCAATCTGACCATTCTGTATGGAATGCTAGCTACATTGTAGCAGGCAGCAGCATTGGTACATTGTAACCCCTACATACCAAAGTCAATTTGATCTTGGTGGAGAATGTCTTCTTGTAATACATAGTCTGTATGACAATGATCACAGGAGTTGTCATCGCTTTGGCCAGCTGGTAAGTGCCAATGGTGTTGTTTTGTAAGGACAGATTGGTGAAAGCCACGAAGCCACAGAAGCTGAGAGCGAGCCAGATAATTTTGGTGGGTTGGAGACTCTTTGGCGCAAATATGTCCATCTTCTGGCATACCCATAGTCCAAGCCATGTCACCACGAAATGGATCAGCGTTAGAGTCATGTTTGGGAAGCCATAGTGAACATAGATCCATTTGTTGATGAAAACGATGCATATCGACGACAGCAAGTTGGCCAATAATCCAATGACGAGGCGGCTGTTCGAGAAAAGGTGTGAAAGTCGGTGAGCCATGGTCTTCTTGATAACCGTCCTGTAAGATCTACCTATAGGTTTCAGTGGTACTGTATAGTATGAAGCTAGCTTGCTAATGTAAACCAACAAATTCAAGTAAAAATGTCTACCCTCTGCCACACATCAGGAAAAGTTGCGGTGGTACCTCTCCGGGCTTCGACGCTACCGACTGATCGGGAATACATCCCCTTTCGTAGACATTTACAGGGTCTATACAATGGCATTACATTCTAGAGCGCTTCGGTCCTGCATGTACAGTTGTGCAACGCTTTCATACTTTTCCCCATCGCATGTTGATCATATAGAAGAAGAAAAAAAGAGCCTGGCTGCAACTTTAACGGGAGTAGTGACGTCAGATGAAGCGACCTTTACTTCCGTTTTTTTCTGCGAAGAGAACTAGCCACGTCAGTGCCCTACAGCGCCTCCCCGTGGACACTTTGGAAAGTTGCGAAGGCGATAACCTAAACTCTCTCTTCTTGACATAGTCAAGGTCTCTCAAACCTTCCTTATACTCTTCTAGATTCAGATACGGATTTGCATCCAGCCTGTGCACGGCCCAAAGACAAACAATATTTCAGTCAAGTCACTTTTATTGTATACAAAAATGCAGAAAATCATTCACTCCATTACTTAAATTTGGCAACAACAAAAAAAAAAAGAACACAAAAAAAAAGAAACCAAATGTCCAGGTGGGGTGTATTTATGGTTGGATCTCGTACCCCAGCGGGTCCAGATTCTTATCCAATAAGAGAAGAGACGACTCCCTCATCTTCTGAAGGAACTTCCTCAGCTCATCCTTGGAGAACACCTGAGACAGAGAGACAGAGAGAGAGGAGAACATAGTTAGCAAAAAGAAGAAGAGGATGGGAAAGTAGAAGAGTGGAAGAGGAGACAGCAATACAGTGACAGGGAGAGATGCTGTAAGATGGTGTTGATATTGTATTGAGCTATAATGCTGTGAGATGGTGTTGATTGTATGAGCTATAATGCTGTGAGATGGTGTTGATGTTGTATGAGCTATAATTCTGTGAGATGTTGTTGACGTCGTATTGAGCTATAATGTTGAAGTCAATAGGCCAGGCTCACACTCAACCACTGTCTACCCAGAGCTTCAGCTTCACTGGTGCTGCATTCCAATAGTCTAAAGTGGGTTCCTCTCCTAGTCGCATTGCCTTCGTCAGCACTGATGTGAAAGAACTGGACAGGTGTCAGATGACCGTGGAAGAGAGGAAGCCACACTAGACTATTAAGGTGAATCTCAATAGTGTTTCCTTGAAGTCACAGTAGACTTGAGAAGCAGATGGTGGGCAGACAAAAGGAAAGGAGACAGAGAGGGGAGAGGATGAAGCCACTGTCGACTGAATTGAGATGCCCTCAGCCCAGGTCAGACCATAGAAATATAATTTCTAGACTAACAGTACAGACCTCATAGAGGCGGTGTTGGTCTGAGGCGATGATGTCAGCCAGTCTGAGACTCTCCTGGTGGCGTTGTGTTCTCTGCAGTACTGTCTGCAACAGGAAGGACATCATGGGCAGACAGAGTCTACGGAGCAGCGCCATCTGGTGGCCTCTCTCCGGGTCATCCTCCGTATCCTGGAATAGAACCAGTGGTAGAAGTAATCATGTGTACCTAAGAAAGAACACAGTTGTACTGGAGACAGAGTTAATACGGGCTCAAAACGCTAACCTAGCGCTGAGCCCCTCACGCCACCAATCACTAACGGTAATACTCAGATACAGACAGACACACACACACACACACCTCTCGGACGTCGACCATCCAGCCCCCGTCCACAAACAGCAGGACGTTGTAGATTCTCTCCTTCACGTCTTCAGTCAGAGCCTCCAGACGACCGGTCCAGTTGTCGTGTTCCATCTACAGGAGAGGAGGTCACACTTTAACACACTTTTTTTTAATTTTTTTTTATGTAGTCAATAGGCTGTTACGCTAAATAATAGCGTTGCTAGCATTAGCGTTCTTCGTCTGAACCAGGACCAGCTACTCTAACAAATTAAAACTCCTCACCAGTTCTACCGTAACACAGAGACTGATCTGGGATCAGAGTGTATTGTGTACCTGGTACTCCTTCTCCTTCATCTCGAAGGCCACCTTCTCAGTGAACTTGGCCTGGGCCGGGGGGCTGGGCTTCTGAGGGGGGGAGTTCATGTGATGGAACCACTCATTGAACGCCTCATGAGCTTCCTGGGGGGGGGAAAACACACACACACACACCACTTATACAACTACAGGAGTCCCCTCTAAAAACGTTTAATAAACAGACGAGTCAATCACGGCGCCTGCGAGAGCTTGTCCCCTCACCAGGTAAGCGCGGATACACAGGTGTTCCCTGATGGCGTTCTCATCCTCTGCAGGAAGGGGCATGTCCAGGCCTAGCTCCTCCCACTGGCGGTATATCTCCCTCATGGAGTCCTCTGGGACCTTACCAAACACCTCCTTGGCTGCATCGTGTTTCTTAGAGGCTGGAGGAGATGAGAGAGAGAGAGGAGAGATAGCAATGGGTCAACAGCATGGTTGAAAAAGAGGGAGATTTTCAAAAAGGTAGCCAATACAATGCAATGTTTGTATTTGCATGTGTTAGTAGTATGGGAGAGGGACTGTCTCACACAGGAAGCATTGATCTGTTTCAGAACCGTGTGTGTGTGTGTGTGTGTGTGTGTGTGTGTCTGCGTGTGTGTGTGTGTGTGTGTGTGTGACGTACCCAGGAACTTCCTCATGATGCCGTTGCTCTGTTTGAGGGCCTCAGCTCTCTGGGCGGGGTCAAACACCAGCCAATCAATCACATCGATCTTCCTCTGGTCCTCCTGGGGGGTAGGGAGGTACAGGGTTAACATGACCACATGGTCCTCCTGGGGGGGGTAGGGAGGTACAGGGTTAACATGACCACATGGTCCTCCTGGGGGGGTAGGGAGGTACAGGGTTAACATGACCACATGGTCCTCCTGGGGGGGGGGTAGGGAGGTACAGGGTTAACATGACCACATGGTCCTCCTGGGGGGGGTAGGGAGGTACAGGGTTAACATGACCACATGGTCCTCCTGGGGGGGGGTAGGGAGGTACAGGGTTAACATGACCACATGGTCCTCCTGGGGGGGTAGGGAGGTACAGGGTTAACATGACCACATGGTCCTCCTGGGGGGGGGGGGTAGGGAGGTACAGGGTTAACATGACCACATGGTCCTCCTGGGGGGGGTAGGGAGGTACAGGGTTAACATGACCACATGGTCCTCCTGGGGGGGGGGGTAGGGAGGTACAGGGTTAACATGACCACATGGTCCTCCTGGGGGGGGTAGGGAGGTACAGGGTTAACATGACCACATGGTCCTCCTGGGGGGGGTAGGGAGGTACAGGGTTAACATGACCACATGGTGTTGGTGTTTCTCCTTCGTACCGCTGAGGTGCCAGTGTGTGTGTGTTTCGTACCGCTGAGGTGCCAGTGTGTGTGTGTGTTTCGTACCGCTGAGGTGCCAGTGTGTGTGTGTGTTTCGTACCGCTGAGGTGCCAGTGTGTGTGTGTGTTTCGTACCGCTGAGGTGCCAGTGTGTGTTTCGTACCGCTGAGGTGCCAGTGTGTGTGTGTTTCGTACCGCTGAGGTGCCAGTGTGTGTGTGTGTTTCGTACCGCTGAGGTGCCAGTGTGTGTGTGTGTTTCGTACCGCTGAGGTGCCAGTGTGTGTGTGTGTTTCGTACCGCTGAGGTGCCAGTGTGTGTTTCGTACCGCTGAGGTGCCAGTGTGTGTTTCGTACCGCTGAGGTGCCAGTGTGTGTTTCGTACCGCTGAGGTGCCAGTGTGTGTTTCGTACCGCTGAGGTGCCAGTGTGTGTGTGTTTCGTACCGCTGAGGTGCCAGTGTGTGTGTGTTTCGTACCGCTGAGGTGCCAGTGTGTGTGTGTTTCGTACCGCTGAGGTGCCAGTGTGTGTGTGTGTGTGTTTCGTACCGCTGAGGTGCCAGTGTGTGTGTGTTTCGTACCGCTGAGGTGCCAGTGTGTGTGTGTGTTTCGTACCGCTGAGGTGCCAGTGTGTGTGTGTGTTTCGTACCGCTGAGGTGCCAGTGTGTGTGTTTCGTACCGCTGAGGTGCCAGTGTGTGTGTTTCGTACCGCTGAGGTGCCAGTGTGTGTGTGTTTCGTACCGCTGAGGTGCCAGTGTGTGTGTGTTTCGTACCGCTGAGGTGCCAGTGTGTGTGTGTTTCGTACCGCTGAGGTGCCAGTGTGTGTGTGTTTCGTACCGCTGAGGTGCCAGTGTGTGTGTGTTTCGTACCGCTGAGGTGCCAGTGTGTGTGTTTCGTACCGCTGAGGTGCCAGTGTGTGTGTTTCGTACCGCTGAGGTGCCAGTGTGTGTGTGTGTTTCGTACCGCTGAGGTGCCAGTGTCCAGTGCAGGGGTGAGGTCATGATGAGCGAAGTCCTCAGTGTCTCTCTCTCTGATGTTCTCCACCACCATCTTAGTGACCGCTGCCACGTCCAGACCTGATCACAACACAACACTTAGATACCTGGACCTTTAAAAAAGGTGCAATATGCAGAAATCGCTCCGCCATTTCCTGGATGCTAAAATTCTAATAGTTTGCCTAATTTCAGTTTATATGACAAAACAAGCCAGTGTAGTGGAGAGAATAATTGGACCATCTAAACCGCTGTGAAATATATTTTCAATAACCAAAAATATTGTATTTTCAGCCATTTGAAGCTGGTGTAAAAAAAACGAAAGTAAGATGCAAAAACTAAATTTAAGAACGGGGAGCATAGAAATAACACACATAGAACAGATCTACCGCTTCTTAGACTGGCTTTCAATGAGAATGACAGATCTATACACTCTTCCTCTCTCACACACTCTGTATCCCTCACACTGTCTCCCTCTCCCTCCCTCACACGCTCCCCCTCTCACACACTCGCTGTCTCCCTCTCTCAGCTCAGTCCTCCTGTAGCTCAGTTGGTAGAGCATGGTGCTTGCAACGCCAGGGTTGTGGGTTCGATTCCCACGGGGGGGGCCAGTATGGAAAATGTACGCACTCACTAACTGTAAGTCGCTCTGGATAAGAGCGTCTGCTAAATGACTAAAATGTAAATGTATAACTCAGATTTCTATGTGCATTTGGTCAGGTTGCACAAACATTTACATATTGCAGGTTTAACACATTGTTTTTCCCCACCCTTCCTACAGTCCATAGCTGCAGAAAAGCGAAAGTCTGCATGGTCCATTTTAACATATTTACGAACCTAATTTAACTGCCGGTTGTCGAATCTCAGATGTATGTCAGACTGCGACTGTGGCTTTAGACCAGGGGGCCCATTCCATCCCCGCTGGAGATTTGAGTATTTAGTATGTGTATTATATATTTTTTAATGTATTTTTTTTGTTTTTTGGGGAGATAAACAATCTTAAAAATCGACATTGAAATTACTAAAACCTAATCAAAACTGGGTAGAAATGATAATGAACCTACAGTCGTTTCTAGTCCCGTCACTCTGTCCAGCTTGATAACAGTCGTATCTAGTCCCGTCACTCTGTCCAGCTTGATAACAGTCGTATCTAGTCCCGTCACTCTGTCCAGCTTGATAACAGTCGTATCTAGTCCCGTCACTCTGTCCAGCTTGATAACAGTCGTATCTAGTCCCGTCACTCTGTCCAGCTTGATAACAGTCGTATCTAGTCCCGTCACTCTGTCCAGCTTGATAACAGTCGTATCTAGTCCCGTCACTCTGTCCAGCTTGATAACAGTCATCGAACCAAAAGCTAGACAGTCGGGAAGCATCGGAAATTCCAAAAGTGATGGATAGAGGACTTATTTTCAGCAAATTTCAATGGCGAGGAAATATAATACATTTTAGGTGCGGTCCTCCGGACCTCGGTGAAGACCAAATGTGGCCCGCAGGGAAAAAAATGTGTTTGCCACCCCTGCTTTAGACTAAAGGAACCCCCCCCACCCCACCCGTCCCAGCAGCCTCTGTGAGAGACACTGACCTGCCTCCCTGGCCAGCTCCAGACAGCGTTGTCTCTGCTCAGCCTCGGCGACCTCCTCCAGGAAGTGAGCGTACTGGGCGGTGCCAATGTCTGACGGCAGGTGACTGACATAGAAGGCGATCAGGTCCACCTGCTTCTCCCTCGTCAACAGAGAGACGTAGGCCTTCAGGACATCCACCGACACCTCCTCCTGATTAGGGGGGAACATGAGTGGAGGGATTAGGGGTAGGGGGGGAACGGATATGTGGATTGTGGAAGGTGGTGTGTGTGAGGAATGGTTGATGTTTATATAGGTGTATGACAGCAAAAGTGTGTTTCTCTCTCTGTGTGTGTGTGTGTGTGTGTGTGTGTGTGTGTGTGTGTGTGTGTGTGTGTGTGTGTGTGTGTGTGTAGATGATACCTTGAGCTGCATGCCCAGGCGACGGTAGAACAGCACGGTGTGTGTGTGTGTGTGTGTGTGTGTAGATGATACCTTGAGCTGCATGCCCAGGCGACGGTAGAACAGCACGGTGTGTGTGTGGTGTGTGTGTGTGTGTAGATGATACCTTGAGCTGCATGCCCAGGCGACGGTAGAACAGCACGGTGTGTGTGTGTGTGTGTGTGTGTAGATGATACCTTGAGCTGCATGCCCAGGCGACGGTAGAACAGCACGGTGTGTGTGTGTGTGTGTGTGTGTGTGTAGATGATACCTTGAGCTGCATGCCCAGGCGACGGTAGAACAGCACGGTGTGTGTGTGTGTGTGTGTGTGTGTGTAGATGATACCTTGAGCTGCATGCCCAGGCGACGGTAGAACAGCACGGTGTGTGTGTGTGTGTGTGTGTGTGTAGATGATACCTTGAGCTGCATGCCCAGGCGACGGTAGAACAGCACGGTGTGTGTGTGTGTGTGTGTGTGTGTAGATGATACCTTGAGCTGCATGCCCAGGCGACGGTAGAACAGCACGGTGTGTGTGTGTGTGTGTGTGTGTGTGTAGATGATACCTTGAGCTGCATGCCCAGGCGACGGTAGAACAGCACGGTGTGTGTGTGTGTGTGTAGATGATACCTTGAGCTGCATGCCCAGGCGACGGTAGAACAGCACGGTGTGTGTGTGTGTGTGTGTGTGTGTGTGTGTGTAGATGATACCTTGAGCTGCATGCCCAGGCGACGGTAGAACAGCACGGTGTGTGTGTGTGTGTGTGTAGATGATACCTTGAGCTGCATGCCCAGGCTACGGTAGAACAGCACGGTGTGTGTGTGTGTGTGTGTGTGTGTGTGTGTGTGTAGATGATACCTTGAGCTGCATGCCCAGGCTACGGTAGAATAGCAGCAGGTGAGTCATGAATCGCAGCAGGTGAGAGGGCAGAGCTGGACTCCTGGTCAACCAGTTACTGAACTCCTCCAGGAGACCTGACACACAAAATACTGTTTTATACTGGGACCGTTTCATAAAGCAGTAACACATACCTGCAGTAACCAGAACCACAGTCCAACTGGATACCGACTGACTACCTCATGACTTTTGTCTGTCTGTATAGTCTTTCCATAGGCTGACACAGACATGGCCATGGATTTAAAGTAACGGTCCAGAGAAAATCTCACTTTTAAAAGTTATATTCATAATAAATAATGTTGTTGACTCGTCCTATACTTATAATTTGTGGCCAAAGCATAAATTGGAGGGAAAAAAACACAAAAACACTTTAAAAAACCCATCTCAAACTGACCATTAAAAAAAATGCTTGCCATTTCCTCATAGAGGCTCATTGGCTGCTTTTTAACAGAATTAAAACAATAGTAAGGAAAACTATTTCACTCACATTGTAATTAATTATAGGTCATATTTCATAAAAATGTGGAAACACTAAAACCGTTACTTTAAGGTTATTAAACAGGCTCACCATCCAGGTCTCCCAGGATGACCAACTTCTGGATGATGTGGTAATGTTCTTTAGTCTCCTCCAGGACTTTCTGTGGAAAAGAAGGAAGGAGACATTCAGGGTATTTCACAGGACTATGGGAGTCCGTAAGACTGGTCCGATGTACACAGCTAGCAGACTGGTCTGATGTACACAGCTAGCAGACTGGTCTGATGTACACAGCTAGCAGACTGGTCCGATGTACACAGCTAGCAGACTGGTCCGATGTACACAGCTAGCAGACTGGTCCGATGTACACAGCTAGCAGACTGGTCCGATGTACACAGCTAGCAGACTGGTCCGATGTACACGGCTAGCAGACTGGTCCGATGTACACAGCTAGCAGACTGGTCCGATGTACACGGCTAGCAGACTGGTCTGATGTCCACAGCTAGCAGACTGGTCCGATGTACACGGCTAGCAGACTGGTCTGATGTCCACAGCTAGCAGACTGGTCTGATGTCCACAGCTAGCAGACTGGTCCGATGTACACGGCTAGCAGACTGGTCTGATGTCCACAGCTAGCAGACTGGTCTGATGTCCACGGCTAGCAGACTGGTCCGAAGTACACGGCTAGCAGACTGGTCCGATGTACACAGCTAGCAGACTGGTCCGAAGTACACGGCTAGCAGACTGGTCCGATGTACACAGCTAGCAGACTGGTCCGATGTACACAGCTAGCAGACTGGTCCGATGTACACGGCTAGCAGACTGGTCCGATGTACACAGCTAGCAGACTGGTCCGATGTACACGGCTAGCAGACTGGTCTGATGTCCACAGCTAGCAGACTGGTCCGATGTACACAGCTAGCAGACTGGTCTGATGTCCACGGCTAGCAGACTGGTCTGATGTACACAGCTAGCAGACTGGTCTGATGTCCACAGCTAGCAGACTGGTCCGATGTACACGGCTAGCAGACTGGTCTGATGTCCACAGCTAGCAGACTGGTCTGATGTCCACGGCTAGCAGACTGGTCCGAAGTACACGGCTAGCAGACTGGTCCGATGTCCACAGCTAGCAGACTGGTCTGATGTACACGGCTAGCAGACTGGTCCGATGTACACAGCTAGCAGACTGGTCCGATGTACACAGTTAGCAGACTGGTCCGATGTACACGGCTAGCAGACTGGTCTGATGTACACAGCTAGCAGACTGGTCCGATGTACACAGTTAGCTAGTTTGACAGAGCAGACAAACAGATGCTCACCTTTGACTCTGTTGCTAGCAGCTCCTCAAACACCTTCTCTAGTGTCCAGCTGGAGAGAAAAGGGAGAGATATTACCATTTGCATTTAGAAATATAAGCTGATGCACTGAGGAAGGTTAGGGTCCTGATACCCAGCCCTCCGCTGCCTCTACTAGAGGCTGGGTTATCTTACTTGTCCCCAAGGTTACTCTACTAGAGGCTGGGGATCTTACTTGGCCTCCAGGTATTCTCGTGGCAGCTCCTCCAGCTCCTCGCTGCCCATTCCTGAGGACCTGACCTCCTGTTCCACCAGAGAGTCTACCAGGACCCTGAAGTAGGCCCACACACTGTCCTCCCACGACTCACACACTGGGAGCAGCTAGAGGAGAGAGAGGGAGACAAATCAGTCCATTACCAGTCGACTATAGTCCTGTCCATTACCAGTCTACTATAGTCCTGTCCATTACCCGTCTACTATAGTCCTGTCCATTACCAGTCTACTATAGTCCTGTCCATTACCAGTCTACTATAGTCCTGTCCATTACCAGTCTACTATAGTCCTGGCCATTACCAGTCTACTATAGTCCTGGCCATTACCCGTCTACTATAGTCCTGTCCATTACCAGTCTACTATAGTCCTGTCCATTACCAGTCTACTATAGTCCTGTCCAGTACCAGTCTACTATAGTCCTGTCCATTACCAGTCTACTATAGTCCTGTCCATTACCAGTCTACTATAGTCCTGTCCATTACCAGTCTACTATAGTCCTGTCCAGTACCAGTCTACTATAGTCCTGTCCATTACCAGTCTACTATAGTCCTGTCCAGTACCAGTCTACTATAGTCCTGTCCATTACCAGTCTACTATAGTCCTGTCCATTACCAGTCTACTATAGTCCTGTCCATTACCAGTCTACTATAGTCCTGTCCATTACCAGTCTACTATAGTCCTGTCCATTACCAGTCTACTATAGTCCTGTCCATTACCAGTCTACTATAGTCCTGTCCATTACCAGTCTACTATAGTCCTGTCCATTACCAGTCGACTATAGTCCTGTCCATTACCAGTCTACTATAGTCCTGTCCATTACCAGTCTACTATAGTCCTGTCCATTACCAGTCTACTATAGTCCTGTCCATTACCAGTCTACTATAGTCCTGTCCATTACCAGTCTACTATAGTCCTGTCCATTACCAGTCTACTATAGTCCTGTCCATTACCAGTCTACTATAGTCCTGTCCATTACCAGTCTACTATAGTCCTGTCCATTACCAGTCTACTATAGTCCTGTCCATTACCAGTCTACTATAGTCCTGTCCAGTACCAGTCTACTATAGTCCTGTCCATTACCAGTCTACTATAGTCCTGTCCATTACCAGTCTACTATAGTCCTGTCCATTACCAGTCTACTATAGTCCTGTCCATTACCAGTCTACTAGTCCTGTCCATTACCAGTCTACTATAGTCCTGTCCATTACCAGTCTACTATAGTCCTGTCCATTACCCATCTACTATAGTCCTGTCCATTACCCGTCTACTATAGTCCTGTCCATTACCAGTCTACTATAGTCCTGTCCATTACCAGTCTACTATAGTCCTGTCCAGTACCAGTCTACTATAGTCCAGTCCATTACCAGTCTACTATAGTCCAGTCCATTACCAGTCTACTATAGTCCTGTCCATTAACAGTCTACTATAGTCCTGGCCATTACCAGTCTACTATAGTCCTGTCCATTACCAGTCTACTATAGTCCTGTCCATTACCAGTCTACTATAGTCCTGTCCATTACCAGTCTACTATAGTCCTGTCCCTTACCAGTCTACTATAGTCCTGTCCATTACCAGTCTACTATAGTCCTGTCCATTACCAGTCTACTATAGTCCTGTCCATTACCAGTCTACTATAGTCCTGTCCAGTACCAGTCTACTATAGTCCTGTCCATTACCAGTCTACTATAGTCCTGTCCATTACCAGTCTACTATAGTCCTGTCCATTACCAGTCTACTATAGTCCTGTCCATTACCAGTCTACTATAGTCCTGTCCATTACCAGTCTACTATAGTCCTGTCCATTACCAGTCTACTATAGTCCTGTCCATTACCAGTCTACTATAGTCCTGTCCATTACCAGTCTACTATAGTCCTGTCCATTACCAGTCTACTATAGTCCTGTCCATTACCAGTCTACTATAGTCCTGTCCATTACCAGTCTACTATAGTCCTGTCCATTACCAGTCTACTATAGTCCTGTCCATTACCAGTCTACTATAGTCCTGTCCATTACCAGTCTACTATAGTCCTGTCCATTACCAGTCTACTATAGTCCTGGCCATTACCAGTCTACTATAGTCCTGGCCATTACCAGTCGAGCATAGTCCTGTCTTATGTGAACATTGTTGTTATAGGTTTACTTTGACAAGGTGTTTCAGCTTTCCCTGAGACACACCACCCGCCTCCACCTGACACCACCCGCCTCCACCCGCCTCCACCTGACACCACCCAGAGAGAGAGGGCTCAGGGAGATACACCACACTACATACCCGTTTGAGGTTCCCACTCAGAACAGCGTAGATGGCTCTCTCATATCTGCTGAAGTGTTCGTCGTCAGCCATCCTCCAACAGCACACCTTCCATACACAGCGGTGAGGGTTCCCCTCCACTGGTAGCAGCTCTGCACCGCCTGGGACACACACACCCCTCAGTTCCATTACAGACCATACACAGCGGTGAGGGTTCCCCTCCACTGGTAGCAGCTCTGCACCGCCTGGACACACACACACCCCTCAGTTCCATTACAGACCATACACAGCGGTGAGGGTTCCCCTCCACTGGTAGCAGCTCTGCACCGCCTGGACACACACACCCCTCAGTTCCATTACAGACCATACACAGCGGTGAGGGTTCCCCTCCACTGGTAGCAGCTCTGCACCGCCTGGACACACACACCCCTCAGTTCCATTACAGACCATACACAGCGGTGAGGGTTCCCCTCCACTGGTAGCAGCTCTGCACCGCCTGGACACACACACACCCCTCAGTTCCATTACAGACCATACACAGCGGTGAGGGTTCCCCTCCACTGGTAGCAGCTCTGCACCGCCTGGACACACACACCCCTCAGTTCCATTACAGACCATACACAGCGGTGAGGGTTCCCCTCCACTGGTAGCAGCTCTGCACCGCCTGGACACACACACCCCTCAGTTCCATTACAGACCATACACAGCGGTGAGGGTTCCCCTCCACTGGTAGCAGCTCTGCACCGCCTGGACACACACACCCCCTCAGTTCCATTACAGACCATACACAGCGGTGAGGGTTCCCCTCCACTGGTAGCAGCTCTGCACCGCCTGGACACACACACCCCTCAGTTCCATTACAGACCATACACAGCGGTGAGGGTTCCCCTCCACTGGTAGCAGCTCTGCACCGCCTGGACACACACACACCCCTCAGTTCCATTACAGACCATACACAGCGGTGAGGGTTCCCCTCCACTGGTAGCAGCTCTGCACCGCCTGGACACACCCCTCAGTTCCATTACAGACCATACACAGCGGTGAGGGTTCCCCTCCACTGGTAGCAGCTCTGCACCGCCTGGACACACCCCTCAGTTCCATTCCAGACCATACACAGCGGTGAGGGTTCCCCTCCACTGGTAGCAGCTCTGCACCGCCTGGACACACCCCTCAGTTCCATTCCAGACCATACACAGCGGTGAGGGTTCCCCTCCACTGGTAGCAGCTCTGCACCGCCTGGACACACCCCTCAGTTCCATTCCAGACCATACACAGCGGTGAGGGTTCCCCTCCACTGGTAGCAGCTCTGCACCGCCTGGACACACCCCTCAGTTCCATTCCAGACCATACACAGCGGTGAGGGTTCCCCTCCACTGGTAGCAGCTCTGCACCGCCTGGACACACCCCTCAGTTCCATTCCAGACCAGACACAGCGGTGAGGGTTCCCCTCCACTGGTAGCAGCTCTGCACCGCCTGGACACACCCCCTCAGTTCCATTCCAGACCAGACACAGCGGTGAGGGTTCCCCTCCACTGGTAGCAGCTCTGCACAGCCTGGACACACCCCTCAGTTCCATTCCAGACCATACACAGCGGTGAGGGTTCCCCTCCACTGGTAGCAGCTCTGCACCGCCTGGTCACACCCCTCAGTTCCATTCCAGACCAGACACAGCGGTGAGGGTTCCCCTCCACTGGTAGCAGCTCTGCACCGCCTGGACACACCCCTCAGTTCCATTCCAGACCAGACACAGCGGTGAGGGTTCCCCTCCACTGGTAGCAGCTCTGCACCGCCTGGACACACCCCTCAGTTCCATTCCAGACCATACACAGCGGTGAGGGTTCCCCTCCACTGGTAGCAGCTCTGCACCGCCTGGACACACCCCTCAGTTCCATTCCAGACCATACACAGCGGTGAGGGTTCCCCTCCACTGGTAGCAGCTCTGCACCGCCTGGGGACACACCCCTCAGTTCCATTCCAGACCAGACACAGCGGTGAGGGTTCCCCTCCACTGGTAGCAGCTCTGCACCGCCTGGACACACCCCTCAGTTCCATTCCAGACCAGACACAGCGGTGAGGGTTCCCCTCCACTGGTAGCAGCTCTGCACAGCCTGGACACACCCCTCAGTTCCATTCCAGACCATACACAGCGGTGAGGGTTCCCCTCCACTGGTAGCAGCTCTGCACCGCCTGGACACACCCCTCAGTTCCATTCCAGACCAGACACAGCGGTGAGGGTTCCCCTCCACTGGTAGCAGCTCTGCACCGCCTGGACACACCCCTCAGTTCCATTCCAGACCAGACACAGCGGTGAGGGTTCCCCTCCACTGGTAGCAGCTCTGCACCGCCTGGACACACCCCTCAGTTCCATTCCAGACCATACACAGCGGTGAGGGTTCCCCTCCACTGGTAGCAGCTCTGCACCGCCTGGACACACCCCTCAGTTCCATTCCAGACCATACACAGCGGTGAGGGTTCCCCTCCACTGGTAGCAGCTCTGCACCGCCTGGGGACACCCCTCAGTTCCATTCCAGACCATACACAGCGGTGAGGGTTCCCCTCCACTGGTAGCAGCTCTGCACCGCCTGGACACACCCCTCAGTTCCATTCCAGACCAGACACAGCGGTGAGGGTTCCCCTCCACTGGTAGCAGCTCTGCACCGCCTGGACACACCCCTCAGTTCCATTCCAGACCATACACAGCGGTGAGGGTTCCCCTCCACTGGTAGCAGCTCTGCACCGCCTGGACACACACCCCTCAGTTCCATTCCAGACCAGACACAGCGGTGAGGGTTTAGGGCTGTTACGGGGACCAGATTACCACCACAAGTCATGACCGCAGTCACATTCCACGTGAGTGTTTTTAGTCACGGTAATTAGGCTTCTCCAAGCTCTGCTGATGGTCATTAGTAGCCTACCCAAACCTGCTAACTGCCTGGTACTCAGCACTCTATTGTCCCTCTAAATCACTCTGACATCAATGCAAATGTAATCAAACACTTCATGAGAGCCCATGAGCTCACGTTGCGCAACATTTCTACAGGCTGTGCAATTGCTTGAGAAAACAGAGTGATGGCCTCTATTAAAAAGAGGAGGATCCCATCAGCTTTCTATAGGCTAGACCTACTATATTTATTTCTCAACTTTCCTAATATTAAGCACACTGCTTCGCTTTACAACAGGAGTATAGCCTACCTGGCTGGCATGAAACTGAACCACTGGAAAAGCTTCCTCCATTCGCTATCTAAGTGCATAGATGACATGGATTTATTTTGCCGCATGTGGGCACTCCCTCAAATCGTTTGGAGAAAATATCCTTTCTATTTTATTCAGCTTTGTTCAGTTGTATTCTTCATTACTATAAAATAATGCCACGGGATTTCTAAGCAGATCTTGTCTGCTAAATGAACTAGTGTAGCCCACAGCCGTATGGCAGAGCCAGATCAAGACCTAACATAAGGACGACTCAGAGTATGCTATTCTGTTCTTCTGAAATAGACTACATTTTCTTCATATCATGTTTCTTTAGACCTGTCTAAAATAAATAATGGATTTATTGTGAAGGTGTAGGCTATATTACATGGATTTAGTAGACTTTTTTTAAAATATAGATGTTCCAAAAGGTCTGCATCAATGGCTTGTAGGCTATGAATGTTAGCCAGGAGATGCTAAACATTTGTATGTTAATTAAAAAACGGTCAATTACCGTGAGACCGGCAGTTATTTGCTTGACAATCACCCGGCTGACAAAATGTCATGACCGCCACAGCCCTACGTGTGTTAAACATGTGTTGGGGTGAGAGTGTAAGGTTGAGAACTGACCTCCGTTGATGTTGGGGTCGTGGTAAAGCTTCCACCCCTCCAGAGTAGCAGCCCTCCATGCCTGTCCACAGCGCTTACACAGCCTCTGGGCCTACACACAAACACACACACCACTGAGACTAGAAATCAGCTCAGTATACCCTCCCGTCCACCAGGTGGCGCCGTACTGAGATCTGTCTCAAATAACACCCTTATTACCTGTATAGTGCACTACTTTTGACCAGAGCCAAGAGGTCTCTGGTCAAAAGTAGTGCACTACACAGGGAATAGGGTGTTATTTGGGAGGCGGCCGGCGCCTCACCTCGTCCGTCATGCCCGCTCTGAGGAGGGTGAACAGGTACTTCAGCAGCCTGGCGTCATCCTCCCTGTCCAGGTCTGCCAGGGGACGCTTCTGTCTGATGGGGGCATCAGGGTCCTAAAGCCAGACAGAGTTACTTTACGTTCTAAGTAAAACAACGTATTCCCTATCATGGCACAAGAGCATGTGTCTGTAGGAGAGGGAGTGTGTGTGAGTGAGTGTGTGTCAGTGTGTGTGTGTGTGTGTGTGTGTGTGAGAGTGTATGAGAGCTAGATAGCCCCTCCTACCAGCTCAGTGACCAGGGGAACATTGAAGCCTGTGCTGGGTGCGTTTCTCCTCTGTTTCAGAGCATGAAGGGTATTCTCCCTGAAAGTCAAACACACAGAATATTAGCCAAGTCACACGGGGTCTTCCTAAACTACATACAACACTGAGAAAACACGCAAGTGCTTGTCTCTCAAAATGACTCCAGCTTACTTACCAGTACACAGACTTGGCGTAGTATTCAATGTTGTCAGAGAAGTCCCCGATTTCATCTTTGGCGATACTCTCCAACCAATCCACAACCAGCTTAAGAGAGAGGAAGTGAAACGATAATGTAAGACTGTACAATGTCTCGATTACAACCAGCCATCAGACTAAACAGGACGCCAAGGATTTACTCCAGATACCAGACCAGGCCCAAATCCCTGTCATTCACATGAAGAGAAGACACCGATACAGGGGGACGCAGGTCCGGGTGCCTTGTGAGAATTAGTCGGTGAGTGGGTAACCCGCCTCTACCATCCGTCCTATTGGCCGACGTGCAATCACTGGAGAATAAACCGGATGAGCGCCGTCCCAAGACTATCCTACCAACGGGACATTTAAAAAAACGGTAATATCTTATGTTTCACCGAGTCGTGGCTGAACGACGACATGGATAATATACAGTTGGCTGGGTTTTCTGTGCATCGGCAAGACAGATGGGCCTACAACCATCCATCAGACTTAACAGGACTGAACCACTAGAGACAGATATAGGGGCCTACAACCATCCATCAGACTTAACAGGACTGAACCACTAGAGACAGATATAGGGGCCTACAACCATCCATCAGACTTAACAGGACTGAACCACTAGAGACAGCTATAGGGGCCTACAACCATCCACCAGACTTAACAGGACTGAACCACTAGAGACAGCTATAGGGGCCTACAACCATCCACCAGACTTAACAGGACTGAACCAGTAGAGACAGCTATAGGGGAGGATGTGTGTGTCTGTGAGTTCTAACCTGACTCTGCCGCACTACAGCATCTCTCTGGAAGAGTTGTTCCATCACCTCCTTCTCACTAACACTGGGAGCCTGAGGAGAGACGAGAAATGGACACACACACACGAGAGAGAGAGGATGGTTACTCCATTTCTCACACACACACAGCAAGAAACACCTGTAGTTACCGAATGACATCATAGTTCTAGAGTCCTACTCACAGCCACATCCATCATGATGTCATCCTCCAGCTCCGACTGGATCCTGTCTCTGAGGGGAGAAACACAATGATGTAACAAAGTCAAACCATGCGTCTCCATAACACCATTAAGAAAGAAAGAAAGAAAAAAAGAAAAAAGAAAGAAAGAAAAAAGAAAAAAAGAAAGAAAAAAGATAAGAACTAACCTGTATAGAGAAGTGATGAGGCGCCAGGTGACCATCTCCTGCTGTAAAAGCCATCTAATACCAGCGGTCTTAGAGGACTTCTGTTGCCCTGGCGCTGCCCTCGATACCAGCCTCTGGAGCATGCCCACCTGGTACAACACAATACACCATTATCACTGGGTGTTTAAGAGCAGCATAGCTACACATGTACCATTATCACTGGGTGTTCATGCAACTCACTATTAGGAAGGTGTTCTTAATGTTTTGTCACCATCACTGGGTGTTCATAAGAGTAGCACACAGCTCTGCATACACACACACACACACACACAATGACTCACACACATACGCAAACGCTTGGACATGCATGCTTGAGGAGCGAACCTCCTGCTCCACCAACGCTTGCACACACGTGTTCTAAAAACACTCTCACAGACAGACACTCACTCACTCACTCACTATCATTCACACAGTAGAGGGAACCTGCGTCAGGTGAGAGTGAGAGAACGGCACCTTATCTTGACAGATGGCTTCATACTCCTCCAGCAGGTCAAAGACAGCGCTGGATGAGTGTCTGAGATAGGAATGGAGGAACTCTGGGAACAGACTGACTGATGCTGCAGGACACAGGAGCAGCAGGAGAGAGAGAGAGAGAGAGGGGTCAAAGGGTCAGTGTTGTTTTTCCTACACATTTCCAGAACGACACCTAGCCACTATCCTCTGTAACCCCTTTCCCCCCAAATCTGGACCTTGATGTCAGTTATACGTGCTGATTTTCAGACCTGGCTGGGACACCGGGGGAAGTGGAACTACTGGCTCATCAGCTATATTAAAAATCAATCAATTAAAATGTTAATAACCAGCCAGAAAATAAATAATCTCACCAGCCTCTCCGGGATCCTCCTCCTTCAGCATGACCGAGGACATGTTGAGGTCGTCAGTAAAGCTGGTGTTCCCCAGCCCCAGCCCAGACAGAGGAGAAGGATACAGGCTGTTGGTCCAATCACTGTCATCCAGGTTCTGGAGCACAGAGGTAGACAGGGAGTCAGAGACACAGACACAACGATAACAGTCAAAAACACAGAAACAATCAACGTGTGGATCGGCCTCAAAGTTGCATACTTGATTAAGTTAAGAGAGTCAGCGAAACGACGATGCACGGGCAGCGCCGCAGATATTACAATGAGCAAGATGCAACACTTGGCTCTCACACAATATCTGCACAGGTTCGCTTCACGCTCTTACAACATGGTAGCTACGTGACCAAAACAGCGGAGAAGTTCAGCCTCGCGCTCCAACGCTCTTAGTTGTTGCGGAAATTAACCCACTGCACTGTTCACTTTGTGCATCACCGTCATATCACTGAGTCTACCTTTAATAAAGTGATGAATGATGATGCAGTGTGGTTTAACTGGCTATTCTGTTAGCTAGGTTCTTCTGTCTCCTGTACTGGCACTATCTGTCCCCTTCTTTCCTTCTTTGGAGACATACAGAACCACACAGTGTCTGTCAGCAGACAAAACACCCACTCAAGACTGGTATCCATCTCCTCACCACGCTCATACTTCCCAGGGGAGGTCGTGGTGTATGGATGAAGCGAGGAGTCCTGCCCCCGGTCGCCAAGATGGCTGACACATCTGGGTTCCTCGCAGCGCTCTTCGGGGTGACTGTAGGGGGAGAGGGAGCAGGCATAACCACTACAGCGGTTACAATAGAGTACAATCTGATACAACGGTACAGCCTCGTCTCCAGTCATTCTGGGAGACACCAACTAGTGGGAGACGAGAGCCTGGGTTAAGAAACTGGACATACGTCTTCTTTGATCTAGATTTCTTCATCGTGGTTGACACCGGTTTTTACCTTTAGCCAAACAATATACTCTCATAGCGAGAGACTCACAGGACTGTTTGAAGAGGAGAGACTCACAGGACTGTTTGAAGAGGGATCCAGGTGTGTGGCGGAGCAGGGAGCGGGCAGGTGGGGTGGTACTACCTTGGCTGTCATCACCAGGAGAATGGACTGGACAACAACAGTCAGGGAATACAACTGGCTAGTTACTGTAACTAAAAGACACCTTATGCAGTCACATTACATCCCCATGAGTCCTCCGTTCGCTAACTATTAGTCTGAACAGTGTGTGAGCAATGAGCATCAGTAATAGAGGTCTTAAAATGGTATAACAGACATTGCACAATCCACAAAGACAACAGGTAGGTAAGGTTTTTCCCTTGTCAACCTCCCAATAAGGATACAGTTGAATTGAGCCTTCTTCTGAATTGAACTCTTTCGGCGCGCTGCTCTGGTCACTTCAGCATCCCGTACAATAGGCGACAGCAACTCATTCTGGTCCCTACACAGAGGAACCATGTTAGTTCAGATACAGTAAAAGCAGGGTTTTGCGTCAGCCCTACACGGAGACGCGTGACCTGCTCTGGTCCATGCCTCGGATCTGAGCGCATGCGCATTGACCAGAGATAGTTTGGCAGTAAACAAAGTGCTCAGAAGTCATTTATTTTGGAGAAACGACAGTTTGCGAATACAAAGAAAAGTTCACCAGCGTTCTAGAAATATCTTTACTTCTCTGAGTAACGACAGAATATTGAACCCTGGCAGTAGTGGTGCCTGGAGAAATGTTGGCAATAATTTCCCCAAACGGCCCGCCCCACGAAGGAAAGGTGCCCTGTGTGAAAAATTATATGAGAAACAGTGACATACTCTGAATTACCTAAAATGATCAATCCCATATTGGGATAAATTAGGCTGTCAACTGAGTAAGAAAGTTCACAGGTTTCTGATTTTTCAGAAGATTTCTGCACTCTCAAATTCAGACTTTAATAGAAAAACAACTAAATTGAATGTTCTATGTCCATAACAACGCTTAAATCACACCAGGAGACCACTTTTGATGTCTGGGAGAAATCTAAGAAATGTTGAGTGTAATTCAAGTGCGCAGGCACCTAGCACTGTTTGGTTAGCAGTGTTTCTGTAGCACATGTGATGGAGTTTGCAAAACAAAATGGCCACTGGATTGATGCAAATAATCAAGATATAATTCTGCCAGGTTACTACTTTGTAGCTAGTTAAAAATGTAATTGAGAAGGTTTTTGGGAAAGCCTTTCCATCTACCAGAAGACGGTTTGGGCCTACCATTAGCTTTGCTATATTTTTCCTGTTCCTTAAAAATTGTCTTACCTTGCTTCAAAGTAGCCTATAGCCAACATCTTACAATAGAAACGTGGAAGCAATTAGTTTATAAAGACTTCCTCATATGTGTTCTCCTGTTCTATTGGTTCTTTCAAATCAAATCAAATTTTATTGGTCACATGCGCCGAATACAACAGGTGCAGACATTACAGTGAAATGCTTACTTACAGCCCTTAACCAACAGTGCATTTATTTTAAACAAAAAAGTAAGAATAAAACAACAACAAAAAAGTGTTGAGAAAAAAAGAGCAGAAGTAAAATAAAGTGACAGTAGGGAGGCTATATATACAGTAAAATAAAGTGACAGTAGGGAGGCTATATATACAGGGGGGTACAGACCCTGTATATTCATTGTCTAGCAACCAAAGGCATTATCCTAGTACTATTAGCAACCAATGATAGTTGTTGCATCTTTAGATCTCCCTTCTTTCTACATTTCTAATGGATATTTCCTTATCTGTCCATGAAGCCTCTTAACGTTCTCCCGCAAATTGCATTTTGAACATTTGAGCGTAGGCCTACTGCTGTGTGCACATTGCTGTGCCTAAAAATGCTAAGAAACAATATTATATCAACATTTTTACACTAAACATTCTGGGACCGGTTTCCCAAAAGCATCTTAAAGTGTGACTGCCTTTATAAAGCAACACATCCCTTTGAAAAACAGCCCATGTGGCATCAATATGAACAGTTAGCTTATTCTAGCGTCAAAATTGACTACACATAGGATAATTTTGGTCATAAAGTCAGTCCCGTCTAAAACAGAGTTTGGACTCTGTGTGTCACGACAGGTCAATTCAGTTTGGGTTTTGATTTGACAATGTACATATGCCCACTAACATGGGGTGAACAGCTGCGGTGATTGCCCTCTATCCAATAGCATAGACAGTGAGACAGACCTGCCTAGCAGCTGACTTTGTTTACATAAGACAACACATTGCACTTTTCTTTTTTTTACTTGAGAAATACTGCACCAAACACCTTAGATGTAAAAATTGCACAACTAAAACATCCTTGGCAAAAACGTCAAAATTAATTACAAATTTCTTGAGTTAGCTGAGATTCATTCTTACTCTTAGCCTTAAGATGCTTTTGGGAAACCGGGCCCTGATCTGTTCCATATTAATTGATATAGCGTATACCTCCACTACACTACTTTGACACGCATCGTGGGGATTAAGAAGTGAGTATACGCACTGCCCACAGAAAAATAAGTGCATAACACCCTAGACCAGAGCAAAAACTAAGCTAGCTAGCTGTCATCCAGAATCAATATATTCCGTTGATAACAATCACAAGTTACTGAACACTTCAAATGAAATAAAACGCCAGAAAACGTTAATTACTATAAAGGCCCATTACCTAAATAGCTGGTGGTACAAACAAACCACTTGCTAGACAGGTGCAAGACACGTTCAAACGACTTGTTAGCTAGCTAGCTATTATTGCTAACGCTAGCTAACACATGTATACCTGCCATTACAAATCTACAGACAGCGTACTCATGTAGTATAATCGCTAAATACTGTAACAAATGTTACATCCCTGTAATTCGTATTTTTCTATCAGCATAAAAAGCGTTTTACCAGTCCATGACAGCAGGATATTAACTCCAACGAAAGCTAATCCTGCTTGCTAGCTTCTACTTTTTGTTCCCGCTCGACAAGGAATTACAATCGAGCTCCAATATTGTTAATACATCCCCCCCTAAATAGAGCCATTATCCCATTCTTTTGCGACGGAAAATCATTCGTAACATCTAAATTAAGTAATTTTAAATGTGCAAATCAGTGTTTACTAGTTGTTAAATCATATTTGAGAATATACTCGATTACTTTGGACTGGAAACAATGCATGAAAAAAAATATAACCACTGCTGCTATAGAGATAGATAGAGAACTCATGTTTATATCTGTGCCACTATAGCAGCGCCATTGAGTCCATCTCTATTTGAAGTAGTCAGTTTTCTTCTTCGCGATTGGCTGATCCCTCCTGATGACCCGGATGGACATGACTCCAACAGTGTCTTCAGGAGGGATCAGACATGCTAAAACGGCCTTTTGGCCATTACAGGCCTCTATTATTCTCTATGACTGCTGCGCGTCATCCACTCGACGGGCTGTAAAGAGCAGTCGTTTTGCACTTAATAATGGACCATTCCTATAGCGCCACCTTCGGGTAGCAACAGTTAAATGTCAGTATTAAATTATTATTTTTTTTCAAGAACTGGTTATTCTCTTGGCCTACACTTCATTAAATGATCTCCTTTACCAAGGCATTCTTTCGTGATATCACGTCAATGTATTAAACATGAACTTGTAGCACGTAAAGCTATACAATAACACATAGATAACAAACCCTTTATCATCAGCAATGAGTGCAGAATGTTTCACTTTGACACAGTTTGTCTTAAATCGTTTTTAAAAAAAGTCCATGTATTTTCATGTGGTCAGTATCAGTACCTTTTCAGACGGAGAGTGCAGAGCCATATCAATGTTTCATCAGAGTCCATGTTATTGTCCTGCATGTTGAAGAACAGGAAGTATATCAGTCCACAGAGTTTCCTGGAGACCCAGAATAGCACTGCTGTGTGTTGTGGGGTGTGTTTATATGATTCAGGCTTTCCAAGGATGCCATGTGTTTCTGAGACAAACGTCCAGACAGGCTGAGTGGTCACACCCTGAGAGAGGCTGGAGAAGCCCAAATGGCAACCTATTCATTATATAGTGCACTTATTTTGACCAGAGCCTGGACGCATCCTATTCTCTATATAGTGAACTACTTTTAACCAGAGACCTATGGGACCTGGTCTAAAGTAGTGCACTATATAGGGAATAGGGTGCCATTTGAGACACACCCTTGGCGTTGTCAACACAGATTTGACAGCTGCTTCCACCTATCCCTGACAGGCATATCCGTTCTGCTAGGCTAGCCGTAGACGTTGCAGCAGAGGCCCAGAGCAGCTGATGAGTTCATTTGCTATTGGCTTACTGTGTGTACACTAGAGAGATAGAGATTACACTAGACATCTCTACACTGCCTCATTATAGTGAGAAACACAGATCTCTCTCACACACACACACACACACACACACACAAAGCCCAAGGCAGCGCTTCACTTCAGTCGCCATAGACATTCCTAAAGACCCATCCCACTGAATAGCAGACCCTGTAGGAAGTAATGACACTACAGGACCAGAGGGCCTCAGATCCTCAAATCAACATGTCATCCACGGGATTAAAGAAGAAATTGAATTATTCCAGAGTAGAGATCAGCAGGCATATTTTCAATAGATCATGTGCTATGTGCTCCTATACACAAATCAAATCAAGTTTTATGTCACATGCGCCGAATACAACAGGTATTGGCAACCTTACAGTGAAATGCTTACTTACAAGCCCTTAACCATCAATGCAGTTTTAAGAAAAACAAGTGTTAAGTAAAAAATTTGATAACTAAAAAATCAAAAATAATTAAAGAGCAGCAGTAAAATAACAGTAGCGAGGCTATATACAGGGGGTACCGGTACAGAGTCAATGTGTTAGTGGAGGTAATAACAGTAGGGAGGCTATATATACAGGGGGGTACCGGTACAGAGTCAATGTGTTAGTGGAGGTAATAACAGTAGGGAGGCTATATACAGGGGGTACCGGTACAGAGTCAATGTGTTAGTGGAGGTAATAACAGTAGGGAGGCTATATACAGGGGGTACCGGTACAGAGTCAATGTGTTAGTGGAGGTAATAACAGTAGGGAGGCTATATACAGGGGGTACCGGTACAGAGTCAATGTGTTAGTGGAGGTAATAACAGTAGGGAGGCTATATACAGGGGGTACCGGTACAGAGTCAATGTGTTAGTGGAGGTAATAACAGTAGGGAGGCTATATACAGGGGGTACCGGTACAGAGTCAATGTGTTAGTGGAGGTAATAACAGTAGGGAGGCTATATACAGGGGGTACCGGTACAGAGTCAATGTGCGGGGGAACAGGTTAGTCGAGGTAATTGAGGTAATATGTACATGTAGGTAGAGTTAAAGTGACTATGCATAGATAATAAACAGAGAGTAGCAGCAGCGTAAAAGAGGGGGTGGGGGTCGGGGGGACAATGCAAATAGTCTGGGTAGCCATTTGATTAGCTGTTCAGGAGTCTTATGGCTTGGGGGTAGAAGCTGTTAAGAAGCCTTTTGGACCTAGACTTGGCGCTCCGGTACCGCTTGCCGTGCGGTAGCAGAGAGAACAGTCTATGACTGGGGTGGCTGGAGTCTTTGACCATTTGTAGGGCCTTTCTCTGACACCGCCTGGTATAAAGGTCCTGGATGGCAGGAAGCTCGGCCCCAGTGATGTACTGGGCCGTACACACTACCCTCTGTAGCGCCTTGCGGTCGGATGTCGAGCAGTTGCCATACCAGGCGGTGATGCAACCAGTCAGGACGCTCTCGATGGTGCAGCTGTATAACCTTTTGAGGATCTGAGGTCCCATGCCAAATCTTTTCAGTCTCCTGAGGGGGAATAGGCTTTGTCGTGCCCTCTTAACGACTGTCTTGGTGTGTTTGGACCATGATAGTTTGTTGGTGATGTGGACACCAAGGAACTTTAAGCTCTCGACCTGCTCCACTACAGCCCCGTCGATGAGAATGGGGGCGTGCTCGGTCCTCTTCTCCTGTAGTCCACAGAGAGATATGTAGGATATGTATGGTATGGAGTCTGACTGTCCAGCATGCAGCTCTGCTCTAGCCAGAGTCTGATAATGACATTTCCCCTGACTGAGAGAGATATGTAGAGAGATATGGAGAGAGAGAGAAAGAGAGAGTGGGAGAGGGAGTGAGAGAAAAAGAGTGAGTGAGGGAGAGAGAGTGATAGGGAGGGAGAGAGAGAGCACGAGAGAAAGGGAGATTGGGCGAGAGAGTGTGGGGGAGAGAGAGAGCGCGAGAGAAAGAGAGAGAGGGAGAGAGAGAAAGAGAGGGAGAGAAATAGTAATAGGGAGGGAGAGAGATAGAGAGGGAGAGAGCACGAGAGAAAGAGAGTGGGCGAGAAAGTGAGGGAGAGAGAGAGAGAGCGCGAGAGAGAGAGGTACATGAAAGAATATCAGCCAATGGAGTGATAGATGACTTCTGTATGAACCCTAGTCTGGGCTGCTGTGCTCTGCTGTGCTGTGATCTTGTATTCATCCGACTGCCTGGAGTATGGTAACTAGTGTGACTGGTGCTGCTGCTAACTAAGCTGTCTTTCAACTGCTTACTGCAAGACTTACATTACAGACTAGAAACTTTCCTTCACGTCTTCATTCTATTCATGTATGTATGTCTGTGTACCTGACTATCTCACCCTCCTCTACCTCAAAGCTAGTGAGGAATAAAGAGGAAACCAATAACATAACAGCAGGGGTGTCCAACTCATTCCATGGAGGGCCTAGTGTCTGCTGGTTTGGGTTTTCCTTTCAATTAAGACCTAGACAACCAGGTGAGTTCCTTACTAAGACCTAGACAACCAGGTGAGAGTTCCTTACTAAGACCCAGACAACCAGGTGAGTTCCTTACTAAGACCTAGACAACCAGGTGAGTTCCTTACTAGGACCCATACAACCAGGTGAGAGTTCCTTACTAAGACCCAGACAACCAGGTGAGAGTTCCTTACTAAGACCTAGACAACCAGGTGAGTTCCTTACTAAGACCCAGACAACCAGGTGAGTTCCTTACTAAGACCTAGACAACCAGGTGAGATCCTTACTAAGACCCATACAACCAGGTGAGAGTTCCTTACTAAGACCTAGACAACCAGGTGAGTTCCTTACTAAGACCTAGACAACCAGGTGAGTTCCTTACTAAGACCCAGACAACCAGGTGAGTTCCTTACTAAGACCTAGACAACCAGGTGAGTTCCTTACTAAGACCCAGACAACCAGGTGAGTTCCTTACTAAGACCTAGACAACCAGGTGAGTTCTTTACTAAGACCTAGACAACCAGGTGAGAGTTCCATACTAAGACCTAGACAACCAGGTGAGAGTTCCTTACTAAGACCTAGACAACCAGGTGAGAGTTCTTTACTAAGACCCAGACAACCAGGTGAGAGTTCCTTACTAAGACCTAGACAACGAGGTGAGAGTTCCTTACTAAGACCTAGACAACCAGGTGATAGTTCCTTACTAAGACCCAGACAACCAGGTGATAGTTCCTTACTAAGACCCAGACAACCAGGTGAGAGTTCCTTACTAAGACCCAGACAACCAGGTGAGAGTTCCTTACTAAGACCTAGACAACCAGGTGAGTTCCTTACTAAGACCCAGACAACCAGGTGAGTTCCTTACTAAGACCTAGACAACCAGGTGAGATCCTTACTAAGACCCATACAACCAGGTGAGAGTTCCTTACTAAGACCTAGACAACCAGGTGAGTTCCTTACTAAGACCTAGACAACCAGGTGAGTTCCTTACTAAGACCCAGACAACCAGGTGAGTTCCTTACTAAGACCTAGACAACCAGGTGAGTTCTTTACTAAGACCTAGACAACCAGGTGAGAGTTCCATACTAAGACCTAGACAACCAGGTGAGAGTTCTTTACTAAGACCCAGACAACCAGGTGAGAGTTCTTTACTAAGACCCAGACAACCAGGTGAGAGTTCCTTACTAAGACCTAGACAACCAGGTGAGAGTTCCTTACTAAGACCCAGACAACCAGGTGAGAGTTCCTTACTAAGACCTAGACAACCAGGTGAGAGTTCCTTACTAAGACCTAGACAACGAGGTGAGAGTTCCTTACTAAGACCTAGACAACCAGGTGATAGTTCCTTACTAAGACCCAGACAACCAGGTGAGAGTTCCTTACTAAGACCTAGACAACCAGGTGAGAGTTCCTTACCAATCAGTGACCTTCATTTATCAATCAAGTAGGAGTGAAACCCCACAGACACTCTGCCCTCCGTGGAATGAGTTTGACACATGTGCATCAGAAGATGGGGAGGTGGTTAAACCACAGAGATAAAACAATCTGTATGGTTAAACCACAGAGATAAAACAATCTGTATGGTTAAACCACAGAGATAAAACAATCTGTATGGTTAAACCACAGAGATAAAACAATCTGTATGGTTAAACCACAGAGATAAAACAATCTGTATGGTTAAACCACAGAGATAAAACAATCTGTATGGTTAAACCACAGAGATAAAACAATCTGTATGGTTAAACCACAGAGACAAAACAATCTGTATGGTTAAACCACAGAGATAAAACAATCTGTATGGTTAAACCACAGAGACAAAACAATCTGTATGGTTAAACCACAGAGACAAAACAATCTGTATGGTTAAACCACAGAGACAAAACAATCTGTATGGTTAAACCACAGAGACAAAACAATCTGTATGGTTAAACCACAGAGATAAAACAATCTGTATGGTTAAACCACAGAGACAAAACAATCTGTATGGTTAAACCACAGAGATAAAACAATCTGTATGGTTAAACCACAGAGATAAAACAATCTGTATGGTTAAACCACAGAGATAAAACAATCTGTATGGTTAAACCACAGAGATAAAACAATCTGTATGGTTAAACCACAGAGATAAAACAATCTGTATGGTTAAACCACAGAGACAAAACAATCTGTATGGTTAAACCACAGAGATAAAACAATCTGTATGGTTAAACCACAGAGACAAAACAATCTGTATGGTTAAACCACAGAGACAAAACAATCTGTATGGTTAAACCACAGAGACAAAACAATCTGTATGGTTAAACCACAGAGACAAAACAATCTGTATGGTTAAACCACAGAGACAAAACAATCTGTATGGTTAAACCACAGAGACAAAACAATCTGTATGGTTAAACCACAGAGACAAAACAATCTGTATGGTTAAACCACAGAGATAAAACAATCTGTATGGTTAAACCACAGAGACAAAACAATCTGTATGGTTAAACCACAGAGATAAAACAATCTGTATGGTTAAACCACAGAGATAAAACAATCTGTATGGTTAAACCACAGAGATAAAACAATCTGTATGGTTAAACCACAGAGATAAAACAATCTGTATGGTTAAACCACAGAGACAAAACAATCTGTATGGTTAAACCACAGAGATAAAACAATCTGTATGGTTAAACCACAGAGATAAAACAATCTGTATGGTTAAACCACAGAGATAAAACAATCTGTATGGTTAAACCACAGAGATAAAACAATCTGTATGGTTAAACCACAGAGACAAAACAATCTGTATGGTTAAACCACAGAGACAAAACAATCTGTATGGTTAAACCACAGAGATAAAACAATCTGTATGGTTAAACCACAGAGACAAAACAATCTGTATGGTTAAACCACAGAGACAAAACAATCTGTATGGTTAAACCACAGAGACAAAACAATCTGTATGGTTAAACCACAGAGATAAAACAATCTGTATGGTTAAACCACAGAGACAAAACAATCTGTATGGTTAAACCACAGAGATAAAACAATCTGTATGGTTAAACCACAGAGATAAAACAATCTGTATGGTTAAACCACAGAGATAAAACAATCTGTATGGTTAAACCACAGAGACAAAACAATCTGTATGGTTAAACCACAGAGACAAAACAATCTGTATGGTTAAACCACAGAGATAAAACAATCTGTATGGTTAAACCACAGAGACAAAACAATCTGTATGGTTAAACCACAGAGACAAAACAATCTGTATGGTTAAATCACAGAGACAAAACAATCTGTATGGTTAAACCACAGAGACAAAACAATCTGTATGGCAAAAACAACAACAACACAGATGATTCCGGCAGCGGACCGGCGTCATGGCGACGCCGTTGCATGGCAATCCAATTTATTGAACTACAGATGCTGGGTTATACAAAATACACCACTTCAATTAAGGCTTTTTAGTTTACATTTGGCCACCCCCCTTTTCCCTCCCCACCCCTCCCCTCCCCTCCCCTTCCCCATAATAAGCAGGTGATGTTGCATTTCAAATACTGTGGCTCTGTAAGGGGACATGGTACACATGGTCCATCCACCAGGAAGTGATGTTGTTGGTTGTCATCACAGTACACAAAGCAACAAAGGCATTCTCTTACAAGAGGTCAACAGAGGTCACGCAACTCACAACAAACGTGCAACTTTAACCCCCCCCCCCTCCCTCCCTCCCTCCCTCACTCCCTCCCTCCCTGGATGTGTCTCAAATGGCAACCTAAGCACACAGGGCTCTGGTCAGTAGTGCACTATGTAGGGAATAGGGTGTCATTTGGGACGCAACCCCCTATCATCCAAGTTCTGCCTCCTCATCATCATCATCATCATCATCATCACTACGTTGCTGTGGTTCTTTTCTTTTATTTCAATATTTTCCCCTGCTGCTTCGAACACATTAGTTTGTACCCCCTCCCCCCACATTCACTATGGAACAGGTAACAACCCCACACGGTTCCTCATCATCACTATCTTCATCACGTCATCATCATCATCATCATCATCCGACAGACTGACTGACAGGAAACAGGTCAAACCAAGTATTACACAGGTGAAACAGTCACTAACAGGCAAGTTTCTTTACTGACAGGATCCAATATTTGGTTTTCATATCCTCAGCTGACAACAGATGCATTAGCAAGCAATGGGGAGGGGCTGGGGGAGATGGGGGGAGGGGCTAGGGGCTAGAGGAGAGGAGTGAGATGGGGGAGAGGGGCTAGGGGACAGGGGTGAGATGGGGGAGAGGGGCTGTGGGAGGGAGGGAGAAGGGGAAAGAGGCTAGGGGATAGGGGTGAGATGGGGGAGAGGGACTGTGGGAGGGAGGGAGAAGGGGAAAGAGGCTGGTGAGAATCTACAGCAGCGTTTCCCAAACTCGGTCCTGGGGCTCCACCTGGGTGCATGTTTTGGTTTTTGCCCTAGCACTACACAGATGATTCCAATAATCATCAAGCTTGATTATTTGAATCAGCTGTGTAGTGATAAAAGGTGCACCCTTTGGGGTCCCCAGGACCCAGTTTGAGAAACTCTGCTCTACAACGACAGAAGTGTGGAGAATGACATCACCAATGACATTTTGTTGTTTATTTGTTTCATATTAAAAACCCTCATTTAAAAAAAATCTATACTTCCTGTTGTAGATCGCAGATTCCGTGAGAGGGTATTGGCTAACTGGACAAACCAACCAATGAGAGACGGCCTTGGAAGGATAAAGAAAAAAAAACCTGATGAGGATCGCGCAGTCACGTCGGCCATTGGTGTCTCAGAAGTTGGGTGGCTTGTTAAAATGTCCAGTACCTCTTTGACCACAACCCCAATTGAAAAACCCCACTGTACAAACATCTTTGTAAACAACACAAGGGCCGCCTCCCAGATGGCACCCTATTCCCTATATAGTGCACTACTTTTGACCAGGGCTCATAGGAAAACCCATAAGGCTCTGGTCAAAGGTGGTGCACTAGGATGCCATTTCAGATGCACACAACAAAACCCAGGCATGACACAGAAGGATGATTGGATCATAGTTGGATTCTCCAGATAGAAGGATGATTGGATCATAGTTGGATTCTCCAGATAGAAAAAAAACAAACATTTGAAGGCAACATATTTAGGCTAAAAAGACAATATGATAGTGACTGAAAAAACATTACACTTTTTTTCTTCTTTTTACACATATAATATCCACAGGTTTACCCCTCAAATAAAACTCACATATAATAATCACTGTTGGATTCACAGGTTTACCCCTCAAAATAAAACTCATATCAATAGCTGGCGCAGTATAGCATGTCTCCGTAGAGACAAATCTAGTCATTTAAAAAAGACAGAAAAGACAGAAAAAATGAATGTTGAATGATCGAAGGAAAATGAAAAAAAGCACAAATAAAAAGTTAGAAAAGAAACCACAGGAGCAAGTTAGCTGTATGAACTGGGCTATATAGGCGCTCTCTGGAACGTTCTCTTTTATTTATCCGGCTAAAATAGTGGTGCTTATAAATACCGCATCATTGTAGCTACTCACCACGGCAACGTGCACATTCTGGTTAGACATCCGTTGCTACGGTTACTGTCTCCATTAGCAATAACACTGTGTAAGGAGATCGGGATTTATTTTGATTCATATCGACTGATTTTACCTATTTTATTTATAAATTTACTTTATTTTATTGACTTAATTTTTTTTCCATTTCAGTTGCATACAGTTAGAATATATATATTTATAAGTAGAAATCTTGTTCTCGCGACACTGGAGAGTGATAATGGTTAATCTATGTGCAAAAACTGATGTATTGTAGCTTTGAATCCGTTGGTCGGTTTGTTTGTTGTTGTTGTTGTTGTTAAAGGGGCGTCACCACACAGGAAAGTCCATTCGATGTTAGGTTTTAGTAACGTCGGAATGCTGGCACTGCTGAGAGAGACAGCAGAAAATCAGACCTGAGAGAGAGTGGGAGAGAGAAGGGGGGGGGGGGGGTAGATGGAGAGAGAGGAGAGAGAGAGAGAGGAGAAAATACATTAATTACAATTAATTACAATTCTAACTGCAACATTTTATGTCACTAAATATGAGTGGGAGAAATACTCGCACAAGGTATTCCTGGGTTTTTAAGACAAAAGGAGGCCGCAGCCAAATGCCTCAACTCTCTTTTTTCAATTAGGCAAGTGGCATTCTGACTCCTACAGGTGGTTCTCACCTGGCTCAGCGCAACGGAGCGGCTGTGTATATTAGAGGAGCCGACAGTTGGACTTTTTGCGTGCCTTGCCTGGCGCCGGGGTTTTCCTGTTGATTTGCCTGACCAGGTCATAGAAGATCTGAAACACAGAGAGACACAACAATGGTTAGATACAAGTTAGACATGGTCCCATGTTAAGAAACAGTGGCAAGCCATGGTTATAATGTTAAGAAACAGTGGCTAGCCATGGGTATAATGTTAAGAAACAGTGGCTAGCCATGGTTATAATGTTAAGAAACAGTGGCTAGCCATGGGTATAATGTTAAGAAACAGTGGCTAGCCATGGGTATAATGTTAAGAAACAGTGGCTCATGGCCATGTATTGACTCAAGGGGTTGAATACTTATGTAATGAAGATATATTAGTGTTTAATTTCCCATTAATATTTTACAGATGTTAGAATTTTCTTTCTACTTTTACATTTCAGAGTATTTTGTGAAATCGCTGACGAAAAAAAATCCATTTTAATCTCAATTTGCAACTCAACAAAATGTTGGAAAAAGTCAAGGGGTGTAAATACTTTCTGAAGGCACTTAGATAATGAAGAGATGGCATTGGGGTTGAATTGTCTCAGCATCAGCAGAGGCCAAACCCTGTTCTGCTCTGAGTCAAGAGTCCACCAGCCAAGGCAGCACGTACCTGCCCCAGGCCACATTCATTCACTCATTCATCACTGTGATAGGCTACAGTATCTGTGAGGTCAGTCAGTGGGGTTTAATATGGGTTGACCCCTGACCCCTGGGGAGTTACACCATTATAAACCAGTTATCCCATTAAGCACCAGTCTCTAGCTGGTCTGAGCCCTGCTCTTGGTTTAAGTGGTGATACATTTTACATTTTAGTCATTTAGCAGACGCTCTTATCCAGAGCGACTTACAGTTAGTGAATACATATTTTTTTTATACTGGCCCCCCGTGGGAATCGAACCCACAACCCTGGCGTTGCAAACGCCATGCTCTATCAACTGAGCTACATCCCGGCCGGCCATTCCCTCCCCTACCCTGGACGACGCTGGGCCAATTGTGCGCCGCCCATGAGTCTCCCGGTCGCGGCCGGCTGCGACAGAGCCTGGATTCGAACCAGGATCTCTAGTGACACAGTTAGCACTGCGATGCAGTGCCTTAGACCACTGCGCCACTCAGGAGTACAGATAGAGATGATTCATTCTAATACAGATTACTCATTCTAATTTAAATGATTCATTCTAATAGAGATGATTCATTCTAATAGAGACTATAGGTCTTTGGTTGATCCACAACCTGTGTCATTGACAACCAGCTGACTCCATCAGAATTATGTAATTGACAACCAGCTGGCTCCATTAGAGAGATGTCATTGTCAACAGGAAATGGGCTTTATGGGTAATGCCAGCCTAAGAGACATCGTTGTCTCCTGGCATGATAGCAGCCTCGCTCTCTCTCTCTCTCACTCACTCACACACCTGATTGATATTGGTTTAATCACTATAATTATGCAATTGGCATCGAGCTGTAACCATTGATTATGTCCAAGGGGTTTGTTTTATGTCCGAAGCTTTTATTGCAGAGTGCAGATTCAGGACAGGAGGATGTCTGCTCCTAATGGACGTGATGTGATGTGGTGTGGTATGGTGTGGTGTGGTGTGGTGTGGTGTGTGTGACGTGGCGTGGTGTGGTGTGGCGTGACGTGACGTGACGTGGCGTGGCGTGGCGTGGCGTGACGTGGCGTGGCGTGGCGTGGCGTGTGGTGTGATGTGGCGTGGCGTGGCGTGGCGTGGTGTGGTGTGGTGTGATGTGGTGTGGTGTGGTGTGGTGTGTGGTGTGGTGTGATGTGGTGTGGTGTGATGTGGTGTGGTATGATGTGGTGTGGTGTGGTGTGGTGTGGTGTGGCGTGGCGTGGCGTGGCGTGGTGTGGCGTGGCGTGGTGTGGCGTGGCGTGGCGTGGTGTGACGTGTGGTGTGGTGTGGTGTGACGTGTGGTGTGGTGTGGCGTGACGTGACGTGGTGTGGTGTGACGTGGCGTGGCGTGGTGTGGTGTGGTGTGACATGGCGTGGTGTGATGTGGTGTGGTGTGGCTTGGCGTGGCGTGGTGTGATGTGGTGTGATGTGGCGTGGCATGACGTGGCGTGGTGGGGTGTGGTGTGGTGTGACGTGGCGTGGCGTGGTGTGGCGTGGTGTGGTGTGACATGGCGTGGTGTGATGTGGTGTGATGTGATGTGGTGTGGTGTGACATGGTGTGACATGGCGTGGTGTGATGTGGTGTGATGTGGTGTGATGTGGTGTGGTGTGGTGTGGCGTGGTGTGATGTGGTGTGATGTGGTGTGATGTGATGTGATGTGATGTGGTGGGGTGTGGTGTGGCGTGGCGTGGTGTGGTGTGACATGGCGTGGTGTGATGTGGTGTGATGTGGTGTGATGTGATGTGATGTGGTGTGGTGTGGTGTGGCGTGGCGTGGTGTGGTGTGACATGGCGTGGTGTGATGTGGTTTGATGTGGTGTGATGTGATGTGGTGTGGTGTGGCGTGGCGTGGTGTGGTGTGACATGGCGTGGTGTGATGTGATGTGGTGTGGTGTGGTGTGGCGTGGCGTGGCATGACGTGGCGTGGTGGGGTGTGGTGTGAGTTATGTAACTCTCTGGGTGTGTGACAGTGACAGCTACTATCACCCCTAGTCATACAGCTTTGTATATTACCCCTAGTCATACAGCTACTATTACCCCTAGTCATACAGCTTTGTATATTACCCCTAGTCATACAGCTTTGTATATTACCCCTAGTCATACAGCTTTATATATTACCCCTAGTCATACAGCTTTATATATTACCCCTAGTCATACAGCTTTGTATATTACCCCTAGTCATACAGCTTTGTATATTACCCCTAGTCATACAGCTTTGTATATTACCCCTAGTCATACAGCTTTGTATATTACCCCTAGTCATACAGCTTTGTATATTACCCCTAGTCATACAGCTTTGTATATTACCCCTAGTCATACAGCTTTGTATATTACCCCTAGTCATACAGCTTTGGATATTACCCCTAGTCATACAGCTTTGGATATTACCCCTAATCATACAGCTTTGTATATTATCCCTAGTCATACAGCTTTGGATATTACCCCTAGTCATACAGCTTTGTATATTACCCCTAGTCATACAGCTTTGTATATTACCCCTAGTCATACAGCTTTGTATATTACCCCTAGTCATACAGCTTTGTATATTACCCCTAGTCATACAGCTTTGTATATTACCCCTAGACATACAGCTTTGTATATTACCCTTAGTCATACAGCTTTGTATATTACCCCTAGTCATACAGCTTTGTATATTACCCCTAGTCATACAGCTTTGTATATTACCCCTAGTCATACAGCTTTGGATATTACCCCTAGTCATACAGCTTTGTATATTACCCCTAGTCATACAGCTTTGTATATTACCCCTAGTCATACAGCTTTGTATATTACCCCTAGTCATACAGCTTTGTATATTACCCCTAGTCATACAGCTTTGTATATTACCCCTAGTCATACAGCTTTGTATATTACCCCTAGACATACAGCTTTGTATATTACCCTTAGTCATACAGCTTTGTATATTACCCCTAGTCATACAGCTTTGTATATTACCCTTAGTCGTACAGCTTTGTATATTACCCCTAGTCATACAGCTACTATTACCCCTAGTCATACAGCTACTATTACCCCTAGTCATACAGCTACTATTACCCCTAGTCATACAGCTACTATTACCCCTAGTCATACAGCTTTGTATATTACCCCTTAGTCATACAGCTTTGTATATTACCCCTAGTCGTACAGCTTTGTATATTACCCTTAGTCGTACAGCTTTGTATATTACCCCTAGTCGTACAGCTTTGTATATTACCCCTAGTCATACAGCTACTATTACCCCTAGTCATACAGCTACTATTACCCCTAGTCATACAGCTTTGTATATTACCCCTAGACATACAGCTTTGTATATTACCCTTAGTCGTACAGCTTTGTATATTACCCCTAGTCATACAGCTACTATTACCCCTAGTCATACAGCTACTATTACCCCTAGTCATACAGCTACTATTACCCCTAGTCATACAGCTTTGTATATTACCCCTAGACATACAGCTTTGTATATTACCCCTAGACATACAGCTTTGTATATTACCCTTAGTCATACAGCTTTGTATATTACCCCTACTCATACAGCTTTGTATATTACCCTTAGTTGTACAGCTTTGTATATTACCCCTAGTCATACAGCTTTGTATATTACCCCTAGTCATACAGCTTTGGATATTACCCCTAGACATACAGCTTTGTATATTACCCCTAGACATACAGCTTTGTATATTACCCTTAGTCATACAGCTTTGTATATTACCCCTAGTCATACAGCTTTGTATATTACACTTAGTCGTACAGCTTTGTATATTACCCCTAGTCATACAGCTTTATATATTACCCCTAGTCATACAGCTTTGTATATTACCCCTAGTCATACAGCTTTGGATATTACCCCTAGTCATACAGCTTTGTATATTACCCCTAGTCATACAGCTTTGTATATTACCCCTAGTCATACAGCTTTGTATATTACCCCTAGTCATACAGCTTTGTATATTACCCTTAGTCATACAGCTTTGTATATTACCCCTAGTCATACAGCTACTATTACCCCTAGTCATACAGCTTTGTATATTACCCCTAGTCATACAGCTACTATTACCCCTAGTCATACAGCTTTGTATATTACCCCTAGTCATACAGCTACTATTACCCCTAGTCATACAGCTTTGTATATTACCCCTAGTCATACAGCTTTGTATATTACCCCTAGTCATACAGCTTTGTATATTACCCCTAGTCATACAGCTACTATTACCCCTAGTCGTACAGCTTTGGATATTACCCCTAGTCATACAGCTTTATATATTACCCCTAGTCATACAGCTTTGTATATTACCCCTAGTCATACAGCTTTGGATATTACCCCTAGTCATACAGCTTTGTATATTACCCCTAGTCATACAGCTACTATTACCCCTAGTCATACAGCTTTGTATATTACCCCTAGTCATACAGCTTTATATATTACCCCTAGTCATACAGCTTTGTATATTACCCCTAGTCATACAGCTTTATATATTACCCCTAGTCATACAGCTTTGTATATTACCCCTAGTCATACAGCTTTGTATATTACCCCTAGTCATACAGCTTTGTATATTACCCCTAGTCATACAGCTTTGTATATTACCCCTAGTCATACAGCTTTATATATTACCCCTAGTCATACAGCTTTATATATTACCCCTAGTCATACAGCTTTGTATATTACCCCTAGTCATACAGCTTTATATATTACCCCTAGTCATACAGCTTTGGATATTACCCCTAGTCATACAGCTTTATATATTACCCCTAGTCATACAGCTTTGTATATCACCCCTAGTCATACAGCTTTATATATTACCCCTAGTCATACAGCTTTGGATATTACCCCTAGTCATACAGCTTTGTATATCACCCCTAGTCATACAGCTTTGGATATCACCCCTAGTCATACAGCTTTGGATATTACCCCTAGTCATACAGCTTTATATATTACCCCTAGTCATACAGCTTTGGATATCACCCCTAGTCATACAGCTTTGGATATTACCCCTAGTCATACAGCTTTATATATTACCCCTAGTCATACAGCTTTGTATATTACCCCTAGTCATACAGCTTTGTCTGGTGAAATAAAAGAATCAGACCATTCATTCATTCTGACCAGTTTGTGATACTATAAATACACTATTGTCTAAGATACTTCATATAATCTAAAATACTTCATATAGTCTAAGATACTTCATATTGTCTAAGATACTTCATCTTGTCTAAGACACTTCATATTTGACTGCAACATTTTGAGAATATATCTACAGTTGCCCTGAAGGAGTCATTATCTATCATTATCCATAAATATACCCTTGGGTGATGTTCATCGAGTTCTCACAGATTGAGACGTGATTTGTCTGTCTAGTAAATATTGTGGCCTGAGGTGTCATCTTGCTGTCTGGTTGGGATGTGGGTCACGTCACTCACACTGTCCACTGAGATCTGGTCTGAGCCTTGGGCCTGACTGACTCTAAAACCATCTGTCTGACAGTGTGTGAATCGATCTAAAGGCACACTATGGGTCACTGGATAACAGTAAAGTCCAATGGCTCTCTGCTATCTACATGTATTCTCTCATGGTCTTGCTTTTTGAAACCAAGACACCTTTGACTGTTTCTTAACATTATACCCATGGCTAGCCACTGTTTCTTAAAATTATACCCATGGCTAGCCACTGTTTCTTAACATTATACCCATGGCTAGCCACTGTTTCTTAACATTATACCCATGGCTAGCCACTGTTTCTTAACATTATACCCATGGCTAGCCACTGTTTCTTAACATTATACCCATGGCTAGCCACTGTTTCTTAACATTATACCCATGGCTAGCCACTGTTTCTTAACATTATACCCATGGCTAGCCACTGTTTCTTAACATTATAACCATGGCTAGCCACTGTTTCTTAACATTATACCCATGGCTAGCCACTGTTTCTTAACATTATAACCATGGCTAGCCACTGTTTCTTAACATTATACCCATGGCTAGCCACTGTTTCTTAACATTATACCCATGGCTAGCCACTGTTTCTTAACATTATACCCATGGCTAGCCACTGTTTCTTAACATTATACCCATGGCTAGCCACTGTTTCTTAACATTATAACCATGGCTAGCCACTGTTTCTTAACATTATACCCATGGCTAGCCACTGTTTCTTAACATTATACCCATGGCTAGCCACTGTTTCTTAACATTATAACCATGGCTAGCCACTGTTTCTTAACATTATACCCATGGCTAGCCACTGTTTCTTAACATTATACCCATGGCTAGCCACTGTTTCTTAACATTATACCCATGGCTAGCCACTGTTTCTTAACATTATACCCATGGCTAGCCACTGTTTCTTAACATTATAACCATGGCTAGCCACTGTTTCTTAACATTATACCCATGGCTAGCCACTGTTTCTTAACATTATACCCATGGCTAGCCACTGTTTCTTAACATTATAACCATGGCTAGCCACTGTTTCTTAACATTATACCCATGGCTAGCCACTGTTTCTTAACATTATACCCATGGCTAGCCACTGTTTCTTAACATTATACCCATGGCTAGCTGTTTAGGAAGAGATGAACACCAAGGCCAGGGCCCAATATCTGGAGCTGCTAATCAAACTGAACGCAGAGCAAGAAACACAAAGCTGCTAAAAATCAGACGTGTTATTCTGAAGCAACAGCTACAGCGTTCAAAAATCAACTGTCAAACACCCGGTGGAACTAAACACAAGGTTGTTGACTGAAGTAGACGGCCTGACATTTGTGTGTGTGTTTGACTAGAGGTTGGAAAGTGATTTGTATGTGTACGGAGGGGGGTGAGGCTGCTATTTGTTTGTTTTATGTGTGTGTGTAGAGGTGATGCAGGCCAGATGAGGGGACGTCGCTGGCTGGTAGTCTCTGGTGGCATACACACACACACACAGACACACACAGACACACACACACACACACACACATACACACAGAGCACCATTGTGTGACTCAGGAGGTAGGGTGACATCAGAGTGGCAGTTATAAACACAGTGGCGATCACAGTGTGCCCAGAAGGAAGGAAGGCTCAACTCCATGGACAGTGAGGTTACTGATTAACCTCAGACTAAATATCTAAATATCCCACACTGCTACTGACAACAGCAACCTAGTTTAGTCCTATGAGTTTCTGTTGATAGGAGGTAGAGAACCTGTTGTTTAAAGTTTCTGTTGATAGGAGGTAGAGAACCTGTTGTTTAAAGTTTCTGTTGATAGGAGGTAGAGAACCTGTTGTTTAAAGTTTCTGTTGATAGGAGGTAGAGAACCTGTTGTTTAACGTTTCTGTTGACAGGAGGTAGAGAACCTGTTGTTTAAAGTTTATGTTGATAGGAGGTCGAGAACCTGTTGTTTAAAGTTTCTGTTGATAGGAGGTAGAGAACCTGTTGTTTAAATGTATCTGTTGATAGGAGGTAGAGAACCTGTTGTTTAAAGTTTCTGTTGATAGGAGGTAGAGAACCTGTTGTTAATATTTTATGTTGATAGGAGGTAGAGAACCTGTTGTTTAAAGTTTCTGTTGATAGGAGGTATAGAACCTGTTGTTTAAAGTTTCTGTTGATAGGAGGTAGAGAACCTGTTGTTTAAAGTTTATGTTGATAGGAGGTAGAGAACCTGTTTAAAGTTTCTGTTGATAGGAGGTAGAGAACCTGTTGTTTAAAGTTTATGTTGATAGGAGGTAGAGAACCTGTTGTTTAAAGTTTATGTTGATAGGAGGTAGAGAACCTGTTGTTTAAATGTATCTGTTGATAGGAGGTAGAGAACCTGTTTAAAGTTCATGTTGATAGGAGGTAGATAACCTGTTGTTTAAAGTTTATGTTGATAGGAGGTAGAGAACCTGTTGTTTCAAGTTTCTGTTGATAGGAGGTAGAGAACCTGTTGTTTAAAGTTTCTGTTGATAGGAGGCAGAGAACCTGTTGTTTGAAACTGGATTAGAAAAGACTCCAGTGTCAATAGTAACAATCATTCTCTCGAATGAGTGTCCAGATGTGGAATGTACTGATGCAGGGTGGGTACTGATGCAGGGTGGGTACTGATGCAGGGTGGGTACTGATGCAGGGTGTGTATACTGATGCAGGGTGTGTATACTGATGCAGGGTGTGTGTACTGATGCAGGGTGTGTATACTGATGCAGGGTGGGTACTGATGCAGGGTGGGTACTGATGCAGGGTGTGTGGGTACTGATGCAGGGTGGGTACTGATGCAGGGTGTGTGGGTACTGATGCAGGGTGTGTATACTGATGCAGGGTGTGTGTACTGATGCAGGGTGTGTATACTGATGCAGGGTGGGTACTGATGCAGGGTGGGTACTGATGCAGGGTGTGTGGGTACTGATGCAGGGTGGGTACTGATGCAGGGTGTGTGGGTACTGATGCAGGGTGTGTATACTGATGCAGGGTGTGTGTACTGATGCAGGGTGTGTGTACTGATGCAGGGTGTGTGTACTGATGCAGGGTGTGTGTGTACTGATGCAGGGTGTGTGTACTGATGCAGGGTGTGTGTACTGATGCAGGGTGTGTGTACTGATGCAGGGTGTGTGAGGGGTGAGTGTGTTGTGCTCACCTCGTTGACGTTGATCTTGGACTTTGCGGAGGACTCCAGGAATGCACAGCTGCTCCACTGTCTGGCCAGGTTCTGTCCCTGTTCCTTCCCCACAACACGCTCATCCTCCAGATCACATTTATTACCCACCAGAATCATCGGAACCTGGAGAGAGGAGGGGGAGAGGGGGGAGGAGGGGGGAGGAGGAGGGGGAGGAGGGGGGAGGATGAGGGGGGAGGGGAGGAGGGGGGAGGAGGGGGAGGGGGGGGAGGAGGGAGGATGAGGGGGGGAGGGGAGGAGGAGGTGGAGGGGGGGAGGAGGGAGGATGGAGGATGAGGGGGGAGGGGAGGAGGAGGTGGAAGGGGGAGGGGGGAGGAGGGAGGAGGGGGGGAGGAGGGAGGAGTGGAGACAGGAAAGAGAGAGGGAGAGAATATAGGGAGAGAGAGATACGTTTTATAATATCCTAGGTGACATTAAACACTTAGGTATGAAGGGTTTCTGCTGTGAGTATCCTCCCCTGGTTTACTGTAGCGAGAGAGGAATGAAATGAAACACCCAAGGTAGCAGCATGCTATCAGCCCAAGGTAGCAGCATGCCATCAACCCAAGGTAGCAGCATGCTATCTGCCCAAGGTAGCAGCATGCTATCTGCCCAAGGTAGCAGCATGCTATCTGCCCAAGGTAGCAGCATGCTATCAGCCCAAGGTAGCAGCATGCTATCAGCCCAAGGTAGCAGCATGCTATCTGCCCAAGGTAGCAGCATGCTATCAGCCCAAGGTAGCAGCATGCTATCTGCCCAAGGTAGCAGCATGCTATCTGCCCAAGGTAGCAGCATGCTATCTGCCCAAGGTAGCAGCATGCTATCTGCCCAAGGTAGCAGCATGCTATCTGCCCAAGGTAGCAGCATGCTATCAACCCAAGGTAGCAGCATGCCATCAACCCAAGGTAGCAGCATGCTATCTGCCCAAGGTAGCAGCATGCTATCTGCCCAAGGTAGCAGCATGCTATCTGCCCAAGGTAGCAGCATGCCATCAACCCAAGGTAGCAGCATGCTATCTGCCCAAGGTAGCAGCATGCTATCTGCCCAAGGTAGCAGCATGCTATCTGCCCAAGGTAGCAGCATGCCATCAACCCAAGGTAGCAGAATGCTATCTGCCCAAGGTAGCAGCATGCCATCAACCCAAGGTAGCAGCATGCTATCTGCCCAAGGTAGCAGCATGCTATCTGCCCAAGGTAGCAGCATGCCATCAGCCCAAGGTAGCAGCATGCTATCTTCCCAAGGTAGCAGCATGCTATCTGCCCAAGGTAGCAGCATGCTATCTGCCCAAGGTAGCAGCATGCTATCTGCCCAAGGTAGCAGCATGCTATCTGCCCAAGGTAGCAGCATGCTATCTGCCCAAGGTAGCAGCATGCTATCAACCCAAGGTAGCAGCATGCTATCTGCCCAAGGTAGCAGCATGCTATCTGCCCAAGGTAGCAGCATGCTATCTGCCCAAGGTAGCAGCATGCTATCTGCCCAAGGTAGCAGCATGCTATCAACCCAAGGTAGCAGCATGCCATCAACCCAAGGTAGCAGCATGCTATCTGCCCAAGGTAGCAGCATGCTATCTGCCCAAGGTAGCAGCATGCCATCAACCCAAGGTAGCAGCATGCTATCTGCCCAAGGTAGCAGCATGCTATCTGCCCAAGGTAGCAGCATGCTATCTGCCCAAGGTAGCAGCATGCCATCAACCCAAGGTAGCAGCATGCTATCTGCCCAAGGTAGCAGCATGCCATCAACCCAAGGTAGCAGCATGCTATCTGCCCAAGGTAGCAGCATGCTATCTGCCCAAGGTAGCAGCATGCCATCAACCCAAGGTAGCAGCATGCTATCTGCCCAAGGTAGCAGCATGCTATCTGCCCAAGGTAGCAGCATGCTATCTGCCCAAGGTAGCAGCATGCTATCTGCCCAAGGTAGCAGCATGCTATCTGCCCAAGGTAGCAGCATGCCATCAACCCAAGGTAGCAGCATGCTATCTGCCCAAGGTAGCAGCATGCTATCTGCCCAAGGTAGCAGCATGCTATCTGCCCAAGGTAGCCGCATGCCATCAGCCCAAGGTAGCAGCATGCCATCTGCCCAAGGTAGCAGCATGCTATCTGCCCAAGGTAGCAGCATGCTATCTGCTCTCCTAGGATCTCAGTGTATGTGTGTGTGAGTGTAGTTGTGTGTCTTCTGTGTGTGTGTATTCATGTGTGTGTATGTGATAACTTACATCGTCAGTGTCTTTGACTCGGAGGATCTGTTCTCGTAGGTCTTGCAGATCGTTGAACGTGGACTGGGCTGTGATGGAGTATACTAAGGCAAAGCCCTGGCCGTTCTTCATGTACAGATCTCTCATGGCTGTAAATTGTTCCTGTGGAGGAGAGAGAAATACAGGAAGCTAAAGCCTTGTCTTTAGGGGTGATAACATGGGTAAGGATCCAGTGTAAAGCCTTGTCTTTAGGGGTGATAACATGGGTAAGGATCCAGTCTAAAGGCTTGTCATTAGGGATGATAACATGGGCAAGGATCCAATCTAAAGCCTTGTCATTAGGGATGATAACATGGGCAAGGATCCAGTCTAAAGCCTTGTCATTAGGGGTGATAACATGGGCAAGGATCCAGTCTAAAGCCTTGTCATTAGGGGTGATAACATGGGCAAGGATCCAATCTAAAGCCTTGTCATTAGGGGTGATAACATGGGCAATGATCCATCCAATACTTTTCTCTTCATCTTGTGTAAATATGTGCCTTGCCCCTAACCCTAACCCTAACCCTAACCCATCACCTGGCTTGGATGAGGTGAGCCTCATTATCATTCCAACTGAGTTAACAAGATGTACGAGCACAGTAGAGATACTGAAGACAGTGTGGTGGAGGAGGAGGCTGATCACAGTAGAGATACTGAACACAGTGTGGTGGAGGAGGAGGCTGATCACAGTAGAGATACTGAAGACAGTGTGGTGGAGGAGGAGGCTGAGCACAGTAGAGATACTGAACACAGTGTGGTGGAGGAGGAGGCTGATCACAGTAGAGATACTGAACACAGTGTGGTGAAGGAGGAGGCTGATCACAGTAGAGATACTGAACACAGTGTGGTGGAGGAGGAGGCTGATCACAGTAGAGATACTGAACACAGTGTGGAGGAGGCTGATCTGTCTTTGAGTGACAAATAACCTTCTATCTCACTGTTCCTCATTTATTTAATCCCTCTATCTGCTGCCAGTAGTGAGTCTGTAGCGACCTCCAAGATGAATACCCTGCCACGCCACCGCTGCATCGCACTGCGCCCCGATAATGAGGGGTAGCCACCGTCGTCGTTAAGGTGACCATTTACACGGCAAAACCTCAAAGGCCATTAGGTGTTATAAGAGACAACCGTAGGGGGGGCGATAGGAGTGGGGCTGCGGTTAGAATAGTTCAAATAGTCTTTCCCTACTCTCACACACTAGAGGGAAAATTACTCCTGTTCCATGTGTTCTACCTCAGTCCACTGTGAGAGAGAGAGAGAGAGAGAGAGAGAGAGAGAGAGAGAGAGAGAGAGAGAGAGAGAGAGAGAGAGAGAGAGAGAGAGAGAGAGAGAGAGAGAGAGAGAGAGAGAGAGAGAGAGAGAGAGAGAGAGAGAGAGAGAGAGAGACAGAGAGAGAGAGAGAGAGAGAGAGAGAGAGAGGAGAGAGGGGAGAGAGAGAGAGAGAGAGAGACAGAGAGAGAGAGAGAGAGAGAGGTGGGATGAGAGAGAGAGAGAGACAGAGAGAGAGAGAGACAGAGAGAGACAGAGAGAGAGAGAGAGAGAGAGAGAGAGAGAGAGAGAGAGAGAGAGAGAGAGAGAGAGAGAGAGAGAGAGAGACAGAGAGAGAGAGAGAGACAGAGAGGTGGGATGAGAGAGAGAGAGAGAGAGAGAGAGAGACAGAGAGAGAGAGAGGTGGAATGAGAGAGAGAGAGAGAGAGAGAGAGAGAGAGAGAGAGAGAGAGAGAGAGAGAGAGAGAGAGAGAGAGAGAGAGAGAGAGAGAGGTGGGATGAGAGAGAGAGAGAGAGAGAGACAGAGAGAGAGAGAGAGAGAGAGGTGGGATGAGAGAGAGAGAGAGAGAGAGAGAGAGAGAGAGAGAGAGAGAGAGAGAGAGAGAGAGAGAGAGAGAGAGAGAGAGAGAGAGAGAGACAGAGAGAGAGAGAGAGAGAGAGAGCGAGAGAGAGACAGAGAGAGAGAGAGAGGTGGGATGAGAGAGAGAGAGAGAGAGAGAGAGAGAGAGAGGTGGGATGAGAGAGAGAGAGAGAGAGAGAGAGAGAGAGAGAGAGAGACAGAGCGAGAGAGACAGAAAGAGAGAGACAGAGAGAGACAGAGAGAGACAGAGAGAGCGAGACAGAGAGAGAGCGAGAGAGAGAGAGAGAGAGAGAGCTGATCAAAGAGTGGCACCCGCTAATGGCCTGTGTGTGTGTGTGTGTGTGTGTGTGTGTGTGTGTGTGTGTCTTATTTGAACTGCAGACTAAAGGTGGTGTGTGTTAGGGTTAGGGTTAACCATAACCCTAAAGGTGGTGTGTGCTTGCTAGTCTCTGAGTGCAAAAGGAACGCAAAGATGTTTAACCAAACCAGAGGCCCCCCAGGTGGCTCACACACCACATTTAGTGTGTGTCTTTGGAATCAACAAGTGATATCTGTTGTCAATACTGTTGAAATTGTGTTCAATAGCGTGAGAGTCGATTGCAACTGTTTCCAACAAAGGAAACAAATGGCACCCTATTCCCTATATAGTGAATTACTTTTAATACAGATCCATACGGGCCCTGGTCTAAAGTAGTGCACTATGTAGGGAATATGGTGCCATAGCAACAGTGTTCCGTTCCATTCATTGGGGGAAACCCCAGCTAAGATTCTATTTGTATGTTTCTTTCATATTCACAGGAAGATGATTTTGGCACTCTGTACTCACTGACCCTTTCTTCCACATTCAAATGGAATGACAGATTCGGATAGGAGCTAGGATTTACAAGTGCAGAGGTCTTTTTGGTTTAAATAAATGTAGATCATTTTTTAGAGGGTGTTTAAGGATGCCCCTGAGTCGTGATCAGGAAATCTGTTTGTTTAGATTGGATTATGTTGTGTGAGAGGCGTTCTCTCTCATTGCCAAGCCCCTGTTGTAAACAGTCATGGGGACTGAGAAACTGTCGTCCATCTTGGCTCCAGCTCTGTGTGGTTGAGCCATTCGGGTGCAGAGAGACCAAGGACACCATTGGCCACCTGTCACCACCACAGAGAAGCACAGGGGGCTGTATCTATTTTTTCTCTCTGTCTCCCTCTCGGTCTCTGTCTCTCTCTTGGTCTCTGTCTGTCTGTCTCTCTCTTGGTCTCTCTCTCTCTTGGTCTCTCTCGGTCTCTCTCTCTCTTGGTCTCTCTCGGTCTCTCTCTCTCGGTCTCTCTCGGTCTCTCTCTCTCTTGGTCTCTCTCGGTCTCTCTCTCTCGGTCTCTCTCTCTTGGTCTCTCTCTCTCTTGGTCTCTCTCGGTCTCTCTCTCTCTTGGTCTCTCTCTCTCTCTCTCTGTCTGTGTCTCTCTCTCTCTGTGTCTCGCTCTCTGTCTCTCTCTCTCTCTCTCTCTCTCTCTCTCTCTCTCTCTCTGTCTTTCTCACTCTCTCTCTCTCTCTGTCTTTCTCACTCTCTCTCTCTCTCTCTCTCTCTCTCTCTCTGTCTGTGTCTCTGTCTGTGTCTCTCTCTCTCTGTGTCTCGCTCTCTGTGTCTCTCTCTCTGTCTGTCTGTCTGTCTCTCTCTGTCTGTGTCTCTCTCTGTGTCTGTCTCTCTCCTCTATCCACCTCCATCTACATGTGAGAGGTAGAGGAAGGGGGGGTTTGAGGAAGCAGAGAGTGTATCCTTATCCCTTTCCTCTTCCTTGTGTCATGTTAAATATGGTTCCCAGTAGAATTGTATGAATCTGTAGTAAGCATTTCTCTGTAAACCACCACCTGTAGGTCTACCATAACCCATTCACACCCTCTCTTACCGTCCCTGCAGTGTCCAGAATCTCCAGCATACACTGCTGCCCGTCCACCTCCACTTGCTGCAGAGAAAGAGAGAGACAGAGAGAGAGACAGAGAGAGAGAGACAGAGAGAGAGACAGAGAGAGACAGAGACAGAGAGACAGAGAGAGAGACAGAGAGAGAGAGACAGAGAGAGAGAGAGACAGAGAGAGAGAGACAGAGAGAGACAGACAGAGAGACAGAGAGAGACAGAGACAGAGAGACAGAGAGAGAGAGACAGAGAGAGAGAGAGAGACAGAGAGAGAGACAACAACAACACAATTAGACCCAACCAAATCATGAGAAAACAAAAAGAGAATTACTTGACACATTGGAAAGAATTAACAAAAAAACAGAGCAAACTAGAATTCTTTTTGGCTCTAAACAGAGAGTACACAGTGGCATAATACTTGACCACTGTGACTGACCCAAACTTAAGGAAAGCTTTGACTATGTACAGACTCAGTGAGCATAGCCTTGCTATTGAGAAAGGCCGCCGTCGGCAGACCTGGCTCTCAAGAGAAGACAGGCTATGTGCACACTGCCCACAAAATGAGGTGGAAACTGAGCTGCACTTCCTAACCTCCTGCCAAATGTATGACCATATTAGAAACACATATTTCCCTCAGATTACAGCGATCCACAAAGAATTTGAAAACAAACCCAATTTTGATAAACTCCCTTATCTACTGGGTGAAAAACCACAGTGTGCCATCACAGCAGCAAGATTTGTGACCTGTTGCCACAAGAAAAGGGCAACCAGTGAAGAACAAACACCATTGTAAATACAACCCATATTTATGTTTATTTATTTTCCATTTTGTACTTTAACTATTTGTACATTGTTACAACACTGTATATATACAGTGGGGAAAAAAAGTATTTAGTCAGCCACCAATTGTGCAAGTTCTCCCACTTAAAAAGATGAGAGAGGCCTGTAATTTTCATCATAGGTACACGTCAACTATGACAAACAAATTGAAGAAAAAAAATCCAGAAAATCACATTGTAGGATTTTTTATGAATTTATTTGCAAATTATGGTGGAAAATAAGTATTTGGTCACCTACAAACAAGCAAGATTTCTGGCTCTCACAGACCTGTAACTTCTTCTTTAAGAGGCTCCTCTGTCCTCCACTCGTTACCTGTATTAATGGCACCTGTTTGAACTTGTTATCAGTATAAAAGACACCTGTCCACAACCTCAAACAGTCACACTCCAAACTCCACTATGGCCAAGACCAAAGAGCTGTCAAAGGTCACCAGAAACAAAATTGTAGACCTGCACCAGTCTGGGAAGGCTGAATCTGCAATAGGTAAGCAGCTTGGTTTGAAGAAATCAACTGTGGGAGCAATTATTAGGAAATGGAAGACATACAAGACCACTGATAATCTCCCTCGATCTGGGGCTCCACGCAAGATCTCACCCCGTGGGGTCAAAATGATCACAAGAACGGTGAGCAAAAATCCCAGAACCACACGGGGGGACCTAGTGAATGACCTGCAGAGAGCTGGGACCAAAGTAACAAAGCCTACCATCAGTAACACACTACGCCGCCAGGGACTCAAATCCTGCAGTGCGAGACGTGTCCCCCTGCTTAAGCCAGTACATGTCCAGGCCCGTCTGAAGTTTGCTAGAGTGCATTTGGATGATCCAGAAGAGGATTGGGAGAATGTCAGATGGTCAGATGAAACCAAAATAGAACTTTTTGGTAAAAACTCAACTCGTCGTGTTTGGAGGACAAAGAATGCTGAGTTGCATCCAAAGAACACCATACCTACTGTGAAGCATGGGGGTGGAAACATCATGATTTGGGGCTGTTTTTCTGCAAAGGGACCAGGACGACTGATCCGTGTAAAGGAAAGAATGAATGGGGCCATGTATCATGAGATTTTAAGTGAAAACCTCCTTCCATCAGCAAGGGCATTGAAGATGAAACATGGCTGGGTCTTTCAGCATGACAATGATCCCAAACACACCGCCCGGGCAACGAAGGAGTGGCTTCGTAAGAAGCATTTCAAGGTCCTGGAGTGGCCTAGCCAGTCTCCAGATCTCAACCCCATAGAAAATCTTTGGAGGGAGTTGAAAGTCTGTGTTGCCCAGCGACAGCCCCAAAACATCACTGCTCTAGAGGAGATCTGCATGGAGGAATGGGCCAAAATACCAGCAACAGTGTGTGAAAACCTTGTGAAGACTTACAGAAAACGTTTGACCTGTGTCATTGCCAACAAAGGGTATATAACAAAGTATTGAGAAACTTTTGTTATTGACCAAATACTTATTTTCCACCATAATTTGCAAATAAATTCATTAAAAATCCTACAATGTGATTTTCTGGATTTTTTTTTCTCATTTTGTCTGTCATAGTTGACGTGTACCTATGATGAAAATTACAGGCCTCTCTCATCTTTTTAAGTGGGAGAACTTGCACAATTGGTGGCTGACTAAATACTTTTTTTCCCCACTGTACATAATATGACATTTGAAATGTCTTTATTCTTTTGGAACTTCTGAATGTAATGTTTACTGTTAATATTTATTGTATATTTCACTTTTGTTTACTATCTACTTCACTTGCTTTGGCAATGTTAACACACGTTTCCCATGCCAATAAAGCCCTTAAATTGAATTTAATTTAATTTAATTGAGAGACAAAAAGGCCTAATTAGAGTACATCAAATAATTACATTCACTTATCACCCCTCCCTCTTTCACCCTCCCTCCCTCCACCTTGACCCAGAACCTCTCTCAGTGGGTTCCAGGCCTGTGGTACCCTCCTCCACCCCTGCTGGGCCCACGCCTTGGTTCAGTCCACTACTTCCACCAGGTTCCTAATTGGGGAGGGGGTCGTTCCATTTATGACCAGTGAGGGGAGAGCCTGCTGTGAGGCCGCTGGTTCAGCCACTGGACCGTGAGGACTCACTACAGATCTGACTGATGAGGCTTTGGACCGCCTTTAGCCTGGTCCCAGATCTGACTGATGAGGCTCTGGACCGCCTTTAGCCTGGTCCCAGATCTGACTGATGAGGCTCTGGACCGCCTTTAGCCTGGTCCCAGATCTGACTGATGAGGCTCTGGACCGCCTTTAGCCTGGTCCCAGATCTGACTGATGAGGCTCTGGACCGCCTTTAGCCTGGTCCCAGATCTGACTGATGAGGCTCTGGACCGCCTTTAGCCTGGTCCCAGATCTGACTGATGAGGCTCTGGACCGCCTTTAGCCTGGTCCCAGATCTGACTGATGAGGCTCTGGACCGCCTTTAGCCTGGTCCCAGATCTGTTTGTGCCGTCTTGCCAACTCTTATAGTCTCAATGAACACAGGGAGTTGGATGAAACAGATCTGGGACCAGGCTAAAACCACCTTGACCTGTGTACTGACACGGGGGGAATAACTTTACTACAGTACGTCACTCTGGGCTCCCGAGTGGCGCAGCGGTCTAAGGCACTGCATCTCAGCGCTAGAGGCGTCACTACAGACCGAGTGGCGCAGCGGTCTAAGGCACTGCATCTCAGTGCTAGAGGCGTCAATACAGACCGAGTGGAGCAGCGGTCTAAGGCACTGCATCTCAGTGCTAGAGGCGTCACTACAGACCGAGTGGCGCAGCGGTCTAAGGCACTGCATCTCAGCGCTAGAGGCGTCACTACAGACCGAGTGGAGCAGCGGTCTAAGGCACTGCATCTCAGTGCTAGAGGCGTCACTACAGACCGAGTGGAGCAGCAGTCTAAGGCACTGCATCTCAGTGCTAGAGGCGTCACTACAGACCCCCTGGTTCAATTCCAGGCTGTATCACAGGCCGTGATTGGGAGTCCCATAGGGCGGCGCACAATTGGCCCAGCGTCGTTCGGGTTTGGCCGGTGTAGGCCGTCATTGTAAATAAGAATTTGTTCTTAACTGACTTGCCTAGTTAAATAAAGGTTAAATAAAAAAATTAAAATAAAAGAAACTGCTGATATGTTGAAAACACTGATCCCAGGACAGTTTCCCATTACACAATATTAGCCCTAACCAAGCTGAGTGACAGCTATAAAAATGACCTTGGACCTTTACTTAAAGCCAGGGTCACTATCTGTCAACAGCATTAACCCCTAAAGGAAACAGATGCATTGTAGGTAATGATTAATGGTGATCCTGGTCAAACAGATGGGATTTCCACTTCCTGTCCATGTTTTAGCTGCTACCCTGTAGGAAGGATGTCTCTCCGCTATAACAGTCCTGTCTCAGTCCCTCTATAACAGTCCTGTCTGTCTCAGTGCCTCTATAACAGTCCCGTCTCAGTCCCTCTATAACAGTCCTGTCTGTCTCAGTACCTCTATAACAGTCCCGTCTCAGTCCCTCTATAACAGTCCTGTCTGTCTCAGTACCTCTATAACAGTCCTGTCTGTCTCAGTACCTCTATAACAGTCCCGTCTCAGTCCCTCTATAACAGTCCTGTCTGTCTCAGTACCTCTATAACAGTCCTGTCTGTCTCAGTACCTCTATAACAGTCCTGTCTGTCTCAGTACCTCTATAACAGTCCTGTCTGTCTCAGTACCTCTATAACAGTCCTGTCTGTCTCAGTCCCTCTATAACAGTCCTGTCTGTCTCAGTACCTCTATAACAGTCCTGTCTGTCTCAGTACCTCTATAACAGTCCTGTCTCAGTACCTCTATAACAGTCCTGTCTGTCTCAGTCCCTCTATAACAGTCCCGTCTCAGTACCTCTATAACAGTCCCGTCTCAGTCCCTCTATAACAGTCCTGTCTGTCTCAGTCCCTCTATAACAGTCCTGTCTGTCTCAGTACCTCTATAACAGTCCTGTCTGTCTCAGTACCTCTATAACAGTCCTGTCTGTCTCAGTCCCTCTATAACAGTCCTGTCTGTCTCAGTCCCTCTATAACAGTCCTGTCTGTCTCAGTCCCTCTATAACAGTCCTGTCTGTCTCAGTCCCTCTATAACAGTCCTGTCTGTCTCAGTACCTCTATAACAGTCCTGTCTCAGACCCTCTATAACAGTCCTGTCTGTCTCAGTACCTCTAACAGTCCTGTCTGTCTCAGTACCTCTATAACAGTCCTGTCTGTCTCAGTACCTCTATAACAGTCCTGTCTGTCTCAGTACCTCTATAACAGTCCCGTCTCAGTCCCTCTATAACAGTCCTGTCTGTCTCAGTACCTCTATAACAGTCCTGTCTGTCTCAGTACCTCTATAACAGTCCTGTCTGTCTCAGTACCTCTATAACAGTCCTGTCTGTCTCAGTACCTCTATAACAGTCCTGTCTGTCTCAGTACCTCTATAACAGTCCTGTCTGTCTCAGTCCCTCTATAACAGTCCTGTCTGTCTCAGTCCCTCTATAACAGTCCTGTCTGTCTCAGTACCTCTATAACAGTCCTGTCTGTCTCAGTCCCTCTATAACAGTCCTGTCTGTCTCAGTACCTCTATAACAGTCCTGTCTCAGACCCTCTATAACAGTCCTGTCTGTCTCAGTACCTCTATAACAGTCCTGTCTGTCTCAGTACCTCTATAACAGTCCTGTCTGTCTCAGTACCTCTATAACAGTCCTGTCTGTCTCAGTACCTCTATAACAGTCCTGTCTGTCTCAGTCCCTCTATAACAGTCCTGTCTGTCTCAGTACCTCTATAACAGTCACTCTGACTGGACCACACCAGGGGCCGCTGTGTTACAGAACTTTGTTAGCTCCATTACTGTAAAACTTAATTTATTAATAGCCCGGGCGTTTATTTGCTTAAATCACTGAACACAACAGGCGCTTATTGGAGACAGGCTTCTATCTGATTATTTCCTTAACGCATAGTTATTTGTTTAATTCCGGCATTCACTTCCAGCATTTTAATCAATGTCTTCATTTCCTGCACTAATAAATGTATGTTATCATTTACACACTCTGTCATGTTTCTATTGTCTTAGCATGCCTCTATAAAAAAAACTATATATATACAGTGGGGAAAAAAAGTATTTAGTCAGCCACCAATTGTGCAAGTTCTCCCACTTAAAAAGATGAGAGAGGCCTGTTATTTTCATCATAGGTACACGTCAACTATGACAGACGGCAGGTAGCTTAGTGGGTAAGAGCGTTGTGCCAGTAACCGAAAGGTCGCTGGTTCTAATCCCCGAGCCGACTAGGTGAAAAATCTGTCGCTGTGCCCTTAAGCAAGGTACTTAACCCTAATTGCTCCTGTAAGTCGCTCTGGATAAGAGCGTCTGCTAAATGACTAAAATGTAAATGTAAAACAGACAAAATGAGAAAAAGAAATCCAGAAAATCACATTGTAGGATTTTTATGAATTTATTTGCAAATTATGGTGGAAAATAAGTATTTGGTCAATAACAAAAGTTTCTCAATACTTTGTTATATACCCTTTGTTGGCAATGACACAGGTCAAATGTTTTCTGTAAGTCTTCACAAGGTTTTCACACACTTTTGCTGGTATTTTGGCCCATTCCTCCATGCAGATCTCCTCTAGAGCAGTGATGTTTTGGGGCTGTCGCTGGGCAACACAGACTTTCAACTCCCTCCAAAGATTTTCTATGGGGTTGAGATTTGGAGACTGGCTAGGCCACTCCAGGACCTTGAAATGCTTCTTACGAAGCCACTCCTTCGTTGCCCGGGCGGTGTGTTTGGGATCATTGTCATGCTGAAAGACCCAGCCACGTTTCATCTTCAATGCCCTTGCTGATGGAAGGAGGTTTTCACTCAAAATCTCACGATACATGGCCCCATTCATTCTTTCCTTTACACGGATCAGTCGTCCTGGTCCCTTTGCAGAAAAACAGCCCCAAAGCATGATGTTTCCACCCCCATGCTTCACAGTAGGTATGGTGTTCTTTGGATGCAACTCAGCATTCTTTGTCCTCCAAACACGACGAGTTGAGTTTTTACCAAAAAGTTCTATTTTGGTTTCATCTGACCATATGACATTCTCCCAATCCTCTTCTGGATCATCCAAATGCACTCTAGCAAACTTCAGACGGGCCTGGACATGTACTGGCTTAAGCAGGGGGACACGTCTGGCACTGCAGGATTTGAGTCCCTGGCGGCGTAGTGTGTTACTGATGGTAGGCTTTGTTACTTTGGTCCCAGCTCTCTGCAGGTCATTCACTAGGTCCCCCCGTGTGGTTCTGGGATTTTTGCTCACCGTTCTTGTGATCATTTTGACCCCATGGGGTGAGATCTTGCGTGGAGCCCCAGATCGAGGGAGATTATCAGTGGTCTTGTATGTCTTCCATTTCCTAATAATTGCTCCCACAGTTGATTTCTTCAAACCAAGCTGCTTACCTATTGCAGATTCAGTCTTCCCAGCCTGGTGCAGGTCTACAATTTTGTTTCTGGTGTCCTTTGACAGCTCTTTGGTCTTGGCCATAGTGGAGTTTGGAGTGTGACTGTTTGAGGTTGTGTCTTTTATACTGATAAGTTCAAACAGGTGCCATTAATACAGGTAACGAGTGGAGGACAGAGGAGCCTCTTAAAGAAGTTACAGGTCTGTGAGAGCCAGAAATGTTGCTTGTTTGTAGGTGACCAAATACTTATTTTCCACCATAATTTGCAAATAAATTCATAAAAAATCCTACAATGTGATTTTCTGGAGAAAAAAAATCTCAATTTGTCTGTCATAGTTGACGTGTACCTATGATGAAAATGACAGGCCTCTCTCATCTTTTTAAGTGGGAGAACTTGCACAATTGGTGGCTGACTAAATACTTTTTTCCCCCACTGTATATATATATATACAGTTGAGGTCGGAAGTTTACATACACCTTAGCCAAATACATTTAAACTCAGTTTTTCACAATTCCTGACCTTTAATCCTAGTAAAAATTCCCTGTCTTAGGTCAGTTAGGATCACCACTTTATTTTAAGAATGTGAAATGTCAGAATAATAGTACAGAGAATGATTTATTTCAGCTTTTATTTATTTCATCACATTCCCAGTGGGTCAGAAGTTTACATACACTCAATTAGTATTTGGTAACATTGCCTTTAAATTGTTTAACTTGGGTCAAACGTTTCGGGTAGCCTTCCACAAGCTTCCCACAATAAGTTGGATGAATTTTGGCCCATTCCTCCTGACAGAGCTGGTGTAACTGAGTCAGGTTTGTAGGCCTCCTTGCTCGCACACGCTTTTTCAGTTCTGCCCACAAATGTTCTATAGGATTGAGGTCAGGGCTTTGTGATGGCCACTCCAATACCTTGACTTTGTTGTCCTTAAGCCATTTTGCCACAACTTTGGAAGTATGCTTGGAAGACCCATTTGGAAGACCCATTTGGAAGACCCTTTGGCGACCAATCATTAACTTCCTGACTGATGTCTTGAGATGTTGCTTCAATAGATCCACATAATTTTCCTTCCTCATGATGCCATCTTATTTGTGAAGTGCACCAGTCCCTCCTGCAGCAAAGCACCCCCACAGCATGATGCTGCCACCCCCGTGCTTCACGGTTGGGATGGTGCTCTTCGGCTTGCAAGGTACCACCTTTTTCCTCCAAACATAACGATGGTCATTATAGCCAAACAGTTCTATTTTTGTTTCATCAGACCAGAGGACATTTGTCAAAAAAGTACGATCTTTGTCCCCATGTGCAGTTGCAAACCGTAGTCTGGCTTTTTTATGGCGGTTTTGGAGCAGTGGCTTCTTCCTTGCTGAGCGGCCTTTCAGGTTATGTCAATATAGGACTCATTTTACTGTGGATATAGATACTTTTGTACCTGTTTCCTCCAGCATCTTCACAAGGTCATTTGCTGTTGTTCTGGGATTGATGTGCACTTTTCACACCAAAGTACGTTCATCTCTAGGAGACAGAACGCGTCTCCTTCCTGAGCGGTATGACGGCTGCGTGGTCCCATGGTGTTTATACTTGCATACTATTGTTTGTACAGATGAACGTGGTACCTTCAGGCGTTTGGAAATTGCTCCCAAGGATGAACCAGACTTGTGGAGGTCTACCATTTTTTTTCTGAGGTCTTGGCTGATTTCTTTTGATTTTCCCATGATATCAAGCAAAGAGGCACTGAGTTTGAAGGTAAGCCTTGAAATACATCCACAGGTACACCTCCAATTGACTCAAATTATGTCAATTAGCCTATCAGAAGCTTCTAAAGCCATGACATCATTTTCTGGAATTTTCCAAGCAGTTTAAAGGCACAGTCAACTTAGTGTATGTAAACTTCTGACCCACTGGAATTGTGATACAGTGAATTATAAGTGAAATAATGTAAACAATTGTTGGAAAAATGACTTGTGTCATGCACAAAGTAGATGTCCTAACCGACTTGCCAAAACTATAGTTTGTTAACAAGAAATGTGTGGAGTGGTTGAAAAACGAGTTTTAATGACTCCAACCTAAGTGTATGTAAACTTCTGACTTCAACTGTATATTTACACACTACCGTGTATATAAGTTTTAGAACACCTAAACACCTACTCAACGCCTCAGAGACAGGATGAAAGGAGAAGGTTGTTCTTTACTGAGAAGCTACTAAACACAGGGCCAGGGCCACTAATGATGATGTCACAGGGCCAGGGGGCCACTAATGATGATGTCACAGGGCCAGGGGGCCACTAAATGATGATGTCACAGGGCCACTAATGATGATGTCACAGGCCAGGTGGCCACTAATGATGATGTCACAGGGCCAGGGCGCCACTAATTATGATGTCACAGGGCCTGGGCCACTAATGATGATGTCACAGGGTCAGGGCCACTAATGATGATGTCACAGGGCCAGGGGGCCACTAATGATGACGTCACAGGGCCAGGGGGCCACTAATGATGACGTCACAGGGCCAGGGGGGCACTAATGATGATGTCACAGGGCCAGGGGGCCACTAATGATGATGTCAAGGGAAGATAACAATACTTGACTTACCTTTCTGTACGAGTCTTCTATTGTCGGGTCATATTTCTCCACGAAAATCCCCTGAACAAACTGTACGGTCTGTAGAGACAAAAGAGAGGGAGAGAACGATGGAGAGAGAGAGAGAGAGAGAGAGAGAGAGAGAGAGAGAGAGAGAGAGAGAGAGAGAGAGAGAGAGAGAGAGAGAGAGAGAGAGAGAGAGAGAGAGAGAGAGAGAGAGAGAGAGAGAGAGAGAAGAGAAGGTGAGTTAATAAATGAGATTGTAGAAGGTTGCAGGCTTTGAGGCAGATTGCCATTCTAGACGCCCACACAGCCTTAGTCAATTAATCTCAACAGGTGGCTCATGCTTGTCTTTTAACATACTAAAAGACACACTGGGTACGTCCCAAATAACACACTATTACCTATATAGTGAACTACTTTTGACCAGAGCCAAGAGGGCTAAGAGGTCTCTGGTCTAAAGTAGTGCACTACACAGAGAATAGGGTGTTATTGGGGACCAGCCACGGCGTCATACAGAAGACCTGTTATCCTCAGACTGGGACAAGAAGAAAGCATGTAAAACAGATGAAGCCGTTTAAGAACAGAACACCTCCTCAATGTGACATCAGTGAAGTAAAGATGGTCTGACAGTGACACACTGAGCTAACTGTGATGAATGGACGTCAGGAGACTGAAGATCACAGGCAGACAGGGAGAGTGATGACGTCACAAGATGAGAGGACATGGGTTAGGGCAGTGATGAACAGGTGAACAGGTAGAGATGAGAGGACATGGGTTAGGGCAGTGATGAACAGGTGAACAGGTAGAGATGAGAGGACATGGGTTAGGGCAGTGATGAACAGGTGAACAGGTAGAGATGAGAGGACATGGGTTAGGGCAGTGATGAACAGGTGAACAGGTAGAGATGAGAGGACATGGGTTAGGGCAGTGATGAACAGGTGAACAGGTAGAGATGAGAGGACATGGGTTAGGGCAGTGATGAACAGGTGAACAGGTAGAGATGAGAGGACATGGGTTAGGGCAGTGATGAACAGGTGAACAGGTAGAGATGAGAGGACATGGGTTAGGGCAGTGATGAACAGGTGAACAGGTAGAGATGAGAGGACATGGGTTAGGGCAGTGATGACAGGTGAACAGGTAGAGATGAGAGGACATGGGTTAGGGCAGTGATGAACAGGTGAACAGGTAGAGATGAGAGGACATGGGTTAGGGCAGTGATGAACAGGTGAACAGGTAGAGATGAGAGGACATGGGTTAGGGCAGTGATGAACAGGTGAACAGGTAGAGATGAGAGGACATGGGTTAGGGCAGTGATGAACAGGTGAACAGGTAGAGATGAGAGGACATGGGTTAGGGCAGTGATGAACAGGTGAACAGGTAGAGATGAGAGGACATGGGTTAGGGCAGTGATGAACAGGTGAACAGGTAGAGATGAGAGGACATGGGTTAGGGCAGTGATGAACAGGTGAACAGGTAGAGATGAGAGGACATGGGTTAGGGCAGTGATGAACAGGTGAACAGGTAGAGATGAGAGGACATGGGTTAGGGCAGTGATGAACAGGTGAACAGGTAGAGATGAGAGGACATGGGTTAGGGCAGTGATGAACAGGTGAACAGGTAGAGATGAGAGGACATGGGTTAGGGCAGTGATGAACAGGTGAACAGGTAGAGATGAGAGGACATGGGTTAGGGCAGTGATGAACAGGTGAACAGGTAGAGATGAGAGGACATGGGTTAGGGCAGTGATGAACAGGTGAACAGGTAGAGATGAGAGGACATGTGTTAGGGCAGTGATGAACAGGTGAACAGGTAGAGATGAGAGGACATGGGTTAGGGCAGTGATGAACAGGTGAACAGGTAGAGATGAGAGGACATGTGTTAGGGCAGTGATGAACAGGTGAACAGGTAGAGATGAGAGGACATGGGTTAGGGCAGTGATGAACAGGTGAACAGGTAGAGATGAGAGGACATGGGTTAGGGCAGTGATGAACAGGTGAACAGGTAGAGATGAGAGGACATGGGTTAGGGCAGTGATGAACAGGTGAACAGGTAGAGATGAGAGGACATGGGTTAGGGTGATGCTAGTGAGATGATGAACATTACCATTACATAATAAACTCAGCAAAAAAAGAAACGCTCCCTTTTTCAGGACCCTGTCTTTCAAAGATAATATGTAAAAATCCAAATAACTTCACAGATCTTCATCTTCACTGTTTCCCATGCTTGTTGAACCATAAACAATTAATTAACATGCACCTGTGGAACGGTCGTTAAGACACTAACAGCTTACAGACGGTAGGCAATTAAGGTCACAGTTATGAAAACTTAGGACACTAAAGAGGCCTTTCTACTGACTCTGAAAAACACCAAAAGAAAGATGCCCAGGTTCCCTGCTCATCTGCGTGAACGTGCCTTAGGCATGCTGCAAGGAGGAATGAGGACTGCAGATGTGGCCAGGGCAATAAATTGCAATGTCCGTACTGTGAGACGCCTAAGACAGCGCTACAGGGAGACAGGAAGGACAGCTGATCGTCCTCTCAGTGGCAGACCACGTGTAACAACACCTGCACAGGATCGGTACATCCAAACATCACACCTGCGGGACAGGTACAGGATGGCAACAACCACAGCCCGAGTTACACCAGGAACACACAATCCCTCCATCAGTGCTCAGACTGTCCGCAATAGGCTGAGAGAGGCTGGACTGAGGGCTTGTAAATTTAGGCCTGTTGTAAGGCAGGTCCTCACCAGACATCAACGGCAACAACGTCGCCGGACCAGACAGGACTGGCAAAAAGTGCCATGGTCGGATTCACGTTTATCGTCGAAGGAATGAGCGTTACACTGAGGCCTGTACTCTGGAGTGGGATCGATTTGGAGGTGGAGCGTCCGTCATGGTCTGGGGCGGTGTGTCACAGCATCATCGGACTGAGCTTGTTGTCATTGCTGGCAATCTCAACGCTGTGCGTTACAGGGAAGACATCCTCCTCCCTCATGTGGTACCCTTCCTACAGGCTCATCCTGACATGACAATGCCACCAGCCATACTGCTCGTTCTGTGTGTGATTTCCTGCAAGACAGGAATGTCAGTGTTCTGCCATGGCCAGCGAAGAGCCCGGATCTCAATCCCATTGAGCACGTCTGGGACCTGTTGGATCGGAGGGTGAGGGCTTGGGCCATTCCCCCTAGAAATGGCCGGGAACTTGCAGGTGCCTTGGTGGAAGAGTGGGGTAACATCTCACAGCAAGAACTGGCAAAGCAGGTGCAGTCCATGAGGAGGAGATGCACTGCAGTACTTAATGCAGCTGGTGGCCACACCAAATACTGACTGTCACTTTTGATTTGGACCCCCCCCCCTTTGTTCAGGGACACATTATTCAATTTCTGTTAGTCACATGTCTGTGGAACTTGTTCAGTTTATGTCTCAGTTGTTGAATCTTGTTATGTTCATACAAATTATTTACACGTGTTAAGTTTGCTGAAAATAAACGCAGTTGACAGTGAGAGGACGTTTCTTTTTTTGCTGAGTTTATGTGGGATGCAGCCTCTGGCTAACTGTCTGTCTAGGAGTTTGACCCAGTTCTGTCCAGTCAGACCCAGTTCTGTCCAGTCAGACCCAGTTCTGTCCAGTCAGACCCAGTTCTGTCCAGTCAGACCCAGTTCTGTCCAGTCAGACCCAGTTCTGTCCAGTCTGACCCAGTTCTGTCCAGTCAGACCCAGTTCTGTCCAGTCAGACCCAGTTCTGTCCAGTCAGACCCAGTTCTGTCCAGTCAGACCCAGTTCTGTCCAGTCAGACCCAGTTCTGTCCAGTCAGACTCAGAAACATCTAAGTCTGCGAACTGATACCATTGGCTATCAGTCTGATCACTGCTGATGACATCATGACTCTCTCTACGTTCAGAGATCAAGAGAAATGGAAAGAAAGAGATACAGTCTGCCCCTCCCCTCTCCTCAGTCTGTCTGTCTGTCTGTCTGTCTGTCTGTGCAGTGAAGTTTACTGTGAGAGTCACAATGGGAGAAGAGAACTCAGAGACAAAAACACCTGCAGAGAGAGAGAGAGAGAGAGGAGTGGTAGAGAGAGAGAGAGAGAGAGAGAGAGAGGGAAGAGTGGTAGAGAGAGAGAGAGAGAGAGAGAGAGAGAGAGAGAGAGAGAGAGAGAGAGAGAGAGAGAGAGAGAGAGAGAGAGAGAGAGAGAGAGAGAGAGAGAGAGAGAGAGAGAGAGAGAGAGAGAGAGAGAGAGAGAGAGAGAGAGAGAGAGAGAGAGAGAGAGGGAGGGAGGGAGGGAGGGAGAGAGAGAGAGAGAGAGAGAGAGAGAGAGGGAGGGAGGGAGGGAGGGAGGGAGGGAGAGAGAGAGAGAGAGAGAGAGAGAGAGGGAGGGAGGGAGAGATAGAGAGGGAGGAGTGGTAGAGAGAGGGAGGAGTGGTCGAGAGAGAGAGAGAGAGAGAGAGAGAGAGAGGGAGGAGTGGTAGAGAGAGGGAGGAGTGGTAGAGAGAGAGAGAGAGAGGGCATGTATGTATGTA
>CM062500.1:954951-962451 GCA_031479575.1 Coregonus ussuriensis | reverse complement strand
TCTTGCCTCGTCTCTCAGATCGTTCACAGCTTTGTGGAAGTTACCTGGGGTGCTGATGTTTAGGCCGAGGTATGTATAGTTTTTTGTGTGCTCTAGGGCAACGGTGTCTAGATGGAATTTGTATTTGTGGTCATGGCAACTGGACTTCTTTTTGTAACACCATTATTTTTGTTTTACTGAGATTAACTGTCAGGGCCAAAGTCTGACAGAATATCCATCCCTCCCTCCCTCCCTCCCTCCCTCCCCCCTCCCTCCCTCCCTCTCTCCCTCCCTCCCTCCCTCCCTCCCTCCCTCCCTCCCTCCCTCCCTTCCTCCCTTCCTCCCTTCCTCCCTTCCTCCCTCCCTCTGAACAACACGTGGTTGTAGCTGGAAGCCTTTACTTTCCCGTCCAGGGAACAGGAGACTTATCAATGTCTCTACAATTAGCTCTGGTCCAGCAGTATAACTCCATTAGTCTCCGTATTAAAGATCCATTCTGAATATAAGGACCACGGGGAATGGTCGTGTCCATATGACTCTGCATTACAGGCCCAATCTGGTCCTGGGAATCTGGAATGGTTCTGATCTGGAAGCTGGATCACATGAGTACCCCTGACTCTGTGAGAGGGTATTGCTCATGCTCCACCTCACCCTATGTTCTTTTCTCTACAGTAAATCACAAGCCCTGGGAAAAAGCTAGGGAGGTGTGTGTGTGTGTGTGTGTGTGTGTGTGTGTGTGTGTGTGTGTGTGTATGTGTGAGTGAAACCCACTCGCGGCGGCGCCCTGGTTCCCATGCCGCAACTGTTACACTCGTTGCCTAGTTACGGGCTATGGCAAGGCACTTCTCTGTGGCCTGCTCCCTGCAGAAGCAACTTATTACTGTCTGCTCAAGAGTTCTCTCTCAATTCAATGGCTTTATTGGCATGGGAAACATATGTTTACATTGCCAAAGCGCTCTCTCTCTCTCTCTCTCTCTCTCTCTCTCTCTCTCTCTCTCTCTCTCTCTCTCTCTCTCTCTCTCTCTCTCTCTCTCTCTCTCTCTCTCTCTCTCTCTCTCTCTCTCTCTCTCTCTCTCTCTCTCTCTCTCTCTCTCTCTCTCTCTCTCTCTCTCTCTCTCTCTCTCTCTCTCTCTCTCTCTCTCTCTCTCTCTCTCTCTCTCTCTCTCTCTCTCTCCCTCCCTCCCTCCCTCCCTACCTACCTCCCTCCCCTCCCCTCCCTCCCTCCCCTCCCTACCTACCTACCTACCTCAGGAACCTGTGCCCTGTAACCAGCCAGGGTTCTGGGTGCCACAGCCTTTATAAAGCATCATTACCCCCTGAGCCTGTATAAAGGCTGATTAACCCACACCGCACAATTATACCTAATGGAGCTCTCTACACCACCCCTTCTATAGTGATCCAATTAGACCTAATGGAGCTCTCTACACCACCCCTTCTATAGTGATCCAATCAGAACTAATGGAGCTCTCTACACCACCCCTTCTATAGTGATCCAATCAGAACTAATGGAGCTCTCTACACCACCCCTTCTATAGTGATCCAATCAGAACTAATGGAGCTCTCTACACCACCGCTTCTATAGTGATCCAATCAGAACTATTGCACAATAAAAGTCTATGAGCTGTATGGTGACAGGGGAGGCTGCATTCCTGCTATGTAATGGGAGGTGAAGAGTACAGAGGGAGATAAAGTGATGGGGGGGGGGGGGGGGGTAGAGACACAGAGAGAGAGAGAGAGAGAGAGACAGAGAGAGAGAGAGAGAGAGAGAGAGAGAGAGAGAGAGAGACAGAGAGAGAGAGAGAGAGACAGAGAGAGAGAGAGAGAGACAGAGAGAGAGACAGAGAGAGAGAGAGAGACAGAGAGAGAGACAGAGAGAGAGGGAGAGAGACAGAGAGAGAGAGAGAGAGAGAGAGAGAGAGAGAGAGAGACAGAGAGAGAGAGAGACACAGAGAGAGAGAGACAGAGAGAGAGAGAGAGAGAGAGAGAGACAGAGAGAGAGAGAGAGAGAGAGAGAGAGAGAGAGGGAGAGAGAGACAGAGAGAGAGGGAGGGAGAGAGAGAGAGAGAGAGAGAGAGAGAGAGAGAGAGAGAGAGAGAGAGAGAGAGAGAGAGAGAGAGAGAGAGAGAGAGAGAGAGAATTGGCTGATTATCTCTACTCTGTCAGAGATACGAAGCAGAGACAGATCCTTACCAAGTACAGGCTGAGTGACCACCAATTGGCAATAGAAACCGGCAGACATAAAAAGACATGGCTACCCAAAGAGGAGCGTATATGTGGTCACTGCACGACAGGGGAGGTAGAAACAGAAATGCACTTTCTCCTTTACTGTGATAAATATTCCTCACAAAGACATTCATTATTCACAGAAATGACTAGATTTGTTCCAAATTTTAACTTATTAAACCCAGAGGAAAAACTAAAAATACTCATGGGCGAAGGAGCTATGGCTCCTCTTGCAGCCAAATATGTATTTGCCTGCCATAGCCTGAGGGACACTGAATAATAACATCTGCATAGTAAATAGTAACGTACTTAATATTGTTATTTAGTTATAAGTTAGTTATAGTTTCATTTTCCATATTTAGATTTGTATATTTATTATATTTATACTATTGACTGTTACCATTTTATTGTTGTTATTTATTTATTATTATTTACTACCATTTTTATTATTATTATTATTTTTATTTTTTAATTTTTTTTACAATGTATATTGTATACATTGTTGCTTTGGCAATATTGACGCAATGTTTTTCATGCCAATAAAGCAGCTTGAATTGAATTGAATTGAAAATTGAGAGAGAGAGAGAGAGAGAGAGAGAGAGAGAGAGAGACAGAGAGAGAGGGAGAGAGAGAGAGAGAGAGAGAGAGAGAGAGAGAGAGAGAGAGAGAGAGAGAGAGAGAGAGAGAGACAGAGAGAGAGAGAGAGAGAGAGAGAGAGAGAGAGAGAGAGAGAGAGAGAGAGAGACAGAGAGAGAGGGAGAGAGAGACAGAGAGAGAGAGAGAGAGAGAGAGAGAGAGAGAGAGAGAGAGAGAGAGAGAGAGAGAGACAGAGAGACAGAGAGAGAGAGAGAGAGAGAGAGAGAGAGAGAGAGAGAGAGAGAGAGAGAGAGAGAGAGAGAAAGGGAAATGGGGGTGGAAGTGATGGATAAAAAGGGAGGAAGAGAGAGCCAATGGGGTGTTTGTTTGTTCCCCCCATAGTATGAAACTCCATGGTATTATCAGTAGGACATCTCTCTCACACTCTTGGTGATCAGTGGGATGGAAGTAACTAGCATGGAGCGCTAGGGGAACGTTAGCCTACTTATAGACACAACGCCAACACATTCAGACAACATGGAGCGATAAACATGCTATTGTTAGCCACTCTAAAAAGGCTGAGCTACTTCATAAAGCAGTACGTGGTCATCCTCAGAACATGCTAGCCATTCTAAAGTGGGACATAAGGTTTTTGGGTGTCTTTGTATGGCAATGTGTACAGGGGGGTCGCCATTAGAGGTTCCTCTCCGAATGACGTGGCATGTACTTCATCCCAACAAGATCTAATGGCGTCTGACCTCTTTTCATATCTGTGAACTCAAATCACATTTCTACCTAGCAACATGAACAGTGAGGTAAAGAGCTACACATTCCGACACGTGATAATGTTTGTTACAGCACGAGAGAGACATTTAGAGTCACACAGAAACACACACGGGGGAATGTTAACAGTGAGGTCGGAGGGATGGAGCAGACAGAATGATGGAAGGAATGTTACAGTGAGGTCGGAGGGATGGAGCAGACAGAATGATGGAAGGAATGTTACAGTGAGGTCGGAGAGATGGAGCAGACAGAATGATGGAAGGAATGTTACAGTGAGGTCGGAGGGATGGAGCAGACAGAATGATGGAAGGAATGTTACAGTGAGGTCGGAGGGATGGAGCAGACAGAATGATGGAAGGAATGTTACAGTGAGGTCGGAGGGATGGAGCAGACAGAATGATGGAAGGAATATTACCGTGAGGTCGGAGGGATGGAGCAGACAGAATGATGGAAGGAATGTTACAGTGAGGTCGGAGGGATGGAGCAGACAGAATGATGGAAGGAATGTTAACAGTGAGGTCGGAGGGATGGAGCAGACAGAATGATGGAAGGAATGTTAACAGTGAGGTCGGAGGGATGGAGCAGACAGAATGATGGAAGGAATGTTACAGTGAGGTCGGAGAGATGGAGCAGACAGAATGATGGAAGGAATGTTAACAGTGAGGTCGGAGGGATGGAGCAGACAGAATGATGGAAGGAATGTTAACAGTGAGGTCGGAGGGATGGAGCAGACAGAATGATGGAAGGAATGTTACAGTGAGGTCGGAGGGATGGAGCAGACAGAATGATGGAAGGAATGTTAACAGTGAGGTCGGAGAGATGGAGCAGACAGAATGATGGAAGGAATGTTAACAGTGAGGTCGGAGAGATGGAGCAGACAGAATGATGGAAGGAATGTTACAGTGAGGTCGGAGGGATGGAGCAGACAGAATGATGGAAGGAATGTTACAGTGAGGTCGGAGCGATGGAGCAGACAGAATGATGGAAGGAATGATAAACGAGGACAGCTGACGTTCTCACAACCCCTCTGTGACCCAGCTTAGGACACGGGTCTCCTGGGAGAGAGGGACCGCCAGGCCGGCGGGACAGAGACTATACAACCCATTTCCTCTGGTCAGAGACAGAGTCTAAAAAGGTCCAGTTCCTCTGGTCCCGCTGGTCAGAGAAAAAGGTCCCTCTGCTTGCATAATTTTGCTACAATAGTGTTTCCCAATCCTGGTCCTGGGGACCCATTTTGCCGTAACACTCAGACACCTGATTCAAATGAGTTGAATCTACTGTGTTAGTGCTAGGGCAAAGACATGTGCAACCCTTTTGGGTCCCACTTCGGACCAGGATTGGGAAAAACCCTATGCTACAGTAGTGTTGAACAGTCGCTGGTCCATGAACAGTCGCTGGTCCATGAACAGTCGCTGGTCCTGGGGTAATCTACGGAACTAACCAAGCACTGTACTGAATACATTTACATTTACATCATGTGGTCCTCTGTAGCTCATCTGGTAGAGCATGGCGCTTGTAACGCCAGGGTAGTGGGTTCGATCCCCGGGACCACCCATACCTAAAAATGTATGCACGCATGACTGTAAGTCGCTTTGGATAAAAGCGTCTGCTAAATGGCATATTATTATTATTATTATCATTATTATCATTTAGCAGACGCTCTTATCCAGAGCGACTTACAAATTGGATACTACAGCATTAAGAAGACAGTAGGATCAACTAGGTTCCATTTAGGTAACCTATGACCCTGTTGGAGACAGACGGAGAGAGAGGGATGACTTACCAGAGCAGACTTGCCCACGCCTCCAGAGCCGAGGACAACTAACTTGTATTCACGCATCATGCACTGAGTCTGGCGTCACCCTGTAGAGAGAGACGGAGGAGGACAGGGTCAGTTAAATAGCTCAACATCCGGTAATAACATGGTCAACTAACTAAGAACTGATCCCTGGCCTGTCATATATATAAACTGAATTATTGGGCTGCAGAGCGCTGTATGACAGTTATAGAGAGAAGGGATGTGGCGTTGTCGATCTGTAGGATATTAAGCTTAAGTTCCAGTCACTATAGACGTATAGCATTAGTTCCAGTCACTACAGACGTATAACATTAGTTCCAGTCACTACAGAGGTATAGCTTTAGTTCCAGTCACTATAGACGTATAACATTAGTTCCAGTCACTACAGACGTATAACATTAGTTCCAGTCACTACAGACGTATAACATTAGTTCCAGTCACTATAGACGTATAGCATTAGTTCCAGTCACTACAGACGTATAACATTAGTTCCAGTCACTACAGACATATAACATTAGTTCCAGTCACTACAGACGTATAACATTAGTTCCAGTCACTACAGACGTATAACATTAGTTCCAGTCACTACAGACGTATAGCATTAGTTCCAGTCACTACAGACGTATAACATTAGTTCCAGTCACTACAGACGTATAGCATTAGTTCCAGTCACTACAGACGTATAACATTAGTTCCAGTCACTACAGACGTATAACATTAGTTCCAGTCACTATAGACGTATAGCATTAGTTCTAGTCACTACAGATGTATAACATTAGTTCCAGTCACTATAGACGTATAGCATTAGTTCCAGTCACTATAGACGTATAACATTAGTTCCAGTCACTATAGACGTATAACATTAGTTCCAGTCACTATAGACGTATAACATTAGTTCCAGTCACTACAGACGTATAGCATTAGTTCCATTCACTACAGACGTATAGCATTAGTTCCAGTCACTACAGACGTATAGCATTAGTTCCAGTCACTACAGACGTATAACATTAGTTCCAGTCACTACAGACGTATAACATTAGTTCCAGTCACTATAGACGTATAGCATTAGTTCCAGTCACTACAGACGTATAACATTAGTTCCAGTCACTATAGACGTATAACATTAGTTCCAGTCACTACAGACGTATAACATTAGTTCCAGTCACTACAGACGTATAGCATTAGTTCCAGTCACTACAGACGTATAACATTAGTTCCATTCACTGTGGGATGTGTTGTATAAGTTGAGAAACAAAGCCTTGCTGAGGAGTGGCCTATAAATCCCACCCAGCATAAACAACAACCATAGCTCAGGCTAAGCAGTCAACACACACACACACACACACACACACACACACACACACGAGAGAACTGTTCTCCGCCACCCACTCTCCAAGGCCTGTCTGACCTCTCCTTCACCTCTCTCTTTCTTCTTCTTCACTTCTTTCTTCTCCTTCCTCATGCAATACTTATGCTAATTACACCAACATTTACTGACCGCAGCGCCGAGTTGGATAAAGGCATAAATGCATGAAACATCCTGTCACCTCTTCGATTATGACCAGGCCGGACGGATCAAAGACTGAAAAAGGAGAGGTAGAGAGAGGCAGAGGAAGAGAGGAGACAAGGGAAGTCAGAGAGAGGCAGAGGAAGAGAGGAGACAAGGGAAGTCAGAGAGAGGCAGAGGAAGAGAGGAGACAAGGGAAGTCAGAGAGAGGCAGAGGAAGAGAGGAGACAAGGGAAGTCAGAGACAGGCAGAGGAAGAGAGGAGACAAGGGAAGTCAGAGAGAGGCAGAGGAAGAGAGGAGACAAGGGAAGTCAGAGAGAGGCAGAGGAAGAGAGGAGACAAGGGAAGTCAGAGAGAGGCAGAGGAAGAGAGGAGACAAGGGAAGTCAGAGAGAGGCAGAGGAAGAGAGGAGACAAGGGAAGTCAGAGAGAGGCAGAGGAAGAGAGGAGACAAGGGAAGTCAGAGAGAGGCAGAGGAAGAGAGGAGACAAGGGAAGTCAGAGAGAGGCAGAGGAAGAGAGGAGACAAGGGAAGTCAGAGAGAGGCAGAGGAAGAGAGGAGACAAGGGAAGTCAGAGGGAGGCAGAGGAAGAGAGGAGACAAGGGAAGTCAGAGAGAGGCAGAGGAAGAGAGGAG
>CM062500.1:924951-952451 GCA_031479575.1 Coregonus ussuriensis | reverse complement strand
TGAACAGCTTCTATTACCAGACCATCAGACTGTTGAACAGCTTCTATTACCATCAGACTGTTGAACAGCTTCTATTACCATCAGACTGTTGAACAGCTTCTATTACCGTCAGACTGTTGAACAGCTTCTATTACCGTCAGACTGTTGAACAGCTTCTATTACCATCAGACTGTTGAACAGCTTCTATTACCATCAGACTGTTGAACAGCTTCTATTACCATCAGACTGTTGAACAGCTTCTATTACCATCAGACTGTTGAACAGCTTCTATTACCATCAGACTGTTGAACAGCTTCTATTACCATCAGACTGTTGAACAGCTTCTATTACCATCAGACTGTTGAACAGCTTCTATTACCATCAGACTGTTGAACAGCTTCTATTACCATCAGACTGTTGAACAGCTTCTATTACCATCAGACTGTTGAACAGCTTCTATTACCATCAGACTGTTGAACAGCTTCTATTACCATCAGACTGTTGAACAGCTTCTATTACCATCAGACTGTTGAACAGCTTCTATTACCATCAGACTGTTGAACAGCTTCTATTACCATCAGACTGTTGAACAGCTTCTATTACCAGACCATCAGACTGTTGAACAGCTTCTATTACCATCAGACTGTTGAACAGCTTCTATTACCATCAGACTGTTGAACAGCTTCTATTACCATCAGACTGTTGAACAGCTTCTATTACCATCAGACTGTTGAACAGCTTCTATTACCATCAGACTGTTGAACAGCTTCTATTACCATCAGACTGTTGAACAGCTTCTATTACCATCAGACTGTTGAACAGCTTCTATTACCATCAGACTGTTGAACAGCTTCTATTACCAGACCATCAGACTGTTGAACAGCTTCTATTACCATCAGACTGTTGAACAGCTTCTATTACCATCAGACTGTTGAACAGCTTCTATTACCATCAGACTGTTGAACAGCTTCTATTACCATCAGACTGTTGAACAGCTTCTATTACCATCAGACTGTTGAACAGCTTCTATTACCATCAGACTGTTGAACAGCTTCTATTACCATCAGACTGTTGAACAGCTTCTATTACCATCAGACTGTTGAACAGCTTCTATTACCATCAGACTGTTGAACAGCTTCTATTACCATCAGACTGTTGAACAGCTTCTATTACCATCAGACTGTTGAACAGCTTCTATTACCATCAGACTGTTGAACAGCTTCTATTACCAGACCATCAGACTGTTGAACAGCTTCTATTACCATCAGACTGTTGAACAGCTTCTATTACCATACCATCAGACTGTTGAACAGCTTCTATTACCGTCAGACTGTTGAACAGCTTCTATTACCATCAGACTGTTGAACAGCTTCTATTACCATCAGACTGTTGAACAGCTTCTATTACCATCAGACTGTTGAACAGCTTCTATTACCAGACCATCAGACTGTTGAACAGCTTCTATTACCAGACCATCAGACTGTTGAACAGCCATCACTAGCCGTCTACCATGTGATACACACACACACAAGCTATCACACACACACCTCACACCTCCCATACACCCAGCCACTGCTGCTATCCCATGCCATAGACATTGAACCACTGGTCACTTCCCGTTTCACACCGTGTATTTTAAACACTGTATCGCTAATGTATTTTAGTTACACTGTTTTATACACACAGACACTGCATAATTATTTATACACTGGATTCTCGACATAGCTCACTCTAATATATCTACTGCTGTACATTTCACTCTTAGCTGATCTTGTGTCCATTCTCCCGGGGTGCATACGTATAGATTGCATTTGATTACTGCCTGCATTGCTATTTGGGTTGTTAATCAGATTCCTCCCGGCGTTCTTGATTTTTATTTATTTTTTGTCATTTTTTCCCCCTTACATTTTAATTACATTGTTAGGCGCCAGTAGCATAAACATTTCACTACATTCCGCTACAACATATGCTGAACTGCGTACGTGAACCAATAAACGTTGATTTGATTTACATAGGGGATAGGGTGCCAATTGGGACACAATCACACTGTGACAGAAGGGGGGTAATAACAGTTAAATGTTTCACTACAACAACTGTAATACACAGACATGGGTCCTCTGACACCGCCTGGTATAGAGGTCCTGGATGGCAGGAAGCTTGGCCCCAGTGATGTACTGGGCCATGACCAGCCTTTCAAAGCACTTCATGGCTACAGACGTGAGTGCTTTTATTTTATTGTATTTATTTCACCTTTCTTTAACCAGGTAAGAAGCCAGTTGAGAACAAGTTCTCATTTATAACTGCGACCTGGCCAAGATAAAGCAAAAGCAGTGCGATAAAAACAACAACACAGAGTTACATATGTGGTAAAAAAAAACATAAAGTCAAAAATACAACAGAAAATATATATACAGTGTGTGCAAATGTAGCAAGTTATGGAGGTAAGGCAATAAATAGGCTATAGTGCAAAATAATTACAATTAGTATTAACACTGGAATGATAGATGTTGATGTGCAAATAGAGATACTGGGCTGCAAATGAGCAAAATAAATAACAATATAGGGATGAGGTAGTTGGGTGGGCTAATTTCAGATGGGCTGTGTACAGGTGCAGTGATCGGTAAGGTTCTCTGACAACTGATGCTTAAAGTTAGTGAAGGAGATAAGAGTCTCCAGCTTCAGAGATTTTTGCAATTCGTTCCAGTCATTGGCAGCAGAGAACCGGAAGGAATGGCGGCCAAAGGAGGTGTTGGCTTTGGGGATGACCAGTGAGGTATACCTGCTGGAGCGCAGACTACGGGTGGGTGTTGCTATGGTGACCAATGAGCTAAGATAAGGCGGGGATTTGCCTAGCAGTGATTTATAGATGGCCTGGAGCCAGTGGGTTTGGCAACGAATATGTAGTGAGGACCAGCCAACAAGAGCGTACAGGTCACGGGTGCTACGGGTCGGTAGTCATTTAAGCAGGTTACCTTAGTGTTCTTGGGCAGAGGGACTATGGTGGTCTGCTTGAAACATGTTGGTATTACAGACTCAGTCAGGGACATGTTGAAAATGTCAGTGAAGACAGTTGCCAGTTGGTCAGCGCATGCTCGGAGTACACGTCCTGGTAATCCGTCTGGCCCTGCGGCCTTGTGAATGTTGACCTGTTTAAAGGTCTTATTCACATCGGCTACGGAGAGCGTGATCACAAAGTCGTCCGGAACAGCTGATGCTCTCATGCATGTTTCAGTGTTGCTTGCCTCGAAGCGAGCATAGAAGTGATTTAGCTCGTCTGGTAGGCTCGTGTCACTGGGCAGCTTGCGGCTGTGCTTCCCTTTGTAGTAATACTGTATATATCTGTAATAAGAACCTCTCTGTCCTTCCTGTAATGTCCTGGTGGTGGTGACTGGTTATCAGTGAGGTGTTGCCTTGTATCTTGCCTTGAGGCTTACGTGTGGTTGAATCACCGACACCAGTAAACACAAACACACACACACACACACACACACCAGAGAGTTAGCAGTAAGCACAACGCCTGTGTGTGTGTGACAGGGTGGGAACTAACAGGAAGTGTTTCACAGCTACACCCCCAGTCGTCTCGCCACACCCACACGTCCTGGGTATAAGACCAGGCAGCCGAAACCAGAACCTAAAATACACCCAGGCACGAAGAACACACCACGAAGAACACACCAGAATACAGAGTGGAGGGATATGGCAGAAGATTACTGGAGATCCTCTGAGAGGTAGATTGTGAGTGAGTGGAAACAGTGTTAGAATTAAGTTGGCGTCTTGGCCCTCCAACTGAAAAAAGTAGGGCTGTAGTGTGAGGGGCTGAGTCTGGCTTGAAGGACCATGGGTGGGTGAGAGAGAGGGGAGAGAGGGAGGATGCCTGCCCCCTTCCCTAACCCTGTGAGAGACCCTCTCTAGCCCAGGGCTGCACCTAAGAGTGTCCCAAGGACAGAACTAAAAGGGAGGTTTCAAAACAAGGCTTTCAGAAACACAGCTTCCTCTGAGCGTCCTCCCTACAGTATTCAGCCAGCCAAGTCTCTCCTCCCTACAGTATTCAGCCAGCCAAGTCTCTCCTCCCTACGGTATTCAGCCAGCCAAGTCTCTCCTCCCTACAGTATTCAGCCAGCCAAGTCTCTCCTCCCTACGGTATTCAGCCAGCCAAGTCTCTCCTCCCTACAGTATTCAGCCAGCCAAGTCTCTCCTCCCTACAGTATTCAGCCAGCCAAGTCTCTCCTCCCTACAGTATTCAGCCAGCCAAGTCTCTCCTCCCTACAGTATTCAGCCAGCCAAGTCTCTCCTCCTTACAGTATTCAGCCAGCCAAGTCTCTCCTCCTTACAGTATTCAGCCAGCCAAGTCTCTCCTCCTTACAGTATTCAGCCAGCCAAGTCTCTCCTCCTTACAGTATTCAGCCAGCCAAGTCTCTCCTCCCTACAGTATTCAGCCAGCCAAGTCTCTCCACCTTACAGTATTCAGCCAGCCAAGTCTCTCCTCCTTACAGTATTCAGCCAGCCAAGTCTCTCCTCCCTACAGTATTCAGCCAGCCAAGTCTCTCCTCCTTACAGTATTCAGCCAGCCAAGTCTCTCCTCCCTACAGTATTCAGCCAGCCAAGTCTCTCCTCCTTACAGTATTCAGCCAGCCAAGTCTCTCCTCCCTACAGTATTCAGCCAGCCAAGTCTCTCCTCCCTACAGTATTCAGCCAGCCAAGTCTCTCCTCCCTACAGTATTCAGCCAGCCAAGTCTCTCCTCCCTACGGTATTCAGCCAGCCAAGTCTCTCCTCCCTACAGTATTCAGCCAGCCAAGTCTCTCCTCCTTACAGTATTCAGCCAGCCAAGTCTCTCCTCCTTACAGTATTCAGCCAGCCAAGTCTCTCCTCCTTACAGTATTCAGCCAGCCAAGTCTCTCCTCCTTACAGTATTCAGCCAGCCAAGTCTCTCCTCCCTACAGTATTCAGCCAGCCAAGTCTCTCCTCCTTACAGTATTCAGCCAGCCAAGTCTCTCCTCCTTACAGTATTCAGCCAGCCAAGTCTCTCCTCCCTACGGTATTCAGCCAGCCAAGTCTCTCCTCCCTACACAAGGTGCTATCTAGAACCTAAAAGGATTCTTCGGCTGTCCCCATTGAACAACCCTTTGAAGAACCCTTTTTTGTTCCAGGTAGAACCCTTTTGAGTTCCATGTTGAACATTTTCCACAGAGGGTTCCTACATGGAACCCAAAACTGTTCTTCCCTTTTTGGTTCCAGATAGAACTATCTGGCCTTAAATGGCCATGTATGAAAAATGTATGCACTCACTAACTGTGGTCCTCTGTAGCTCAATTGGTAGAGCATGGCGCTTGTAACGCCAGGGTAGTGGGTTCGATCCCCGGGACCACCCATACCTAAAAATGTATGCGCACATGACTGTAAGTCGCTTTGGATAAAAGCGTCTGCTAAATGGCATATTATTATTATTATTATTACTAACTGTATGTCGCTCTGGATAAGAGTGTCTGCTAAATGACTAAAATGTACTCTTCTAATCTCCACCCAGCACAGCCAGAAGAGGACTGGCCACCCCTCAGAGCCTGGTTCCTCTCTAGGTATCTAATCTCCACCCAGTACAGCCAGAAGAGGACTGGCCACCCCTCAGAGCCTGGTTCCTCTCTAGGTTTCTTCCTAGGTTCCTGTCTTTCTAGGAACTTTTTCCTAGCCACCGTGCTTCTACATATGAATTGCTTGCTGTTTGGGGTTTTAGGCTGGGTTTCTGTATAGCACTTTGTGGATTTATAAATACATTTGATTTGATTTCTCCGATGGGGACAGCTGAAGAACCCTTTTGGAACCCTTTTTTCTATTAGTGTACTGTATTCAGCCAGCCAAGGCTTTATCAGGTATCAGTCTCTCCTCTCCTTACAGTATTCAGCCAGCCAAGGCTTTATCAGGTATCAGTCTCTCCTCTCCTTACAGTATTCAGCCAGCCAAGGCTTTATCAGGTATCAGTCTCTCCTCTCCTTACAGTATTCAGCCAGCCAAGGCTTTATCAGGTATCAGTCTCTCCTCTCCTTACTGTATTCAGCCAGCCAAGGCTTTATCAGGTATCAGTCTCTCCTCTCATTACTGTATTCAGCCAGCCAAGGTATCAGTCTCTCCTCTCCTTACTGTATTCAGCCAGCCAAGGTATCAGTCTCTCCTCTCCTTACTGTATTCAGCCAGCCAAGGTATCAGTCTCTCCTCTCCTTACTGTATTCAGCCAGCCAAGGTATCAGTCTCTCCTCTCCTTACTGTATTCAGCCAGCCAAGGTATCAGTCTCTCCTCTCCTTACTGTATTCAGCCAGCCAAGGTATCAGTCTCTCCTCTCCTTACTGTATTCAGCCAGCCAAGGTATCAGTCTCTCCTCTCCTTACTGTATTCAGCCAGCCAAGGTATCAGTCTCTCCTCTCCTTACTGTATTCAGCCAGCCAAGGTATCAGTCTCTCCTCTCCTTACTGTATTCAGCCAGCCAAGGTATCAGTCTCTCCTCTCATTACTGTATTCAGCCAGGCCAAGGTATCAGTCTCTCCTCTCCTTACTGTATTCAGCCGGCCAAGGTATCAGTCTCTCCTCTCCTTACTGTATTCAGCCAGCCAAGGTATCAGTCTCTCCTCTCCTTACTGTATTCAGCCAGCCAAGGTATCAGTCTCTCCTCTCCTTACTGTATTCAGCCAGCCAAGGTATCAGTCTCTCCTCTCCTTACTGTATTCAGCCAGCCAAGGTATCAGTCTCTCCTCTCCTTACTGTATTCAGCCAGCCAAGGTATCAGTCTCTCCTCTCCTTACTGTATTCAGCCAGCCAAGGTATCAGTCTCTCCTCTCCTTACTGTATTCAGCCAGCCAAGATATGGGTCTCTCCTCTCCTTACTGTATTCAGCCAGCCAAGGTATCAGTCTCTCCTCTCCTTACTGTATTCAGCCAGCCAAGGTATCAGTCTCTCCTCTCCTTACTGTATTCAGCCGGCCAAGGTATCAGTCTCTCCTCTCCTTACTGTATTCAGCCAGCCAAGGTATCAGTCTCTCCTCTCCTTACTGTATTCAGCCAGCCAAGGTATCAGTCTCTCCTCTCCTTACTGTATTCAGCCAGCCAAGGTATCAGTCTCTCCTCTCCTTACTGTATTCAGCCAGCCAAGGTATCAGTCTCTCCTCTCCTTACTGTATTCAGCCGGCCAAGGTATCAGTCTCTCCTCTCCTTACTGTATTCAGCCGGCCAAGGTATCAGTCTCTCCTCTCCTTACTGTATTCAGCCGGCCAAGGTATCAGTCTCTCCTCTCCTTACTGTATTCAGCCAGCCAAGGTATCAGTCTCTCCTCTCCTTACTGTATTCAGCCAGCCAAGGTATCAGTCTCTCCTCTCCTTACTGTATTCAGCCAGCCAAGGTATCAGTCTCTCCTCTCCTTACTGTATTCAGCCAGCCAAGGTATCAGTCTCTCCTCTCCTTACTGTATTCAGCCAGCCAAGGTATCAGTCTCTCCTCTCCTTACTGTATTCAGACAGCCAAGGTATCAGTCTCTCCTCTCCTTACTGTATTCAGCCAGCCAAGGTATCAGTCTCTCCTGTCCTTACTGTATTCAGCCAGCCCAGTCTAAATGAGTTGGTTATCAAAGGGAGGATTCACACATTTCATCATAAATAAACCACAACTAAAAGCCTCCCTCCCCATGTAGAACCCTCTGTGTAAAAGGTTCTAAATGGAACTCAAAACAGTTCTACCTGGAACCAAAAAGGGTTCTTCAAAGGGTTCTCCTATAGGGACTGCCGCATAACCTTTTTAGGTTCTAGATAGCACCTTTTTTTTTCTAAGAGTGAACTTTTGACCAGAGCCATTTGGGACGCAGACTGAGTCACTGGTAGCCTCAACAACACAACAACACCCGATGGCTTCCTTTCTCCTTGATCACTCCTCTCTCTGTGAGGACCCCCACACCACACACACACACACACACACACACACCACACACACCCACACACACACACACACACACACACACACACACACACACACTCACACCACACACACACCCACACCACACACACACACCCACACACACACCACACACCACACACACACACACCACACACACACACCACACACACACACCCACACACACACCACACACCACACACACACACACACACACACCACACACACACACACACCACCCACCACACACACACACACCACACACACACACACACACACACACACACACCACACACCACACACACACACCACACCCACACACACACACACACACACACACACACACACACACACACACACACACACACACACACACACACACACACACACACACACACCCTCCGTGTGAGACCCAGTGGATTACACACCAACAGGAGGAGAAGCGCGGTTCTATTGTTCAACTGGAACTATAGTAAGAAGCACAACACCACAGGATCCCCAGAGACTTTGGATCTGCATCCCAAATGACACTCTTAGCATTTATAGTGAACTTCCTTTTTTGACCAGGGCCTTCAAAAGGGCCTGCAAAAGGTTTCTGGTCAAAAGTAGTACACCATATAGGGAATATCGTGCCATTTGGGACCCATGCTTTGATCTTAATGTGTTTATGGAAGAAAACAAATCTACAAGAACACGGTTGTAGAGTTCAACCTAACCTACAGCGCAGAGTCACTGCGGTACAATTCACTGTCATACAACACTCAACAGAAGAACGTCATGCAGCAGGGCTTCTTCTTTTCAAGGTCAGCTTTACTTTAGCTGTTGTTAAATCTCCATTCTATAGGCAAGCAGCTGTCCTCACTTCACTTCTAGGTGTGTGTGTGTTGTGGAGGTCTATCACTGATGTCCTCCAGTGTGTTGTGGAGGTATATCCCTGATGTCCTCCAGTGTGTTGTGGAGGTCTATCACTGTGATGTCCTCCAGTGTGTTGTGGAGGTATATCCCTGTGATGTCCTCCAGTGTGTTGTGGAGGTATATCCCTGTGATGTCCTCCAGTGTGTTGTGGAGGTATATCCCTGTGATGTCCTCCAGTGTGTTGTGGAGGTATATCCCTGATGTCCTCCAGTGTGTTGTGGAGGTCTATCACTGTGATGTCCTCCAGTGTGTTGTGGAGGTCTATCACTGTGATGTCCTCCAGTGTGTTGTGGAGGTCTATCACTGTGATGTCCTCCAGTGTGTTGTGGAGGTCTATCACTGTGATGTCCTCCAGTGTGTTGTGGAGGTATATCCCTGTGATGTCCTCCAGTGTGTTGTGGAGGTATATCCCTGTGTTGTCCTCCAGTGTGTTGTGGAGGTATATCCCTGTGATGTCCTCCAGTGTGTTGTGGAGGTATATCCCTGTGTTGTCCTCCAGTGTGTTGTGGAGGTATATCCCCGTGATGTCCTCCAGGCCTTACCCATCACCCTTCCACAAGGATATATCTGTGTACATTATTTACTGAACACACTACATTCATAGTGTTGGTTCATTCCTGACAGGAAACAGCCTTAGGTTGTCCTCACAGAAGGTCAAGAATAAACTGCCATGCTGTAGAGAGGCCTCCTTTCTGAGTGTGTGTCTGCCTCCTTTCGATCAGTGTTAGCTGCCTGTCTCCCTATACAACATCTCAATAGAACAGCTGATACTATTGCTGCCTGTCTCCCCATACAACATCTCAATATAACAGCAGATACTATTGCTGCCTGTCTCCCCATACAACATCTCAATATAACAGCAGATACTATTGCTGCCTGTCTCCCCATACAACATCTCAATATAACAGCAGATACTATTGCTGCCTGTCTCCCTACACAACATCTCAATAGAACAGAAGATACTATTGCTCCCTGTCTCCCTATACAACATCTCAATAGAACAGCAGATACTATTGCTGCCTGTCTCCCTATACAACATCTCAATAGAACAGCAGATACTATTGCTGCCTGTCTCCCTATAAAACATCTCAATAGAACAGCAGATACTATTGCTGCCTGTCTCCCTAGACAACATCTCAATAGGACAGCAGATACTATTGCTCCCTGTCTCCCTAGACAACATCTCAATAGGACAGCAGATACTATTGCTCCCTGTCTCCCTACACAACATCTCAATAGAACAGCAGTTTACCTTCCAGCCAGCTCCTATTATAAAGAGAAAGAGAGAGAGAAAGAGCGAGCAAGAGAGAAAGAGAGAGATAGGGAGACATATTCCCCTCTAAACCTACAGGTCATATTCCCCTCTAAACCTACAGGTCTTATTCCCTCTCTAAACCTACAGGTCTTATTCCCCCTCTAAACCTACAGGTCTTATTCCCTCTAAACCTACAGGTCTTATTCTCTCTCTAAACCTACAGGTCTTATTCCCTCTCTAAACCTACAGGTCTTATTCCCTCTCTAAACCTACAGGTCTTATTCCCTCTAAACCTACAGGTCTTATTCCCTCTAAACCTACAGGTCTTATTCCCTCTAAACCTACAGGTCTTATTCCCTCTCTAAACCTACAGGTCTTATTCCCTCTCTAAACCTACAGGTCTTATTCCCTCTCTAAACCTACAGGTCTTATTCCCTCTCTAAGCCTACAGGTCTTATTCCCTCTCTAAACCTACAGGTCTTATTCCCTCTCTAAACCTACAGGTCTTATTCCCTCTAAACCTACAGGTCTTATTCCCTCTCTAAACCTACAGGTCTTATTCTCTCTCTATAATAATGTGAATAATGTCATGTGGTGTGTCTTTGTGGTATGAAACAGTGAGTAACCAAACAGATAGAGGCAGTGGGTTTTGATCCTTTGATCCTGTAACATTGTGCCTTACCCTGTAACAAGCTCTGGAGTGGAGCCCATCACAGTACAGTGAAATATTACCTCCTCAGTTATCTAGAAGGCCACTTACTCAGGCACCCTATTCCCTATATAGTGCACTACTTTTGACCAGGGCCCATAGGGCTATTTCAGACACACCCTCAGTCATCTAGTAGGCCCATCAGGCCTGTTCCCAGTCCCCTAGCTAGCTGCTAGCTGACACTTTGTGCTAAAGCTTACATCATGCTACTAGACCACAACCACAGCCTCTGGCTCCGAACTGAACCCTTCAGCCTCTGGCTCCGAACTGAACCCTTCAGCCTCTGGCTCCAAACTGAACCCTTCAGCCTCTGGCTCCAAACTGAACCCTTCAGCCTCTGGCTCCAAACTGAACCCTTCAGCCTCTGGCTCCAAACTGAACCCTTCAGCCTCTGAACTGAACCCTTCAGCCTCTGAAGTGAACCCTGCAGCCTCTGAACTGAACCCTGCAGCCTCTGAACTGAACCCTGCAGCCTCTGAACTGAACCCTGCAGCCTCTGATCTGAACCCTGAATCCTCTGGCTCCGAACCCTGCAGCCTCTGATCTGAACCCTGAATCCTCTGGCTCCGAACCCTGCAGCCTCTGAACTGAACCCTGCAGCCTCTGAACTGAACCCTGCAGCCTCTGAACTGAACCCTTCAGCCTCTGAACTGAACCCTTCAGCCTCTGAACTGAACCCTTCAGCCTCTGAAGTGAACCCTGCAGCCTCTGAACTGAACCCTGCAGCCTCTGAACTGAACCCTGAATCCTCTGGCTCCGAACCCTGCAGCCTCTGAACTGAACCCTGCAGCCTCTGGCTCTGAACTGAACCCTTCAGCCTCTGGCTCTGAACTGAACCCTGCAGCCTCTGGCTCTGAACTGAACTCTGCAGCCTCTGAACTGAACCCTGCAGCCTCTGAACTGAACCCTGCAGCCTCTGAACTGAACCCTGCAGCCTCTGAACTGAACCCCGCTGGCCATACAAATGTCTTCTATTTCATGTGGTCACATTCCACCATGGAACATTCCAATCCACAGAATAGAATAGAATGCTAGAATAGAATGCTAATGGTTCTATTCAACGAGAGATATCTGTTACCTCGGGTACAGGTAAATACAGACTCTAGTCTGCAAAGCTTGGCAAACCAGTTCGGTACACCAGATGAGGGTGACACGAAACAACACAGCGTCGACCAACCCAGACATGGCCGTGGTGCCAGGGACAAAGCACCCCGGCCATACACAGCTGTTCATGCTGACTGGGGCATTAAACATGCACACACTGACACCCTTTTCACACTGCTAAGATGAGCCAAACCAAGCAGAGCCAAGCTGGACTGAGCTGGCCTGATTACACGTCCACCATAGGGGCTGGAACCATGCCGCAAACGACAATGTGACAGAAACATATCTGAGGGTATGAGACTAGGCCGTCTCTGAGGCCTGTGCTGTTCTGCTCCCAGCCTCAGCCTTGTTAACTCCTGCATCTCTTCACATGCTTTACTGGGTTAATCCACAGAGAGAGAGAGAGAGAGGGGGGGGGGTGGGGGGGGGAGAGAGAGAGAGAGAGAGAGAGAGAGAGGGAGAGAGAGGGGGGAGGGGGGGGAGATAGAGAGAGGGGGATGGGGGGGGGAGAGAGAGAGAGAGAGAGAGAGAGAGAGAGAGAGAGAGAGAGAGAGAGAGAGAGAGAGAGAGAGAGAGAGACAAAGAGAGAGAGAGAGAGAGAGAGAGAGAGAAAGTGAGAGAGTCAGAGCGAGAGAGAGAGAGAGAGAGAGAGAGAGAGAGAGAGAGAGAGAGAGAACGAGAGATGGAGAGAACGAGAGATGGAGAGAGAGACTGGCAACTTTACCAGGACGAGCACTTGCCGATGTCAAGCTCATTTCCAAAAGCCTAATCTCTGATGAAGCAAGCTAAATGAAACATGCTGTTTGTTTAGCTAGCTAGCCACATGCCAAATGGATCTGGATACCCTCACGTACACTACATGACCAAAAGTATGTGGACACCTGCTTGTCAAACATCTCATTCCAAAATCATGGGCATTAATATGGAGTTGGTCCCCCTACCACTTCTTGGCTGAGCCGTTGTTGCTCCGAGACGTTTCCACTTCACAATAACAGCACTTACAGTTGACCGGGGGCAGCTCTAGCAGGGCAGACATTTCACAAACTGACTTGTTGGAAAGGTGGCATCCTATGACGGTGCCACGTTGAAAGTCACTGAGCTCTTCAGTAAGGCCATTCTACTGCCAATGTTTGTCTATGGAGATCGCACGGCTGTGTGCTCGATTTTATACATCTGTCAGCAACGGGTGTGGCTGAAATAGCCGAATCCACTAATTTTGAAGGGGTGTCCACATACTTTTGTATATATAGTGTATCTGAAAATAATTGATCAATTGATGTTTGGTCCTCTGTAGCTCAGCTGGTAGAGCATGGCGCTTGTAATGCCAAGGTAGTGGGTTCGATCCCCGGGACCACCCATACACAAAAAAATAAAATGTATGCACGCATGACTGTAAGTCGCTTTGGATAAAAGCGTCTGCTAAATTGCATATTATTATTATTATTATTATATGTTTACTGATCATGAAAAGCATGGAGTTCCTTGCTGTATAACTCTGATGATAGAGCTAAATGGGGCATAAATGGGACATGTATAGTTCTGACTATACTCTTCCAGAGGTGATGATATTAAAACCAAATAGTTAACATTTATTTAACAATCCCTTAAAAACGGTCAATGGTTTTAGCGGAGCTGGTGGGTCTCATTGCCTGCCCCCCCCCCCCCCCCACTCTGCACTGTATTGTGAGGTTGTATTGATAACGACCTATATAACCTCAGTCAGGGCTAGCGGGGCTAACTACTGTAGCATGGCATCACGCTACACACAGGGACCTATATAACCTCAGTCAGGGCTAGCGGGGCTAGCTACTGTAGCATGGCATCACGCTACACACAGGGACCTATATAACCTCAGTCAGGGCTAGCGGGGCTAGCTACTGTAGCATGGCATCACGCTACACACAGGGACCTATATAACCTCAGTCAGGGCTAGCGGGGCTAACTACTGTAGCATGGCATCACGCTACACACAGGGACCTATATAACCTCAGTCAGGGCTAGCGGGGCTAACTACTGTAGCATGGCATCACGCTACACACAGGGACCTATATAACCTCAGTCAGGGCTAGCGGGGCTAACTACTGTAGCATGGCATCACGCTACCCACTGGGCCAGAGAGAGCACAGCTCAACGCTCATTGGTGCACAGATACATTACTCAGAGTCAAGAGCTAGATATGACGCTGATTACAATGCCTCAGTATACTGATAGAATCTGCTCAGAATTCACAGGAACGTGGGCACGCACACACACCCTCAGAATGAGGTCAACTGACGATGGCGGAGAGAGAGAGAGAGAGAGAGAGAGAGAGAGAGAGAGAGAGAGAGAGCGAGAGAGAGAGAGGAGAGAGGAGAGCGAGAGAGAGAGAGAGAGAGAGAGAGAGAGAGAGAGAGAGAGAGAGAGAGAGAGAGAGAGCGAGAGAGAGAGAGAGAGAGAGAGAGAGAGAGAGAGAGAGAGAGAGAGAGAGAGAGAGAGAGAGAGAGAGAGAGAGGGAGCTGATGCATTCGTTTAGCCGGAGGCCAGCTCAGGTACAGTAGGACACGAAGCATAACATACAGAAAGATCAGGCTGAAAATACAACTACAACAACAAGCAGACTCCCAGGCTAGCTGTGTGGTTTCATGTCTGACAACAAGCAGACTCCCAGGCTAGCTGTGTGGTTTCATGTCTGACAACAAGCAGACTCCCAGGCTAGCTGTGTGGTTTCATGTCTGACAACAAGCAGACTCCCAGGCTAGCTGTGTGGTTTCATGTCTGACAACAAGCAGACTCCCAGGCTAGCTGTGTGGTTTCATGTCTGACAACAAGCAGACTCCCAGGCTAGCTGTGTGGTTTCATGTCTGACAACAAGCAGACTTCCCAGGCTAGCTGTGTGGTTTCATGTCTGACAACAAGCAGACTCCCAGGCTAGCTGTGTGGTTTCATGTCTGACAACAAGCAGACTCCCAGCAGCCTAATGGCAACCTATTCCCTATATTGTGGCTAGGGCAGGGAGGGACAACTTTGATGGGGGTGGGGGCCACAAAAAATCTGAACACATCATGAGGGGCCGCATTGATATCTGAGTGAGAGTGACTAACAAAATCAATGCGGGCCCCCGGCTGGAAATTCGACCATGATAACAAGTTTAGGGCCTCCCGAGTGGCGCAGCAGTCTAAGGGACTGCAGTGCTTGAGGCGTCACTACAGATCCGGGTTCGATCCCGGGCTGTGTCGCAGCCGGCCGCGACCGGGAAACCCATTAGGTGACGCACAATTGGCCCAGCGTCGTCCGGGTTAGGGGAGGGTTTGGCCGGCCGGGACGTCCTTGTCCCATCGCGCTCTAGTGACTCCTGTGGCCTGAGTCCGTACGGGAGTTGCAGCGATGGGACAAGACCGTAACTACCAATTGGATTTCATGAAATCGGTGAGAAAAAGGGGTAAAAAATTTTAAAAAAGGAAGTGCCTGAAAATGCTCTGTTTGATGCAAGAAACCACTTTACGAAATACATTTCATTATTATTCCCATACCACTATTACAGAGAATCAGACAAATTATGCTACACTCTGCCTATTGGCTACTTAGCTTATTCAAGACCATCTCAAAATACAACACTTCTCTTTAAAACATGAAAAAAAGCTCTTTACCTGACTCGCTTTTCAAAGACGGCTAGAAATGCACACTCCCCCATTGTTGCCTAGAAATGATCTATAACTGGGATAATAACTCACTAACTAGCAAAGAATATGAACAAATGGTTGGTGGTTAGACGCAGCTCTCACCGTAGTCTCAAAACAAGCGCATCTACTCGAGACCACTCATCCAGTGGCCTAAACACAGTCCAGTTCAAAGTGAATGGCACAGATCCACATATGGCAATGGCTAATTTGCATATAGGCCTACTGCAGCTCTGATTGGTTATGCCGCACCGGTCTGTGTAGAGTACGGGTCTGAGTCGTGCCTGTCAATGCAATAGAATCCTACACCAGTGAGCTCTGCCTACAAGGACATCTCTTACATTTTACATTAAAAAAAAACATTTTTTGTCATTTAGCAGACGCTCTTATCCAGAGCAACAAGCAGACTACATGAGCAATTAGGGTTAAGTGCCTTGCTCAAGGGCACATCGACAGATTTTTCACCTAGTCGGCTCGGGGATTAGAACCAGCGACCTTTCGGTTACTGGAACAACGCTCTTAACCACTAAGCTACCTGCTGCCAGTTAGTTTTGCAGACTACACAGTTAGTTTTGCAGACTAAATCGTGCATAGTTCGTTTTGTTTTGGTATATTACATTGAAAGTGGCTAATATTGCGTTGATTCGATCACAATTGCTACAGTAGAGCGAAACGTTGATAGCAAAGATTTTTATAACTAAACCAAGATAGACCACAGCCTGTCCTTTCCAATGGGAACAAATGAGTCGTAGTGGGCAGAACAAGCAAGTAGGTGGGCAGCGACAAGCATGAGCTAGCGAGATCCTATTGGCCCTGTTCTAACATACATCTGCATATTTCCGTTAGGGAACGCCTACTCTGTGAAGTGCGCGATTATTTACAACTTTGGCACAGGCTAAAGTCTACAAAACATAGTCCACTCTGTTCGTAACAGATTCTAGTTTTGGGAACAGAGAACTGTATTGAGATCAAATGTTTCATCGATGAGAAAAATGTGCAGAATGTCGGCCAAAATCCATCTCGTTCCATCTTCTCCCACTGGGCTTCCTCTCACTACCATATTTGGTAGTGAGTAGAAACGCCAAGCGGATGCTTCACATTTATACATCTGGTGAAATATCCGTCTCACGGCTAGTTTTGCTGACGGACGTTTGAGGAGAGGGGGTTCCGTGTGTGTGTCTGTGTGTGTGCACGTGTGTTTTGAGGAGAGGGGTTGGTTGGGGTTTTGGGGTCCCTAAGAGGCCAATGAAGGGGCTTCTCTGGTCTTACTTCCTCACTGTGCTCATTTTTACATTTTAGTCATTTAGTCACGCTCTTATCCAGAGCGACTTACAGGAGCAATTAGGGTTAAGTGCCTTGCTCAAGGGCACAGACAGATTTTTCACCTAGTCGGCTCTGGGATTAGAACCAGCGACCTTTCGGTTACTGGCACAACGCTCTTAACCACTAAGCTACCTGCCACCCCTGCTCAGACTATTTTTTAAAGTGTGTGTGTGTCCCTTAGGTCATAAAGAGTTTTTGAGGATGTTGAATGGGAAACGGGACACGGGGGAGCAGAGGGGGTGTTTGTCAGGCAGACAGGAGACTAAATCATGACAGCTAGAGACATGGAGCACACACACTGACAGAGGCAATCCACTGACTAATGGGGAATATTGGGAGAGACATATTTATTTTAGTCTCTCAAAAAGAGATGTATACATGCATGAAAACTGTCTGCAACCTGAAACAGCCTGCTAAAAACGACCCCCCCCCCCCCCCCAACGACCCCCCCCCCCCCCCCAACGACCCCCCCCCCCCCCCCCCAGAGAGAGGGACTCTTGGTCGGTCATCCCAGCTACGGTTCCTACAATGACTGGTTCCATTAGTAGATGTGTTCCTCTGTTCCCTAGTAAAGTACTGATATGACTGACTGACATGGAGAACCAGGCTGTCTCAAATGGCACCCTATTCTCTATGGGTCCTGGTCAAAAGTAGTGCACTATATAGGGAACAGGGTGCCAATACGGACACAGCCAACAACGCTGAGCACAGATCAATAACATATTGCTGTGGTTCTCTCTCTCTCTCTCTCTCTCTCTCTCTCTCTCTCTCTCTCTCTCTCTCTCTCTCTCTCTCTCTCTCTCTCTCTCTCTCTCTCTCTCTCTCTCTCTCTCTCTCTCTCTCTCTATGTCTCTCTCTCTCTCTCTCTCTCTCTCTCTCTCTCTCTCTCTCTCTCTCTCTCTCTCTCTCTCTCTCTCTCTCTCTCTCTCTCTCTCTCTCTCTCTCTCTCTCTCTCTCTCTCTCTCTCTCTCTCTCTCTCTCTCTCTCTCTCTCTCTCTCTCTCTCTCTCTCTCTCTCTCTCTCTCTCTCTCCTCTCTCTCCTCTCTCCCTCCCTCCCTCCCTCCATCCCTCCCTCCCTCCATCTCTCCCTCCCTCCATCTCTCCCTCCCTCCATCTCTCCCTTCCTCTCTCCCTCCCTTCCTCTCTCTCTCTCTCTCTCACACACACGACAAGGACAAACTGAGCCTTAGTAATACACACACCTCTTGAAAGTAATCAAAGAGTCTTATAAATCATGTTGTACATTAGATCTGTCTTTATTGGCGTCACACCTGTCTCTTTGTGGTCAACTGCTGCAGAGCTGAAAGAGAAGAAGAGATGAATGCCACCCAATCAAGGCCAAAGACTCTCTCTCTGCATGCCGGACGCACAAATTCAACTACTTAACAAGCAAAACTAGCACACAGATGTCTGTCCTCTCTGTCTGTCATCAAGACAACATTTTCATAAGCGATTGACTGATAATCACTGCTAGGCAAATCTCCGCCTTATCTTAGCTCACTGGTCACCATAGCAACACCCACCCGTAGTATGCACTCCAGCAGGTATATCTCACTGGTCATCCCCAAAGCCAACACCTCCTTTGGCCGCCATTCCTTCCAGTTCTCTGCTGCCAATGACTGGAACGAACTGCAAAAATCTCTGAAGCTGGAGACTCTTATCTCCCTCACTAACTTTAAGCTTCAGTTGTCAGAGCACCTTACCGATCACTGCACCTGTACACAGCCCATCTGAAATTAGCCCACCCAACTACCTCATCCCCATATTGTTATTTATTTTGCTCATTTGCACCCCAGTATCTCTATTTGCACATAATCTTTTGCACATCTATCATTCCAGTGTTAATACAAATTGTAACTATTTTGCACTATGGCCTATTTATTGCCTTACCTCCACAACTTACTACATTTGCACACACTGTATATATATTTTCTGTTGTATTTTTTGACTTTATGTTTTGTTTTACCCCATATGTAACTCTGTGTTGTTGTTTTTATCGCACTGCTTTGCTTTATCTTGGCCAGGTCGCAGTTGTAAATGAGAACTTGTTCTCAACTGGCTTACCCGGTTAAATAAAGGTTAAATTAAAAATTAAAAAACAAGACAGGAGATGTTATATTTTCTGGGCAGCTCGGCTTTCTACCATGTAATGAAGTCAGTTAGACCCAGAGGACATCATCTGTAATATAACGGAGTATTACTGCTAACCATTAGAACAGAGTCCTGCAGCTGTAACACCAATACCAAATCTTTCAGTATTTGCATGCAGACATCAGATGAAACGAATCGTTCATAGCACCGCTATAACCTGGATTACACCAGACTGAGAGCTGGGACACCATTTTCAACATAGTTGAGTCTGGTTTAACTAGGCTATAGTACTGCCTGATCCTAACTAGGCTATAGTACTGCCTGATCCTAACTAGGCTATAGTACTGCCTGATCCTAACTAGGCTATAGTACTGCCTGTTCCTAACTAGGCTATAGTACTGCCTGATCCTAACTAGGCTATAGTACTGCCTGATCCTAACTAGGCTATAGTACTGCCTGATCCTAACTAGGCTATAGTACTGCCTGATCCTAACTAGGCTATAGTACTGCCTGATCCTAACTAGGCTATAGTACTGCCTGTTCCTAACTAGGCTATAGTACTGCCTGATCCTAACTAGGCTATAGTACTGCCTGATCCTAACTAGGCTATAGTACTGCCTGATCCTAACTAGGCTATAGTACTGCCTGATCCTAACTAGGCTATAGTACTGCCTGATCCTAACTAGGCTATAGTACTGCCTGATCCTAACTAGGCTATAGTACTGCCTGATCCTAACTAGGCTATAGTACTGCCTGATCCTAACTAGGCTATAGTACTGCCTGATCCTAACTAGGCTATAGTACTGCCTGATCCTAACTAGGCTATAGTACTGCCTGATCCTAACTAGGCTATAGTACTGCCTGATCCTAACTAGGCTATAGTACTGCCTGATCCTAACTAGGCTATAGTACTGCCTGATCCTAACTAGGCTATAGTACTGCCTGATCCTAACTAGGCTATAGTACTGCCTGATCCTACTAGCAATAGCTCTGAATCCACCCTGTCAACAGCCCTGAATCCACCCTGTCAACAGCCCTGAATCCAGCCTGTCAACAGCCCTGAATCCACCCTGTCAACAGCCCTGAATCCAGCCTGTCAACAGCCCTGAATCCACCCTGTCAACAGCCCTGAATCCACCCTGTCAACAGCCCTGAATCCACCCTGTCAACAGCCCTGAATCCACCCTGTCAACAGCCCTGAATCCACCCTGTCAACAGCCCTGAATCCAGCCTGTCAACAGCCCTGAATCCACCCTGTCAACAGCCCTGAATCCACCCTGTCAACAGCCCTGAATCCACCCTGTCAACAGCCCTGAATCCACCCTGTCAACAGCCCTGAATCCACCCTGTCAACAGCCCTGAATCCACCCTGTCAACAGCCCTGAATCCACCCTGTCAACAGCCCTGAATCCAGCCTGTCAACAGCCCTGAATCCAGCCTGTCAACAGCCCTGAATCCAGCCTGTCAACAGCCCTGAATCCACCCTGTCAACAGCCCTGAATCCACCCTGTCAACAGCCCTGAATCCACCCTGTCAACAGCCCTGAATCCACCCTGTCAACAGCCCTGAATCCACCCTGTCAACAGCCCTGAATCCACCCTGTCAACAGCCCTGAATCCACCCTGTCAACAGCCCTGAATCCACCCTGTCAACAGCCCTGAGTCCAGCCTGTCAACAGCCCTGAATCCAGCCTGTCAACAGCCCTGAATCCACCCTGTCAACAGCCCTGAGTCCAGCCTGTCAACAGCCCTGAATCCACCCTGTCAACAGCCCTGAATCCACCCTGTCAACAGCCCTGAATCCACCCTGTCAACAGCCCTGAATCCAGCCTGTCAACAGCCCTGAATCCACCCTGTCAACAGCCCTGAATCCACCCTGTCAACAGCCCTGAAACCACCCTGTCAACAGCCCTGAATCCAGCCCGTCAACAGCCCTGAAACCACCCTGTCAACAGCCCTGAATCCACCACGTCAACAGCCCTGAATCCACCCTGTCAACAGCCCTGAAACCACCCTGTCAACAGCCCTGAATCCAGCCCGTCAACAGCCCTGAAACCACCCTGTCAACAGCCCTGAATCCACCCTGTCAACAGCCCTGAATCCAGCCTGTCAACAGCCCTGAATCCACCCTGTCAACAGCCCTGAATCCACCCTGTCAACAGCCCTGAATCCAGCCTGTCAACAGCCCTGAATCCACCCTGTCAACAGCCCTGAATCCACCCTGTCAACAGCCCTGAATCCACCCTGTCAACAGCCCTGAATCCAGCCTGTCAACAGCCCTGAATCCACCCTGTCAACAGCCCTGAATCCACCCTGTCAACAGCCCTGAATCCACCCTGTCAACAGCCCTGAATCCACCCTGTCAACAGCCCTGAATCCACCCTGTCAACAGCCCTGAATCCACCCTGTCAACAGCCCTGAATCCACCCTGTCAACAGCCCTGAATCCAGCCTGTCAACAGCCCTGAATCCACCCTGTCAACAGCCCTGAATCCAGCCTGTCAACAGCCCTGAATCCACCCTGTCAACAGCCCTGAATCCACCCTGTCAACAGCCCTGAATCCACCCTGTCAACAGCCCTGAATCCAGCCTGTCAACAGCCCTGAATCCACCCTGTCAACAGCCCTGAATCCACCCTGTCAACAGCCCTGAATCCACCCTGTCAACAGCCCTGAATCCACCCTGTCAACAGCCCTGAATCCACCCTGTCAACAGCCCTGAATCCACCCTGTCAACAGCCCTGAATCCACCCTGTCAACAGCCCTGAATCCACCCTGTCAACAGCCCTGAATCCACCCTGTCAACAGCCCTGAATCCACCCTGTCAACAGCCCTGAATCCACCCTGTCAACAGCCCTGAATCCACCCTGTCAACAGCCCTGAATCCACCCTGTCAACAGCCCTGAATCCACCCTGTCAACAGCCCTGAATCCAGCCTGTCAACAGCCCTGAATCCACCCTGTCAACAGCCCTGAATCCAGCCTGTCAACAGCCCTGAATCCAGCCTGTCAACAGCCCTGAATCCACCCTGTCAACAGCCCTGAATCCACCCTGTCAACAGCCCTGAATCCAGCCTGTCAACAGCCCTGAATCCAGCCTGTCAACAGCCCTGAATCCACCCTGTCAACAGCCCTGAATCCACCCTGTCAACAGCCCTGAATCCACCCTGTCAACAGCCCTGAATCCACCCTGTCAACAGCCCTGAATCCACCCTGTCAACAGCCCTGAATCCAGCCTGTCAACAGCCCTGAATCCACCCTGTCAACAGCCCTGAATCCACCCTGTCAACAGCCCTGAATCCACCCCGTCAACAGCCCTGAATCCACCCTGTCAACAGCCCTGAATCCACCCTGTCAACAGCCCTGAATCCACCCCGTCAACAGCCCTGAATCCACCCTGTCAACAGCCCTGAATCCACCCTGTCAACAGCCCTGAATCCACCCTGTCAACAGCCCTGAATCCACCCCGTCAACAGCCCTGAATCCACCCTGTCAACAGCCCTGAATCCACCCCGTCAACAGCCCTGAATCCACCCTGTCAACAGCCCTGAATCCAGCCTGTCAACAGCCCTGAATCCACCCTGTCAACAGCCCTGAATCCAGCCTGTCAACAGCCCTGAATCCACCCTGTCAACAGCCCTGAATCCAGCCTGTCAACAGCCCTGAATCCAGCCTGTCAACAGCCCTGAATCCACCCCGTCAACAGCCCTGAATCCACCCTGTCAACAGCCCTGAATCCACCCTGTCAACAGCCCTGAATCCACCCTGTCAACAGCCCTGAATCCACCCTGTCAACAGCCCTGAATCCACCCTGTCAACAGCCCTGAATCCACCCTGTCAACAGCCCTGAATCCACCCTGTCAACAGCCCTGAATCCAGCCTGTCAACAGCCCTGAATCCAGCCTGGGATAGACTGGACTGTCTGTCTGAAACTTCAGATCACGTGATTGGCCAAATTGACTTGGACATAGAGGATAAATCCAGCTCACATTGCCATTGCAGTTCAGTTCATGGCCAAAACCGTGTGAAGCAAAGTGACTATAACAATAACATGACACAATGTGGGTGTTAACCTGGGGTCATTTATCAGATCACTGACCACGTCATCTGCTCTACATCACTAAACTGATGGTTAAATATCATAAGAGGGTTGTAGTAAATTAGGTTTCCATGACGTTTAAAACCCAAACCACCCGTGTGGTCTAGCGACAACACATTTACATGCCTCATCCAACAGCTACTCAGAAACAGCCAAATGGCACCTGGTATCCAGCCAGACATGCAGAAGAAGATTGTGTTTCAATTTCACTTCCTTTGTTCTGGATATATTTGATAAACAACAACACCCAACCGACATTTCCATACACAACTTTCAACCAAACTACTGGGGAAATGGCCAACTTTACAGCTACTGATCTCCCCTGGCCTGTCCCCACAGCTTCAGCCAACTACTGACCCCCCCTGGCCTGTCCCCACAGCTTCAGTCAACTACTGACCCCCCCCTGGCCTGTCCCCACAGCTTCAGTCAACTACTGACCTCCCCTGGCCTGTCCCTACAGCTTCAGCCAACTACTGACCCCCCTGGCCTGTCCCTACAGCTTCAGCCAACTACTGACCTCCCCTGGCCTGTCCCTACAGCTTCAGCCAACTACTGACCCCCCTGGCCTGTCCCTACAGCTTCAGCCAACTACTGACCTCCCCTGGCCTGTCCCTACAGCTTCAGCCAACTACTGACCTCCCCTGGCCTGTACTCACAGCTTCAGTCAATAACTTTCCCCCACAACTGACCAGATACTGACCCCTATTCCCACAGCTTTGGTCAGCTTCATTTCTCTCTCCCTGCAACACACAGACTCTCCAGGGCCTGACCTCTTCACCACTATTGAGCGGCCATGCCGGCTCTAACTGACTCACTGAGCAGCCTGGCTCTCTGACTCACAGATCCAACATGGCCGCCCAGGACAGCAGTTGCAAGACCAGGCAAGTCAGGTTTAGGGCGAGTCATCTGGGTCAGGACAGGTCAGGTGATGCCCCTTAGGTCATGAAATGAAGTAAATATTTCAAGAATAATTCTTTATTGTCCGTTATCTTGCGGAGAACAGACGTCCTTTTGCTTTCTTGATGAATACATGATCTGATTCCTTGTGTCATGAAGTTATGAGCTGCTGGATAGATAGCTTCATACATCTGGCTGGTTTTAGCTATTTGTTCATTTGAGAAGTCTGTCTATGAAAATCTACTTAAAAACACTGCCAAAAGACGTTCTCTCTCTTGCATGGGGGAGTTCTGCCAAGTGATATTGAGGAGTGTTATGAGGACCGAAGTCAATTATTTTTTTTCTCCCCAGTGGACAGGTTTTTACAGTCAATTTCAGCATGACGCAATATATTCTCCAACAGCAGGATCTTTATTGGTTTGTTACCAGTCTTCACTCGTCCTAACAAGCCTGTAGGTGTCTAGAATAGAGAAACGTGACTGCTTGACTGCAATTACACTTTATTCATACTTTAGGCAATAAAATGAACTAACGTGTCGACGAACCAGAGTAGGTCGGTGTCGTCGCATCCAGAAAACAATACACTCACAGTGAAAATGTTGTTGAACTCTCCACACTGACAGAGCAAAGAAATGTTCATTCGCCACATCAGCAATATCAGCCTTCTCACAAATCTCACATCACTGGCACATAAAACAGGGATTTCAATGCCCTCCGCAGCCTTCCGCGCCACATCACTGGCACATAAAACAGGGATTTCAATGCCCTCCGCAGCCTACCGCGCACACTGTTCACAGCAGTGAGTAAAAGTACAGCTCTGATTCTGGTGTTGAGGGAGTTAGTGGAGCGATAGCTTAGACTCACTCTCACACACACACACACACACACACACACACACACACACACACACACACACACACACACACACACACACTTTTTCTCTGTAACTTAGGAGCATTGGGGGAGAGATAGCTTGGTCTGTGCATGGTCATGAATAATGATGCATAGTCAAATCAAACCCTGAGGCTAGGCAGAACAACACCTGAGAGACTGACACACACACACACCCACACACACACACACACACACACACACACACACACACCCTCTACTGCGTTTGGAAGACGTCTGTTTACACAGCATGCTGTCTCTTGCTGGAAGGACTCAGAGCTTCAGGAGGCAGAAGTGTGTGTGTGTGTGTTTGTGCATGTGTATGTACGTGACTACGTGTGTGTGTGTGTGTGTTTGTGTTTGTGCATGTGTGTGTACGTGACTACGTGTGTGTGTGTGTGTGTGTGTGTGTTTGTGCATGTGTGTGTACGTGACTACGTGTGTGTGTGTGTGTGTGTGTGTTTGTGCATGTGTGTGTACGTGACTACGTGTGTGTGTGTGTGTGTGTGTTTGTGCATGTGTGTGTACGTGACTACGTGTGTGTGTGTATGTGTATGTACGTGACTACGTGTGTGTGTGTATGTGTATGTACGTGACTACGTGTGTGTGTGTGTGTGTATGTACGTGACTACGTGTGTGTGTGTGTGTGTGTGTTTGTGCATGTGTGTGTACGTGACTACGTGTGTGTGTGTATGTGTATGTACGTGACTACGTGTGTGTGTGTGTGTGTGTGTTTGTGCATGTGTGTGTACGTGACTACGTGTGTGTGTGTATGTGTATGTACGTGACTACGTGTGTGTGTGTGTGTGTGTGTGTTTGTGCATGTGTATGTACGTGACTACGTGTGTGTGTGTGTGTGTGTGTGTTTGTGCATGTGTGTGTACGTGACTACGTGTGTGTGTGTGTGTGTGTGTTTGTGCATGTGTATGTACGTGACTACGTGTGTGTGTGTGTGTGTGTGTGTTTGTGCATGTGTGTGTACGTGACTACGTGTGTGTGTGTGTGTGTGTGTGTGTTTGTGCATGTGTGTGTACGTGACTACGTGTGTGTGTGTGTGTGTGTGTGTTTGTGCATGTGTGTGTACGTGACTACGTGTGTGTGTGTGTGTGTGTGTTTGTGCATGTGTGTGTACGTGACTACGTGTGTGTGTGTATGTGTATGTACGTGACTACGTGTGTGTGTGTATGTGTATGTACGTGACTACGTGTGTGTGTGTGTGTGTATGTACGTGACTACGTGTGTGTGTGTGTGTGTGTGTTTGTGCATGTGTGTGTACGTGACTACGTGTGTGTGTGTATGTGTATGTACGTGACTACGTGTGTGTGTGTGTGTGTGTGTTTGTGCATGTGTGTGTACGTGACTACGTGTGTGTGTGTATGTGTATGTACGTGACTACGTGTGTGTGTGTGTGTGTGTGTGTTTGTGCATGTGTATGTACGTGACTACGTGTGTGTGTGTGTGTGTGTGTGTTTGTGCATGTGTGTGTACGTGACTACGTGTGTGTGTGTGTGTGTGTGTGTGTTTGTGCATGTGTATGTACGTGACTACGTGTGTGTGTGTGTGTGTGTGTGTGTTTGTGCATGTGTGTGTACGTGACTACGTGTGTGTGTGTATGTGTTTGTGTGTGCATGCCAAAAGAGCTCAGAAGCTCAGAGCCTCAGGAGTAGAGTCAGTCCAGAGGGTCCCCGGGGGGCTCTGAGCTTCTGGGTTGAGATTCCTTCCTCTTTCCTTCACGTGACAACAAACGATGAAACTCTAAATGATCTACAGACTTAATAAAAAACATACCTGCTTCATATTCTGTAGCACAACACTTTGGCTGGGGAGTTGTTCTGTTGATCTCATACAGTAGGAATGTTCCCTCTCCCCGGATCTCTGTCTTGTATCGTACTGAGACAGATGCTCTGTCTTGTATCGTACTGAGACAGATGCTCTGTCTTGTATTGTACTGAGACAGATGCTCTGTCTTGTATCGTACTATAAAGACTCAGTCCAAGTCCTCTGTTTCTGCTGGTCTGCTGGTCTGTATTAGACCTTAGGAGCAGACTCATATTACCAGTTGTGAATTATGGTTCCTATTGGACAGCAGTCCTTGCAGTAAGATACATCTTGGTGTGGCAATACCTGGGGCAGCAGGTAGCTTAGTGGTTAAGCTACCTTAACGTTGTGCCAACCTAGTCGGCAGGTTCTAAGCCCCCCGAGCCGACTAGGTGGGAAAAATCTGTCGATGTGCCCTTGAGCAAGTCACTTAACCCTAATTGCTCCTGTAAGTCGCTCTGGATAAGAGCGTCTGCTAAATGACTAAAATCTCAAAATCTATTCTCTGGCTGGACCTTTGATGATTGGATGAGTTAACTCAGTCATGTAAATGACTTGCAATGCTGGATCTTCCAGGGCTGCTGTGGCTGGATGCAGATTTCCATAGCCTTGGGTAGAGAGGTGGAGGGTGGAGGAGGTGACTGAGGGAGGCATGCAGTGGTGCTCACAGAAGCTTTCCTGACAGTGTGATAGGATCAGGAGATAGAGGATCGCTGACTCACTGTATGTAGAACAAATCTGGGCCTACACCCACTGACTGACTGGATTAGCCTGAATTATCTGAATAAAACGTTGAAGATCAAAAAGAAATAAATTATGTTTGGGTGGTTTGACAAAACA
>CM062500.1:919951-922451 GCA_031479575.1 Coregonus ussuriensis | reverse complement strand
AGACACATATTTCCCTCAGATTACACAGACCCATAAAGAACTAAAAAACAAACCCAATTTTAATAAACTCCCATATCTACTGGGTGAAATACCACAGTGTGCCATCACAGCTGCAAGATTTGTGACCTGTTGCCACAAGAAAAGGGCAACCAGTGAAGAACAAACACCATTGTAAATACAACCCATATTTATGTTTATTTATTTTCCCATTTGTACTTTAACTATTTGCACATCGTTACAACACTGTATATAGACATAATATGACATTTGAAATGTTTTTATTATTTAGGAACTTCTGTGAGTGTAATGTTTACTTCTTATTGTTTATTTCACTGCTAGCTGCATCGCAGTGCTAGCTGTGCCACTAGAGATCCTGGTTCGAATCCAGGCTCTGTCGTAGCCGGCCGCGACCGGGAGACCCATGGGGCGGCGCACAATTGGCCCAGCGTCGTCCAGGGAATGGCCGGCAGGGATGTAGCTCAGTTGGTAGAGCATGGCGTTTGCAACGCAAGGGTTGTGGGTTTGATTCCCACGGGGGGCCAGTATGAAAAAATAATTTAAAAAAGAATGTATGCACTCACTAACTGTAAGTCGCTCTGGATAAGAGCATCTGCTAAATGACTAAAATGTAAAAATGTAAATGTAAATGTCTAGTGATAAGTCAGGCAGGCAGGTAGGAGGGCTTTTCTCAGGGCTTTCCTCAGAGACCCAGGGTCGTTAAAACCCAACTAACCAACCAACTGCTTCCACCAGACCAGACAACTCTCCACTATTACCCAACATGTGAGGACAACCAGCAGAACGTGAGGAACTGACGCTCTGACAGCGTCTTTTTTCCCTCGTGAATTCTACAGTTTGGCTGCCCTTTGACTCTAGGTCGGTCCAAGTCTTATCCCACAAACAAGTGATTATTGTAAGGCTGTTCTTAGTGCCCTGTAGTTTGTATTAGAGAATCTATTGTATAGAATACTTTAATTAAGACGGCCTGTTGCTCTGTTCATGACAGCTCGTTAGCATGCTGTGTTGTTGCAACAACACCATACTGATTCAGTTCAGGTAGTCCCTCTCTGTTTCAGTCTGTTTTCTACTGATTCAGTTCAGGTAGTCCCTCTCTGTTTCAGTCTGTTTTCTACTGATTCAGTTCAGGTAGCCCCTCTCTGTTTCAGTTTGTTTTCTACTGATTCAGTTCAGGTAGTCCCTCTCTGTTTCAGTCTGTTTTCTACTGATTCAGTTCAGGTAGTCCCTCTCTGTTTCAGTCTGTTTTCTACTGATTCAGTTCAGGTAGCCCCTCTCTGTTTCAGTCTGTTTTCTACTGATTCAGTTCAGGTAGTCCCTCTCTGTTTCAGTCTGTTTTCTACTGATTCAGTTCAGGTAGCCCCTCTCTGTTTCAGTCTGTTTTCTACTGATTCAGTTCAGGTAGTCCCTCTCTGTTTCAGTCTGTTTTCTACTGATTCAGTTCAGGTAGTCCCTCTCTGTTTCAGTCTGTTTTCTACTGATTCAGTTCAGGTAGTCCCTCTCTGTTTCAGTCTGTTTTCTACTGATTCAGTTCAGGTAGTCCCTCTCTGTTTCAGTCTGTTTTCTACTGATTCAGTTCAGGTAGTCCCTCTCTGTTTCAGTCTGTTTTCTACTGATTCAGTTCAGGTAGTCCCTCTCTGTTTCAGTCTGTTTTCTACTGATTCAGTTCAGGTAGTCCCTCTCTGTTTCAGTCTGTTTTCTACTGATTCAGTTCAGGTAGTCCCTCTCTGTTTCAGTCTGTTTTCTACTGATTCAGTTCAGGTAGTCCCTCTCTGTTTCAGTCTGTTTTCTACTGATTCAGTTCAGGTAGTCCCTCTCTGTTTCAGTTTGTTTTGTACTGATTCAGTTCAGGTAGCCCCTCTCTGTTTCAGTCTGTTTTCTACTGATTCAGTTCAGGTAGTCCCTCTCTGTTTCAGTCTGTTTTCTACTGATTCAGTTCAGGTAGTCCCTCTCTGTTTCAGTCTGTTTTCTACTGATTCAGTTCAGGTAGTCCCTCTCTGTTTCAGTCTGTTTTCTACTGATTCAGTTCAGGTAGTCCCTCTCTGTTTCAGTCTGTTTTCTACTGATTCAGTTCAGGTAGTCCCTCTCTGTTTCAGTCTGTTTTCTACTGATTCAGTTCAGGTAGCCCCTCTCTGTTTCAGTCTGTTTTCTACTGATTCAGTTCAGGTAGTCCCTCTCTGTTTCAGTCTGTTTTCTACTGATTCAGTTCAGGTAGTCCCTCTCTGTTTCAGTCTGTTTTCTACTGATTCAGTTCAGGTAGTCCCTCTCTGTTTCAGTCTGTTTTCTACTGATTCAGTTCAGGTAGTCCCTCTCTGTTTCAGTCTGTTTTCTACTGATTCAGTTCAGGTAGTCCCTCTCTGTTTCAGTCTGTTTTCTACTGATTCAGTTCAGGTAGCCCCTCTCTGTTTCAGTCTGTTTTCTTCCATTTGGTGACTAATACATCAAATCTAATTTGTGCTGAATACAACTGGTGTAGACTTTACAG
>CM062500.1:797451-904951 GCA_031479575.1 Coregonus ussuriensis | reverse complement strand
GGCAGGGTATGGCAGGGTATAGCAGGGTATGGCAGGGTATGGCAGGGTATGGCAGGGTATGGCAGGGTATAGCAGGGTATGGCAGGGTATAGCAGGGTATGGCAGGGTATAGCAGGGAATAGCAGGGTATGGCAGGATATAGCAGAGTATAGCAGGGTATAGCAGGGTATAGCAGGGTATGGCAGGGTATGGCAGGGTATGGCAGGGTATAGCAGGGTATGGCAGGGTATAGCAGGGTATAGCAGGGTATGGCAGGGTATGTCAGGGTATAGCAGGGAATAGCAGGGTATGGCAGGATATAGCAGAGTATAGCAGGGTATAGCAGGGTATAGAAGGGTATGGCAGGGTATGGCAGGTATAGCAGGGTATGGCAGGGTATAGCAGGGTATGGCAGGGTATGGCAGGGTATAGCAGGGTATAGCAGGGTATGGCAGGGTATGGCAGGGTATGGCAGGGTATGGCAGGGTATAGCAGGGTATGGCAGGGTATAGCAGGGTATAGCAGGGTATGGCAGGGTATGGCAGGGTATGGCAGGGTATAGCAGGGTATAACGTATTTTTAGCGTATTGGGTTGGCTGCCAGTCTGCACGCCGTTCTCTCACTTTAAGAAAGCAGAGACAGTGCCCGACAGTTTGCTTTGCCGGTCAGTCATTAAGGCAGTGCGCCGATTGCTTTGAAGTTGATGTTGGCATTTGAACTCGGCCTTGTAGGCCTCGCTGCCAGCTGTTTTATGCACCGGCTACTTTCACATTGATGTCAGCGACGTGTCCAATACGCTAGGGGAAGATAAGCTTCCCCTAAAGTAAATAGAATTTGCCAAAATTAGCAATAACTACTGGTACCTATACAGAAATAGATTCACCAGAGAGCATGATTTGGCCACAGAGGATCATTAGCATCTTTTAAAATGAGCTGTGGATTGTTTTAAGCTGCCATTTGGGCAGCGCAGGGCAAATAGCCTACCAAATAGCTGACTGTTGAGTTGCAGCGGTCAGTGAAAAGCAGTTAAATAGCCCTAGGCCTGTCGCAATATTTCAAAAACATACATTTAGAAAGAAAATGGCTATTGCTGAAAAGAGAACACAAAGAAAATACTAATCTGTCTCCATTTATTAAAACATTCTCAACTCCCAATTGAGCGAACAGTAACCCATCTTACCGGCACCAGCGGAGAGGTGAACGTCACGTACACATATCCACGGTCTATCATCGGATCAGTACCACAATTCCCTCCTCCAGGCTATATGGACGTCACATTGTACACCTCTCCTTTTCGTAGGCCTAGATTGGATGGCTGCATTCAAGAGAAGGTCGTTTTTTACTGATTTTTTACCCACGCAAAAGAAAAGGAGAAGCAACGTCTCTGATTGGTCCTACTCTCTGTCACTACGCCCTCAGGCATGCATTGTTCACAACGGTCTGTTTTGCTAACAGTGATCGAGTTATATTATTAGCCATAAATTATAACTATGAAATCTAGTCATCACATTAGCAATAGTAGCCTAGCATACATTAGTCTTCAAATGGGATGATCAATGCATGCAATCCTTTAATATAAAAAGGTGCAATTTGATGGTGAACTAACAGCTCGAAACTCACGCGTCACTTACGGATGATGTCATTTGAGGTCGGCCTTGTTGTGACTTGATAGCGTGTATTATGCATCTACTTCCTGTTGCACTGCACGCGCCGTTTCACAAGTAAATGAGTCAATTTATGATGAGGGTTGAGTAGTGGTTGACATTGTATATGCCGTTCCACAGACCTTTAAACCTAATATTGATAATTAATGGCCGTTCCACAGACCTTTACACCTGATATTGATAATTAATGGCCGTTCCACAGACCTTTACACCTAATATTGAGGTGATAATGAATGGCCGTTCCACAGACCTTTAAACCTAATATTGAGGTGATAATGAATGGCCGTTCCACAGACCTTTAAACCTAATATTGAGGTGATAATGAATGGCCGTTCCACAGACCTTTAAACCTAATATTGAGGTGATAATGAATGGCCGTTCCACAGACCTTTAAACCTAATATTGAGGTGATAATGAATGGCCGTTCCACAGACCTTTACACCTAATATTGAGGTGATAATGAATGGCCGTTCCACAGACCTTTAAACCTAATATTGATAATTAATGGCCGTTCCACAGACCTTTAAACTTGATATTGATAATTAATGGCTGAGGTCATTTTTGCTGGTCTCCAAATAACATCTTAGAGTTTTTTTTAAATTGTATAGTATGAAAAATGTACGTACTCACTAACTATAAGTCGCTCTGGATAAGAGCATCTGCTAAATGACTAAAATGTAAATGTATAGAAATGCAGTAAATGAACTCATTTAGACCTACTGGAACATGACAGCCAGCCAAAGGTAGGCTACCTCTTGTTCTACTACTTTATTGAAATGACCGTAGCATTTCTGTTGTCTATACTGTGACCACAACACAGTGGCCTAGTAGTTTCTACAGTAGCCTAGCTGTTGACAATTGGGCTGAGGTGCTGAAATGTGGATACGAGGGCACTCAAGTCTATTACAAGCGGCTCCCAGCCCATCAATCAGGAGAATGACATTTGATTTCCATGTCCACCAGCTTTGCACAGTTTCTGTAATCAACATGTCTGCACCTAGCTATTCACTACAGTAGCTATCTAGCTTTATTAGAAACAGCCTACCTTGTAAGAGGTGTAAAATGCGGGCCCCTATAGTAGATGTGTTCCTCTGTACCCTAGTAAACTACTGCTATGACTGACTGACATGGAGAACCAGGCTGTCTCAAATGGCACCCTATTCTCTATGGGTCCTGGTCAAAAGTAGTGCACTATATAGGGAGCCAATACGGACACAGTCCCAGCCTGTCCTAAATACAACCTGGCCTACAGCCAACAACGCTGAGCACAGATCAATAACATATTGACATGGTGCATTATTCTCTCTCTCTCTCTCTCTCTCTCTCTCTCTCTCTCTCTCTCTCTCTCTCTCTCTCTCTCTCTCTCTCTCTCTCTCTCTCTCTCTCTCTCTCTCTCTCTCTCTCTCTCTCTCTCTCTCTCTCTCTCTCTCTCTCTCTCTCTCTCTCTCTCTCTCTCTCTCTCTCTCTCTCTCTCTCTCTCTCTCTCTCTCTCTCTCTCTCTCTCTCTCTCTCTCTCTCTCTCTCTCTCTCTCTCTCTCTCTCTCATAAAACCATAGGATTGCTGAGGCAAATGTGTCACCCATTTACACACCTACCCATCTACCCATCTGGGAGCCAAAGCCTAGCTTCAGATATGTGGGAGAAACAACGACTGTTGCAGAGAACCTCTATTGAGATCAATGCATGATCAATGCAGTCCTCTGTAGCTCAGTTGGAAGAGCACGGTGCTTGTAACGCCAGGGTAGTAGGATTGATTCCTGGGACCACCTATACGTAAAATGTATGCACCGCATGACTAAATCACTTTGGATAAAAGCATCTGCTAAATGGCATATATTATAATGCCAAAATGTTTCCTTCCACTGTTCTGATTCAGACCTTTGAGAATAGAGGACCTATGATTAATCCCTATCTGCATACAGACAGATACGTAGTGAGTCAATGAGACCGATAATACAGAAACTTTAAAACATCAAGATAGACAAATTAACTATCCTTTTCAAAGAAGAAGGAAGAGGGGATTTCCTAACCAATGTTTAGGCTTAGGCAAAACCCAAACGACTATCTTGAAGTTCCCTATCCTCCTAACAGACTACGTCTGAACAGAAACCTTCCTGTGTCAGACTGTCTCAATGTCTTTGTCCAAAATGGCACCCTGTACCCTTCATAGTGCACTACTTTTGACCAGACTCCATAGGGAATAGGGTGCTATTTGAGACGCAGCCTTGTTGCTCTATTCCAGCCTCTCATCTGTTCTGAATCACCTGCATCTAATCCACCATCCCAACCCCCCCGCCTCATGTTCTTTTATCAATTCACACAGAAAACCATACAGACACCAATGCATTGTGGGTCGTTAGTATGGAGGTTTGAGAGGCTCCAGAAGGCTCCACTCAGGACTGATAATCTGACTGATGTGAATGAAGCCTTTTGTAGGTGGGCCTTAAACACACCACCCCTCTTTATATTGACCAGGGACCATGTCTCTCTCACACACACACACACACACACACACACACACACACACACACACACACACACACACACACACACACACACACACACACACACACACACACACACACACACACACACACACACACACACACACACACACACACACACACACACACACACACACACACACGAGAGGGGAGTTATTTAAATGCTAAACACTCTCCCTTTCTAATCAGTCTCTGATTCCATGTTGCTGCAGCTGGGTAGAAATAGCCAGGGACTTGAAAAGTATGATCGACTGAAATGACCATATTGGAGAAGACACACACTCAGGTGATCTCCATTTACCAGTCTAAACCACCACCATGTTTTTAGGTGATCAACATTTACCAGTCTAAACCACCACCATGTTTTTAGGTGATCCCCATTTACCAGTCTAAACCACCACCATGTTTTTAGGTGATCTCCATTTACCAGTCTAAACCACCACCATGTTTTTAGGTGATCTCCATTTACCAGTCTAAACCACCACCATGTTTTTAGGTGATCAACATTTACCAGTCTAAACCACCACCATGTTTTTAGGTGATCCCCATTTACCAGTCTAAACCACCACCATGTTTTTAGGTGATCTCCATTTACCAGTCTAAACCACCACCACGTTTTTTAATTTTTTTTATCTCACTTCCTTGTTATCAGGGTTAGCAACCAACAGCAGTGACTAGCGTGTAACTGAAGAACCCGGAGGAAAGAAATCTCCCCAAATTCAGATGATCTTTGTGAATAGTGGATAACTGTGTTGTGATGTAATGGCTGGTGGAACAAGGTCTTTGCTGAAAGAGATCTTTGGATCCAGATGAAGGCTATGGACCGCCACCTGCTCCTCATTGACCTTGATCCTCTTACCGCTTCTCTGCTCAGTGTGAAACAAAGGCTCATTAAATGATACTGGAAAGGTCAAGGTTTGATCAATGTGTCATGCATGGTGTGATAAAATACACCACACACACACACACACACACACACACACACAAACACGTGTCTCTGACAAGACTGACAGTTACATAATTCAATGCTGGATCTCCTTCCTTCAGTGTTCCACATCCTGCCTCAATTAGAGAAACATCCTTCTCAGAGTCAGACTACAATTACTCCAGTTGTTTGTGTTGCATTAACCCTGTTAGCATTAACCCTGGTAGCATTAACCCTGGTAGCATTAACCCTGGTAGCGATAACCCTGGTTGCATTAACCCTGGTAGCATTAACCCTGGTTGCATTAACCCTGGTAGCGTTAACCCTGGTAGCGTTAACCCTGGTAGCGTTAACCCTGGTAGCGTTAACCCTGGTAGCATTAACCCTGGTAGCATTAACCCTGGTAGCATTAACCCTGGTTGCATTAACCCTGGTAGCATTAACCCTGGTAGCATTAACCCTGGTAGCATTAACCCTGGTAGCGTTAACCCTGGTAGCATTAACCCTGGTAGCATTAACCCTGGTAGCATTAACCCTGGTAGCGTTAACCCTGGTAGCATTAACCCTGGTAGCGTTAACCCTGGTAGCCCCCTGAACAATATAACAGAGATGCCAACCAACCCCCCCAACACTGTTCTAGTCCTCCTGGTAGCGTTAACCCTGGTAGCATTAACCCTGGTAGCATTAACCCTGGTAGCATTAACCCTGGTAGCGATAACCCTGGTTGCATTAACCCTGGTAGCATTAACCCTGGTAGCATTAACCCTGGTAGCGTTAACCCTGGTAGCGTTAACCCTGGTAGCGTTAACCCTGGTAGCGTTAACCCTGGTAGCATTAACCCTGGTAGCATTAACCCTGGTAGCATTAACCCTGGTTGCATTAACCCTGGTAGCATTAACCCTGGTAGCATTAACCCTGGTAGCATTAACCCTGGTAGCGTTAACCCTGGTAGCATTAACCCTGGTAGCATTAACCCTGGTAGCATTAACCCTGGTAGCGTTAACCCTGGTAGCATTAACCCTGGTAGCGTTAACCCTGGTAGCCCCCTGAACAATATAACAGAGATGCCAACCAACCCCCCCAACACTGTTCTAGTCCTCCTGGTAGCGTTAACCCTGGTAGCATTAACCCTGGTAGCATTAACCCTGGTAGCATTAACCCTGGTAGCATTAATCCTGGTAGCATTAACCCTGGTAGCATTAACCCTGGTAGCATTAACCCTGTTAGCATTAACCCTGGTAGCGTTAACCCTGGTAGCATTAACCCTGGTAGCGTTAACCCTGGTAGCATTAACCCTGGTAGCATTAACCCTGGTAGCATTAACCCTGGTAGCGTTAACCCTGGTAGCATTAACCCTGGTAGCATTAACCCTGGTAGCATTAACCCTGGTAGCCACCTGAACAATATAACAGAGATGCCAACCAACCCCCCCAACACTGTTCTAGTCCTCCTGGTAGCGTTAACCCTGGTAGCATTAACCCTGGTAGCATTAACCCTGGTAGCATTAACCCTGGTAGCATTAATCCTGGTAGCATTAACCCTGGTAGCATTAACCCTGGTAGCATTAACCCTGGTAGCATTAACCCTGTTAGCATTAACCCTGGTAGCGTTAACCCTGGTAGCATTAACCCTGGTAGCGTTAACCCTGGTAGCATTAACCCTGGTAGCATTAACCCTGGTAGCATTAACCCTGGTAGCGTTAACCCTGGTAGCATTAACCCTGGTAGCATTAACCCTGGTAGCATTAACCCTGGTAGCCACCTGAACAATATAACAGAGATGCCAACCAACCACCCCAACACTGTTCTAGTCCTCCAGTCCTCCAGTCCTCCAGTCCTCCAGTCCTCCATGCAGACATGGTTTTTGCCCACTCACCACCACCCACTACAGGGCTGCGTCCCAAATGGCCCCCTATTCACTACATAGTGCACTACTGACCAGGGCCCTGGATGGGGATGTGAAGAGCCAAGCGGACCTTCAACCCGCCCTGACCCTCCAACGCTTTACACACCCTGACCCTTCAACACACCCTGACCCTCCAACACTTTACACACCCTGACCCTTCAACACACCCTGACCCTCCAACACACCCTGACCCTTCAACACACCCTGACCCTTCAGCACACCCTGACCCTTCAACACACCCTGACCCTTCAACACACCCTGACCCTTCAACACACCCTGACCCTCCAACACTTTACACACCCTGACCCTTCAACACACCCTGACCCTTCAACACACCCTGACCCTCCAACACTTTACACACCCTGACCCTTCAACACACCCTGACCCTCCAACACACCCTGACCCTTCAACACACCCTGACCCGACCCTCCAACACACCCTGACCCTCCAACACACCCTGACCCTTCAAAACACCCTGACCCTTCAACACACCCTGACCCTTCAACACACCCTGACCCTTCAACACACCCTGACCCTTCAACACACCCTGACCCTCCAACACACCCTGACCCTCCAACACTTTACACACCCTGACCCTTCAACACACCCTGACCCTCCAACACTTTACACACCCTGACCCTCCAACACACCCTGACCCTCCAACACACCCTGACCCTTCAACACACCCTGACCCTTCAGCACACCCTGACCCTTCAACACACCCTGACCCTTCAACACACCCTGACCCTTCAACACACCCTGACCCTCCAACACTTTACACACCCTGACCCTTCAACACACCCTGACCCTTCAACACACCCTGACCCTCCAACACTTTACACACCCTGACCCTTCAACACACCCTGACCCTCCAACACACCCTGACCCTTCAACACACCCTGACCCTCCAACACACCCTGACCCTCCAACACACCCTGACCCTTCAACACACCCTGACCCTTCAACACACCCTGACCCTTCAACACACCCTGACCCTTCAGCACACCCTGACCCTTCAACACACCCTGACCCTCCAACACTTTACACACCCTGACCCTTCAACACACCCTGACCCTCCAACACTTTACACACCCTGACCCTTCAACACACCCTGACCCTCCAACACACCCTGACCCTTCAACACACCCTGACCCTCCAACACACCCTGACCCTTCAACACACCCTGACCCTTCAACACACCCTGACCCTTCAACACACCCTGACCCTCCAACACTTTACACACCCTGACCCTTCAACACACCCTGACCCTCCAACACACCCTGACCCTTCAACACACCCTGACCCTCCAACACTATACACACCCTGACCCTTCAACACACCCTGACCCTTCAACACACCCTGACCCTTCAACACACCCTGACCCTCCAACACTTTACACACCCTGACCCTTCAACACATCCTGACCCTTCAACACACCCTAACCCTTCAACACACCCTGACCCTTCAACACACCCTGACCCTCCAACACACCCTGACCCTCCAACACACCCTGACCCTTCAACACATCCTTACCCTTCAACACACCCTGACCCTTCAACACACCCTGACCCTTCAACACACCCTAACCCTTCAACACACCCTGACCCTTCAACACACCCTTCAACACATCCTAACCCTTCAACACACCCTGACCCTCCAACACACCCTGACCCTTCAACACACCCTTACCCTTCAACACACCCTGACCCTTCAACACACCCTAACCCTTCAACACACCCTGACCCTTCAACACACCCTGACCCTTCAACACACCCTAACCCTTCAACACACCCTGACCCTTCAACACACCCTGACCCTTCAACACACACTGACCCTTCAACACACCCTGACCCTTCAACACACCCTGACCCTTCAACACACCCTGACCCTTCAACACACCCTGACCCTTCAACACACCCTGACCCTTCAACACACCCTGACCCTCCAACACTTTACAGGACACCTCTGTATTGGGCTGCTGACAGACTGTACTGAGATACTAGGAATTCCAAGCTTCCTGCCATCCAGGACCTCTATACCAGGCGGTGTCAGAGGAATGGCCCAGTGCATCACTGGGGCCGAGCTCCCTGCCATCCAGGACCTCTATACCAGGCGGTGTCAGAGGAATGGCCCAGTGCATCACTGGGACCGAGCTCCCTGCCATCCAGGACCTCTATACCAGGCGGTGTCAGAGGAAGGCCCCTAAAAAACTGTCAAAGACTCCAGTCACCCAAGTCATAGACTGTTCTCTCTGCTACCACGCAGCAAGCGGTACCGGAGCGCCATGTCTAGGTCCAAAAGGCTTCTTAACAGCTTCTACCCCCAAGCCATAAGACTGCTGAACAACTAATCAAATGGCCACCCAGACTATTTACATTGACCCCCCCCCTCCCCCCTTTGTTTTTACACTGCTGCTACTCGCTGTTTATTATCTATGCATAGTCACTTTACCCCTACCTACATGTACAAATTACCTAGACTAACCTGTACCCCCGCACATTGACTAGGTCCCGGTACCCCCTGTATATAGCCTCCTGCACATTGACTCAGTACCGGTACCCCCTGTATATAGCCTCCTGCACATTGACTTGGTACCGATACTTCCTGTATATAGCCTCATTATTGTTATTATATTGTGTGACTTTTTATTAAATTTTTTACTTTCGTTTATTTAGTAAACATTTTCTTAACTCTACTTCTTGAACTGCATTGTTGGTTAAGGGTTTGTAAGTAAGCATTTCACTGTAAGGTCTACACCTGGCGCATGTGACAAATACAATTTGATTTGATTTAATTTGAATAGGCAGGCTACAACAGGCTGCTGACAGACAGATTGTACAGAGATACTAGGGATAAGCAGGCCAGGCTACAACAGGCTGCTGACAGACAGATTGTACTGAGATACTAGGGATAAGCAGGCCAGGCTACAACAGGCTGCTGACAGACAGATTGTACTGAGATACTAGGGATAAGCAGGCCAGGCTACAACAGGCTGCTGACAGACAGATTGTACTGAGATACTAGGGATAAGCAGGCCAGGCTACAACAGGCTGCTGACAGACCAGACAGATTGTACTGAGATACTAGGGATAAGCAGGCCAGGCTACAACAGGCTGCTGACAGACAGATTGTACAGAGATACTAGGGATAAGCAGGCCAGGCTACAACAGGCTGCTGACAGACAGATTGTACTGAGATACTAGGGATAAGCAGGCCAGCCTACAACAGGCTGCATTAGCTATAACATCCCAACCTGGCTTCTTTCCTCACAAGCCCACCTCTGCCTGTCAGATCTTTACGCCATCTTGACAGCCTTAGGAGGAAACGATTGGCCATTGAGGTTGGTAGGAGAATTTATAGCAGCATCATTTTATTCACATAGCTAAGATAGCTGCTAGCATTTAGCCAGCCAGGAGCACAATGCCATTCACTAGCTAGACGTTAACTGCTAGCCTTTAGCCAGCCTGAAAACACAATGCCAATCACTAGCACCATGTAGCCACCCCGGGGAGCAGCTCTGGTTTCATGGCTGCTGTGAGGCCGGGCAGGCAGAGGAAGAAGGGGAAACGTCAGAGGGCCACCATGTTTTACAAGGCCCTTTGGCCTAAAGGAGAAGTGGTCCAACTGGTGGTGGAGGAGGAAGGACAACAAACCCCCTTCTCTCTCTCTCTATATCTCTCTCTCTCGCTATATATATATATATATATATATATATATATATATATATATCTCTATATCTCTCTCTATATATATATATATCTCTCTTTCTCTCTCTCTCTCTCTCTATCTTTCTCTCTGTATCTCTCTCTCTGTATCTCTCTCTCTCTCACACACACACACACACAGTCTTCTATGGTTCTTCACAGAAATGGCCAGGAGGATTTACCAACAGCCTTACAGTCAGGCTGCATCATCAATTGTCATGCCACAGCCACCGCCCCTAGCTTGCATCGATATCAGGAAGGAAGCCTTTAGTGTCCTGGGTCCCTGGTTGAGAGAGAGAACCATTCCTGGACATGGCCTTGTATGGACATCAGGAAGGAAGCCTTTAGTGTCCTGGGTCCCTGGTTGAGAGAGAGAACCATTCCTGGACATGGCCTTGCATGGACATCAGGAAGGAAGCCTTTAGTGTCCTGGGTCCCTGGTTGAGAGAGAGAACCATTCATGGACATGGCCTTGCATGGACATCAGGAAGGAAGCCTTTAGTGTCCTGGGTCCCTGGTTGAGAGAGAGAACCATTCCTGGACATGGCCTTGTATCTGTGACTCCTCACATCCTATCTCTTCATCTCCTTCTCAACCAGTGGAGGCCTTCCTCCTCAGTGAATTTCATAAAAATATAAAATAGCCTGTCACCTCAATTGATTACTCAAAATTCTCTCGACCTGTGCACCTACGTTGTAAACTTTAATTCATAGGCTAGGTTGTAGCAACCTCATGATGGGTACAGGGAACGGCAGCGACCGCCACTGTTCTCTGTTCTCAACCCCATTGAACCTTCCTCTCCAATGGGAAGGAGGCGAGGAAATAGGATGCAAGGATTGAAGGAAAGTTTATTTGAGAAAGAGCCTCAGGTGAGCCAGCGGAGTAGTCTGCTATGGGCCATATTGAGTGTACCCATAGGAGGAAGTCATTCTATGTCTATGGTTCTCTCTCTCTCTCTCTCTGTCCTCAGGGACCAGTCCAGACGTCTCTATGGGAGGACGTGTCATTTATCACCAGTAGTTCAGTCCAGTCAGTCAGTCAATCAGTCAGTCAGTCAGTCAGTCAGTCAGTCATCCAGTCAGTCAGTCAGTCTGTCAGTCAATCAGTCAGTCAGTCAGTCAGTCAGTCAGTCAGTCAATCAGTCAGTCAGTCAGTCAGTCAGTCAGTCAGTCATCCAGTCAGTCAGTCAGTCTGTCAGTCAATCAGTCAGTCAGTCAATCAGTCAGTCAGTCAGTCCAGTCAATCAGTCAGTCAGTCAGTTCCCCCCCCCCCCCCCCAGTCAGTCAGTCAGTCAGTCAATCATCCAGTCTGTCAGTCAATCAGTCAGTCAGTCAGTCAGTCAGTCAATCATCCAGTCTGTCAGTCAATCAGTCAGTCAGTCAATCAGTCAGTCAGTCAGTCAATCAGTCAGTCAGTCAGTCAGTCAGTCAGTCAGTCAGTCAGTCAATCAGTCAGTGGGACATTTTCTCTATCTGACAGCCGGCCTAGCACCATACTGCTCTGCATAAAGGCTATACTCCCCCAGGACTCCTTCCTCCCCAACACTGGCTGGCTGGCTGACTGGCTGGCTGACTGGCTGGCTGGCTGGCTGACTGGCTGGCTGACTGGCTGACTGACTGACTGGCTGGCTGGCTGGCTGGCTGGCTGACTGGCTGGCTGACTGGCTGGCTGGCTGGCTGACTGGCTGGCTGGCTGGCTGGCTGACTGGCTGGCTGACTGGCTGGCTGGCTGGCTGGCTGACTGGCTGGCTGACTGGCTGGCTGGCTGACTGACTGGCTGTGTGCTCTGGGACATCCTAATACACCTCACTGCAAACATTCAGCTGCCAATATGCTGCTTAGCACAATCAGACAGGAGACACCCCACACTAGGGGTGCGTCCCAAATGGCACCCTATTCCCTATATAGTGCACTACTTTAGACCAGAGCCCTGGTCAAAAGTAGTGCACTATATAGGGAATAGGGTGCCATTTGAGACGCATTCTAGATGCCAAGACTCCTTAGGCTAACGGACATCTCTGGACTAACAAAGCCAGCTAGGAGGATCGGACTGGAAAGCAGTTAGACTATCCTAACACCAAGAGCCATAATATTATTAAATCAAATCACATTTTATTTATCACATGCGCCGAATACAACAGGTGTAGCCCTTAACCAACAATGCAGTTTTAAGAAAATATTTACTAAATAAACTAAAGTAAAAAAAGTAACACAATAAAATAACAATAGCGAGGCTATATACGGGTGTACCGGTACCGAGTCAATGTGGGTGGTACAGGTTAGTCCAGGTAACTGAGGTAATATGTACTTCTAGGTAGGGCACTGGTCAAAAGTAGTGCACTAAATAGGAGGGCTCTGGTAAAAAAAAAAAAGTAGTGCACTACATAGGGAATAGGGTGCCATTTGGAACACAACCTCTGTAGCTTCACCAGGGACTGCCGAGAGGGGGGCTGAACAGCAGGGTCACTACGACACACTACCCCAGAACAGCAGGGTCACTACGACCCACTACCTCAGAACAGAGCAGCAGGGTCACTACGACCCACTACCTCAGAGCAGAGCAGCAGGGTCACTACGACCCACTACCCCAGAACAGCAGGGTCACTACGACCCACTACCTCAGAACAGCAGGGTCACTACGACCCACTACCTCAGAACAGCAGGGTCACTACGACCCACTACATCAGAACAGCAGGGTCACTACGACCCACTACCCCAGAACAGCAGGGTCACTACGACCCACTACCCCAGAACAGCAGCGTCACACACACACACACAGAACTCCACTGAACAAACACTCTCAATGCTAAAGGTGCAGCTTTTAAATCAATGGATGTGGACTGCTGCTGCACCCATCTGACAGCAGCACTCGAGGTTTAAAGTGAATAGCTGGAAACATGGCCGAGCACGTCAGCCTGGCTGGCTATCACAACAAATGGAACCTGGAAGGGAACCAGGGGCTAGTCTGACTGAATGGCACCCTATTCCCTCTAACGGTGTATGGGCCCTGGTCAAAAGTAGTGCACTATATAGGGAATAGGGGTTCCATTTGGGACGCATTCTGAAACTACTGCCTTGTCCCTGGTCTGTTACATACAGGAAACTACTGCCTTGTCCCTGGTCTGTTACATACAGGAAACTACTGCCTTGTCCCTGGTCTGTTACATACAGGAAACTACTGCCTTGTCCCTGGTCTGTTACATACAGGAAACTACTGCCTTGTCCCTGGTCTGTTACATACAGGAAACTACTGCCTTGTCCCTGGTCTGACACATACAGGAAACTACTGCCTTGTCCCTGGTCTGTTACATACAGGAAACTACTGCCTTGTCCCTGGTCTGACACATACAGGAAACTACTGCCTTGTCCCTGGTCTGTTACATACAGGAAACTACTGCCTTGTCCCTGGTCTGTCACATACAGGAAACTACTGCCTTGTCCCTGGTCTGTTACATACAGGAAACTACTGCCTTGTCCCTGGTCTGACACATACTGGAAACTACTGCCTTGTCCCTGGTCTGTTACATACAGGAAACTACTGCCTTGTCCCTGGTCTGACACATACAGGAAACTACTGCCTTGTCCCTGGTCTGTCACATACAGGAAACTACTGCCTTGTCCCTGGTCTGTTACATACAGGAAACTACTGCCTTGTCCCTGGTCTGACACATACAGGAAACTACTGCCTTGTCCCTGGTCTGTCACATACAGGAAACTACTGCCTTGTCCCTGGTCTGACACATACAGGAAACTACTGCCTTGTCCCTGGTCTGTTACATACAGGAAACTACTGCCTTGTCCCTGGTCTGTTACATACAGGAAACTACTGCCTTGTCCCTGGTCTGTTACATACAGGAAACTACTGCCTTGTCCCTGGTCTGTTACATACAGGAAACTATTGCCTTGTCCCTGGTCTGACACATACAGGAAACTACTGCCTTGTCCCTGGTCTGTTACATACAGGAAACTACTGCCTTGTCCCTGGTCTGACACATACTGGAAACTACTGCCTTGTCCCTGGTCTGTTACATACAGGAAACTACTGCCTTGTCCCTGGTCTGTTACATACAGGAAACTACTGCCTTGTCCCTGGTCTGTTACATACAGGAAACTACTGCCTTGTCCCTGGTCTGACACATACAGGAAACTACTGCCTTGTCCCTGGTCTGTTACATACAGGAAACTACTGCCTTGTCCCTGGTCTGTTACATACAGGAAACTACTGCCTTGTCCCTGGTCTGTCCTCGTAGGAAGAATTATCATCATCATAATGATCTTTGTAATATGAAGCCTTAGTCATAACATGATTAAACTGTTAGAAACCATTACACTGTTAGTACACGTACACACACTGTTATAAACTAACTGAAAAACGACACACTGTTATAAACTAACTGAAAAACGACACTCTGTTATAAACTAACTGAAAAACGACACACTGTTATAAACTAACTGAAAAACGACACACTGTTATAAACTAACTGAAAAACGACACACTGTTATAAACTAACTGAAAAACGACACACTGTTATAAACTAACTGAAAAACGACACGACACACTGTTATAAACTAACTGAAAAACGACACACTGTTATAAACTAACTGAAAAACGACACACTGTTATAAACTAACTGAAAAACGACACACTGTTATAAACTAACTGAAAAACGACACACTGTTATAAACTAACTGAAAAACTACACACTGTTATAAACTAACTGAAAAACGACACACTGTTATAAACTAACTGAAAAACTACACACTGTTATAAACTAACTGAAAAACGACACTCTGTTATAAACTAACTGAAAAACGACACACTGTTATAAACTAACTGAAAAACGACACACTGTTATAAACTAACTGAAAAACGACACACTGTTATAAACTAACTGAAAAACGACACACTGTTATAAACTAACTGAAAAACGACACACTGTTATAAACTAACTGAAAAACGACACACTGTTATAAACTAACTGAAAAACGACACACTGTTATAAACTAACTGAAAAACGACACACTGTTATAAACTAACTAACTGAAAAACGACACACTGTTATAAACTAACTGAAAAACGACACACTGTTATAAACTAACTGAAAAACGACACTCTGTTATAAACTAACTGAAAAACGACACTCTGTTATAAACTAACTGAAAAACGACACACTGTTATAAACTAACTGAAAAACGACACACTGTTATAAACTAACTGAAAAACGACACACTGTTATAAACTAACTGAAAAACGACACACTGTTATAAACTAACTGAAAAACTACACACTGTTATAAACTAACTGAAAAACGACACACACTGTTATAAACTAACTGAAAAACGACACACACTGTTATAAACTAACTGAAAAACGACACACTGTTATAAACTAACTGAAAAACTAAAAGACATAAGAATCCATTTCAAACATTGAACATATGCCCCCACATATAGACAGTAGTCAACAGTAGAGAGAAGGTACAGCTGAGTATAGGTCATTAAAAGGTCCCAACTAAATAAAACAAACAAGCTCTCTCTCTCTCTCTCTCTCTCTGCCTCTCTCTCTCTCTCTCCCTCTCTCTCTCTCTCCCCCTCTCTCTCTCTCTCTCTCTGCCTCTCTCTCTCTCTCTCTCTCTCTCTCTCTCTGTGTCTCTCTCTCTGTGTCTCTCTCTCTCTCTCTGCCTCTCTCTCTCTCCCTCTCTCTCTCTCTCTCTCTCTCTCTCTCTCTCTCTCTCTCTCTCTCTCTCTCTGCCTCTCTCTCTCTCTCTCTCTCTCTGCCTCTCTCTCTCTCTCTCCCTCTCTCTCTCTCTCTCCCTCTCTCTCTCTGCCTCTCTCTCTCTCTCTCTCTCTCTGCCTCTCTCTCTCTGCCTCGCTCTCTCTCTCTCTTTATTGGCATGGGAAACGTGTGTTAACATTGCCAAAGCAAGTGAAGTAGATAGTAAACAAAAGTGACATAAACCATCAAAATGAAGAGTAAACATGACACTCCCCCTCTCCCTCTGAGCAGAGTTCCACATCCTCTTACCAATAACTGACAACAGAATGACTGATACTTGTTCAGAGTAGTTCAAACTGAGTCCTAACTCAGGAAGTGTTCTATTATAATCAATATATAACTGTGAGGATAAAAATACATTCAGATGAGCGACAACAGTTAGGCTATACTATAACATTACTTTTACAAGTGCTACATTCTGATATTTCTTCATTTCTTTATTTTTACTTTTTGGATGATGTGTGTATTGTTTTGTATTGCTAGGGTATTACTCCACTGTTGGAGCTAGAAACAAGCATTTCGCTGCACCTGCAAATCTTTGTACCCGACCAATAAACGTTGATTTGATTGCAGTCTATAGTTTACAGAGAGCAGAAATCTTAAATATTTTCTAATGACTTCAGAAAATCTCACTATTAAAAATTAATATCAAATATTAATCTAACATGCTGTAGATCTAGGCCTATAGTCTACACGTTTCATAATCGTGAAGAATAGAAGCTAATATGACATTTCAGTGTAGTTCAACTGAGAGGAAACCACCACCCAGTTGTGTCCCTCCCAATCGACAGATTCAGTAGTGAACTAGGCGGGGCCCGTATCTAACGCATCTAGAACTGACTGCTGCTTTCAGAGCATAACACGGTACAAAACGAAATATGAATAGATTACAAATCTTATCTAAAAATGCGCAATTTGATAACCGCTTGAATAATTCCAGGCGTCCTATTATGAAAAATGATAAGAATTCAGTGTCCCAAAGAACGTGTGTAATTCTAGACAATCGAATAACTTTTCCATTTCCGTTGTAACTTCTTCAACCCCCGTCACGGGCAGGATATCGGCCAAAACGCTGATCTTTTTGTTCCCAACCGCGCGACTGAGAGCTGTCGTTGGATCCAAACCGCGAAGAATACCGCGTTCTGCATTATGCATGACAACAAATACATTTATTGTCTGGGCAAACATTATGAGTTGGATTGTTTCACTCTCTGCTCCGCCATATTCTAGGCATTTGACCTGCTCTTCCGCAAACCGTGTATTGTGCATCCCCAGAAACCGGTCTCCCGTTTTCATTTGCAATAATGGAATCATTCTACCTCAAAACCGGGCATCATGAGCGTTATCCAGAGCGGTCGGAAAACGCCGCGCATGGCACAGATAGTAACAAAATCGCAGCGAATAGAAATGCGTATAGATACATTACTTACAGTTATCCTCCGTAGCTCCAATCTGTTGGCACCTCTAGTCGCTCCGTCTGTCGCTTCTCTCTGGGTGAGGTTTTGCGTTTTCTCATGACGTTGCAGCCTCGGTTTGAGACGAGCATCACTCGACTGTGCTCAGCTATTGCAGTAGATGGACTATAGCCAAGTGCAGAAATTTACCAATACATTACTTCACACCGATAATATATGACTGACTAACATTTACATTTTAGTCATTTAGCAGACGCTCTTATCCAGAGCGACTTACAGTTAGTTTATTTTTCATACTGGCCCCCCTTGGGAATCGAACCCACAACCCTGGCGTTGCAAACGCCATGCTCTACATCCCTGCCGGCCATTCCCTCCCCTACCCTGGACGACGCTGGGCCAATTGTGCGCCGCCCCATGGGTCTCCCGGTCGCGGCCTGCTACGACAGAGCCTGGATTCGAACCAGGATCTCTAGTGCTAACAGTGAGCTTTATTAGACAATGCACTATAGGAAGCCTACCCCAGCATTCAGTGGAGGCTCCTCAGAGGAGGACCATCCTCCTCAATTAATTTAATAAAAAATTGTGACAAATAAAAAAGGTATCCTTTTTAGATAAAACTTTACTAAATATATTAACTTCACCAAATAATTGATTAAAACACACTGTTTCGCTACGAAGGTTTACATTAGCCTCAACAGCACTCTGTAGGGTAGCACCATGGTGTAGCCAGATGACAGCTACTTTCCGTCCTCCTCTGGGTATTTTGACTTCAATACAAAACCTCAGTTTCACATGTTTACAGACACTCTTATCCAGAGCGACTTACAGTAGCGAGTGCATACATTTTCATACTGGTCCCCCATGGGAATCGAACACACAACCTTGGCTTTGCAAGCACAATGCTTTACCAACTGAGCTACACAGGACCTAGGAAGCTCCTGGTTCTCACCCCCTTCCATAGACTTGCACAATAATTACGATAACTTCCAGATGAAGGAGAAGCAAGAGAGAGAGCGAGAGCTAGCTATATTGCTTTGTATTATTTTTTTTTACTTTCACTTTCACTTAGCTAGCGAATGCAGCTCACTAGTTTAGCCCACTCAAACACCCTGCTCAAACAGAGGGATGCTATGTTAGCTAGGTGGCTACGACTATCCAACACTGGAACTCTTCCGAGTCAAAGTAAGCTTTTGGGTTTTATTCATTTATTGCTACTGCCGGTGTAACTGCTAAACTGCTTGCTGACTGTACACTGTACTGCATGATTGTAGCAGGTTTACTAACGCGTTAGTTCTAGTAGCTATTGTTGACTATGACGTTAGCTAATATTAATGGTGACAACGATGTTGGCTGTGTGTATCTGTTAGCGATTATGATATGAAGGTTTGGGTTGGAAATGATTTTTTGCCCGCTCATTAGACAGCCGAAGTCCACAAGCGAAGGGAAAAGGTGAGAGGGGGAGAGTGCAACGATGCGAGAAGGAATCATAGCTACAACGGTCAAAGTGCTCGTGTTGTTTGTATGTGGCTGCTATGAAAATGAACTTGTTTGCGTGTGATCAGGGGTGTATTCATTCCGACCGATTCTGATGAAAAAACGTTCTTAAACGGAACGAAATTGAGGATAAACATAGCTGTAATTTGTCCAATAGAAACTCTTATATGCAACTGTTGGACTAATGATTACACCCTAGATCAGCTAGATGCAGGCCAGAGCGGTGTTGAATGTGTCACTGTCTGTCACCTTGATTACTCAAACTTTTCTCGACCTGTGCACCTACGTTGTAAACTTTAATTCATAGGCTAAGTTGTATGATTTGTATAGGGACAATTTGAGGAGGGGGGAGGTTGGGGTGAGGAGGGAGGATGGGGGGAGGAGGGGGAGGATGGGGTGAGGAGGGAGGATGGGGTGAGGAGGGGGAGGATGGGGTGAGGAGGGAGGATGGGGTGAGGAGGGGGAGGATGGGGTGAGGAGGGAGGAGGATGGGGTGAGGAGGGAGGATGGGGTGAGGATGGGGTGAGGAGGGAGGATGGGGTGAAGAGGGGGGATGGGGTGAGAGGGGGGAGGTTGGGGTGAGGAGGGGGGATGGGGTGAGAGGGGGGAGGTTGGGGTGAGGAGGGGGGAGGTTGGGGTGAGGAGGGGGGATGGGGTGAGAGGGGGGATGGGGTGAGAGGGGGAGGATGGGGTGAGGAGGGGGGATGGGGTGAGGAGGGGGGAGGTTGGGGTGAGGAGGGGGGATGGGGTGAGAGGGGGGATGGGGTGAGAGGGGGAGGATGGGGTGAGGAGGGGGGATGGGGTGAGAGGGGGAGGTTGGGGTGAGGAGGGGGGATGGGGTGAGAGGGGGGATGGGGTGAGAGGGGGAGGATGGGGTGAGGAGGGGGGAGGTTGGGGTGAGAGGGGGAGGATGGGGTGAGAGGGGGAGGTTGGGGTGAGGAGGGGGGATGGGGTGAGGAGGGAGGTTGGGCTGAGGAGGGAGGTTGGGGTGAGGAGGGGGGAGGTTGGGGTGAGGAAGGAGGATGGGGTGAGGAGGGAGGTTGGGGTGAGGAGGGGGGGGGTTGGGGTGAGGAGGGGGGATGGGGTGAGAGGGGGGATGGGGTGAGAGGGGGAGGATGGGTGAGGAGGGGGAGGTTGGGGGGAGGAGGGAGGATGGGGTGAGAGGGGGGAGGTTGGGGTGAGGAGAAGGAACTTTGGTTAAACAGCTGTTATCTAAATCTTTCTGAAGTGCCCCAGTAATTTGACATGCGAAGTGCCTATTGCTGCAGTGCTCCGATAGCTAGTAAGCCAACCCCGTCGGCTACAGCAGGAGACCACCAGATGAACGCCACATAAAGCAAAACCACAAGTGTAGTTTAGCCAAATTCAATTACCACGCTAGATTACCGTGACGTACAGTACATGCCCACTGTTTTCCCCCCAACACAGTACCATTTGAACAGCCGTGCGTTTCAGGTCATAGGTCACAGTCACGCCATGAAGAAGAGCGTGGTGCTGTACAGCTAGTGACTGGTGCAGCCGTCAGGGTGGTCACATCTCCAGAGGACGGAGGCCACATCATGGCTCCCTCCCAAATGGCATCCTATCCCCTTTATAGTGCACTATTTTTGACCTGGGTCCTATTGGGAATAGGGTATCATTGGGGATGCTGCCGATGGCTGTAGCCGGCAGGGCCTGAGCAGAGCAGAGGGCTGGAGGGAGTGGGCTCACATTCCTACTGCCGGAGAAGCATACTTGGCATTCCTTCCCTCTTGCAGTCAGTCTCTCTCAATGAGATTTTTTGATTTCCACTGGGCTTTCAGTCTTACATTTTACTCATTTAGCAGACGCTCTTATCCAGAGGGACTTACAGGAGCAATTAGGGTTGAGTGCCTTGCTCAAGGGCACATCGGCAGCTTTTTCACCTAGTCGGCTCTGGGATTCAAACCAGCGAGAGAGAGAGAGAGAGAGAGAGAGAGAGAGAGAGAGAGAGAGAGAGAGAGAGAGAGAGAGAGAGAGAGACAGAGACAGAGACAGAGAGACAGAGAGAGAGAGAGAGAGACAGAGAGAGAGAGAGAGAGACAGTGAGAGAGAGAGACAGAGACAGAGACAGAGAGAGAGAGAGAGAGAGAGACAGAGAGAGAGAGAGACAGAGAGAGAGAGACAGCGAGAGAGAGAGACAGAGACAGAGACAGAGAGAGAGAGAGAGACAGAGAGAGAGAGAGAGAGAGAGAGAGACAGACAGAGAGAGAGAGAGAGAGAGAGCGAGAGAGCGAGAGAGAGAGAGACAGAGAGAGAGAGAGAGAGAGCGAGAGAGAGACAGAGAGAGAGAGAGAGAGAGAGAGAGAGAGAGAGAGAGAGAGAGAGAGAGAGACAGAGAGAGAGAGCGAGAGAGAGAGAGAGAGAGAGAGAGAGAGACAGAGAGAGAGAGAGAGAGAGAGAGAGAGAGTGGCGCTCTGCGAGACAGGGACACTTTCACTCAGCTGGAAGTTACTGGCAGAGTGCTGGGATTTGGTACAAAGTCCAGAAAAGTGTGTTGAAGACATGCAGAGGAAGAGTGGCGTCAGAGTTCTGGTGTCAGACCAGGGTTGTGCTTCTGGCAAGGATACATTCAGGACAGGCTGCCACTACTAACCCTACTACTGATCGTCAAGACCCCCTCTATCCAGGCATTTATGGCGGGCGGCAGGTAGCTTAGTGGGTAAGAGCGTTGTGCCAGTAACCGAAAGGTCGCTGGTTCTAATCCCCGAGCCGACTAGGTGAAAAAATCTGTCGATGTGCCCTTGAGCAAGGCACTTAACCCTAATTGCTCCTGTAAGTCGCTCTGGATAAGAGCGACTAAAAATGTAAAATGTAAAAGGCTCCAAGCCTCAGGATCTCTGAATACCTCTCTGTCAATGCATGCTGAAACATGCAGAGGGTAGCATGTCTGTCTAGGGTAAATGATCTATAAACGTTCTATTGCTCTGCTATACAATCAGGAACTGTGCATGCTGAAACATGCAGAGGGTAGCATGTCTGTCTAGGGTAAATGATCTATAAACGTTCTATTGCTCTGCTATACAATCAGCATCCTATAGAGGATTATCATACAGGAAACCAAATAGAAAATATTGATACAACAAACTAAAAATGTAAGATAGGGTTGACAATGACCATAGGAGTTGGCTATACGCCACAAACAGATCTGGGACCAGCCTAGAGCTGTATCATTTGTGCTAATCAAGTGGAATATCACCATAGCTCTCTCCTCCTCCTCAACAGGAAAGATACACCAGGAACTCTTGTCATGGTGTCTTTGAGGACCGCTGGAAACTCATGGGGGCATTTTCTATTCTTATTAACGTCTTCCTTCTGGGGGAGGAGCCTAGCTGAGCTTTCTGTCTTCCTTCTGGGGCGGAGCCTAGCTGAGCTCTCTGTCTTCCTTCTGGGGCGGAGCCTAGCTGAGCTCTCTGTCTTCCTTCTGGGGCGGAGCCTAGCTGAGCTCTCTGTCTTCCTTCTGGGGCGGAGCCTAGCTGAGCTCTCTGTCTTCCTTCTGGGGCGGAGCCTAGCTGAGCTCTCTGTCTTCCTTCTGGGGAGGAGCCTAGCTGAGCTCTCCGTCTTCCTTCTGGGGCGGAGCCTAGCTGAGCTCTCTGTCTTCTCTTGTCTTCATAACATTTGTCCCGCATCATCAACTCTCAGGCTGTCCCAAATGGCACCCTATTCCCTATTAAGCGCACTACTTTTGACACATCCCTTCCCCCCTGACAGTTAAGGGTTCCTAAGGAGAAGAAAGGGGTAAGGGAAGGAGAGTGGTGTTTCTGGAGAAGTTTCTAGACTGTTGAAGAGGAAGAGGAAGGGTGTTGCCCTAGTGTGTGACATCTTTGTGAACGAGGTCTTGGCGCCGTCTGTTTCTGTGAGGGAGTGCTTCTTCAATCACTACTTACTGACACATCCCCACTTGACCACTGTCAAAAGCAGTCCACTATAGGTAATAGGGTACCATTTGGGACAGCCAGTATAGGGAGTAATCAACAAGTTAAATCCTGTGGAATTGTCACGCCCTGATCTAGAGAACTCTTGTTGGTTGGGTCAGGGTGTGAGTTTCAGTTTGAGATCTATGTGATTGTATTCTATGTTGGAGATCTAGTATGTGTATGTCTAGGTTTGGCCGGGTGTGATTCCCAATCAGAGGCAGCTGTCGCTCGTTGTCTCTGATTGGGGATCATACTTAGGTAGTCTGGTTGCCTACCTTAGTTGTGGGATCTTGACTCGTGTTTCGCTTGTTGTGTTGTAGCCACTGTTTGAGCTTCACGTTCCGTTATTTTGTCAAGTGTTTATTCGTCTTAATAAACATGTACGCTGCACCTTGGTCTGACCCATCTCTCAACGATCGTGACAGGAATAGACTACATTTGAGTATCATAACAAGAAGCACTGTGTGAGCCCGGTGTAACCAGTCAACACAGCTACCAACCAACCCGGCTATGAATCCATTACTCTGTAATTACCAGGCAACCACGCAATCACCCAATTTCCTAAGCAACAGCTAGGTAAACACAATAGGATGTACAAGCTCACTTCCTGTGACCAATATATTAGCAGCTCAAAGGGCCATGAACCACAACGTGCTGTAACATGGAGAGTGGTTTGACAGTGTTGCAACATCAAGCATTGATTCTTCAGACATCCAGTCAAAGTAAATAGTAGGGTATAGCTGTATGGAAATAATGTCTTTATAAACCCTCTATGAGGCCTAGATGTAAAAGTCTTATTGCCATGGCAAAATACCAGATGTAAGGAGCCTTTAGATCACCCATGTAGGCTACGACTTGGCTTATAATGATTTGTGAAGCACATATGTAGTGCCCTTTATAAATGCCTTCATAAAGCCTTAATGTGGTAATGAGTTGTCTGTTTGAAAGAGGGACTGTAGCGGTGGACCCACAGCTGAAGGGCGGGAGGAGGAAGACTGTTAGTCAGAGATCTGTTAAAGGGGGGGGGCCTCCTCCAACAGAGCAGCGTCATTAAACTACAGGAAGGAACGACAGAGAGAATGTTTGTTTCCCATCTTCCGGAGAGTTCTAAGAATGTTGCTGATTAGCGGTGCTCCTCGACAGACCTCGTCATTCCCTGACGGACATACAGGGACACAGCGTCGGTCGGCCACGGCAACCAACCAACCAACCAACCGCTGGCCGGATGGAGGGATGAGGGATCCGATAGTGAGCTGAGGGGTAAGGGGTGAGGCCTAGTCACCTCAGAGAGCAGGAGAGGAGCGTGTTCTGTAAGAGGAAGTGTGTGTTGGGAAATGGAGCTGATACCAAGAAGCTACGATAATGTACTGACAGAAGAGTTACACTGATACTAAGAAGCTACTGGTGAAGCCATGATAATGTACTGACAGAAGGGTTACACTGATACTAAGAAGATACGATAATGTACTGACAGAAGAGTTACACTGATACTAAGAAGATACTGGTGAAGCCATGATAATGTACTGACAGAAGAGTTACACTGATACTAAGAAGCTACTGGTGAAGCCATGATAATGTACTGACAGAAGAGTTACACTGATACTAAGAAGATACTGGTGAAGCCATGATAATGTACTGACAGTAGGGTTACACTGATACTAAGAAGATACTGGTGAAGCCATGATAATGTACTGACAGAAGGGTTACACTGATACTAAGAAGCTACTGGTGAAGCCATGATAATGTACTGACAGTAGGGTTACACTGATACTAAGAAGCTACTGGTGAAGCCATGATAATGTACTGACAGAAGGGTTACACTGATACTAAGAAGATACTGGTGAAGCCATGATAATGTACTGACAGTAGGGTTACACTGATACTAAGAAGCTACTGGTGAAGCCATGATAATGTACTGACATAAGGGTTACACTGATACTAAGAAGATACTGGTGAAGCCATGATAATGTACTGACAGTAGGGTTACACTGATACTAAGAAGCTACTGGTGAAGCCATGATAATGTACTGACAGTAGGGTTACACTGATACTAAGAAGCTACTGGTGAAGCCATGATAATGTACTGACAGTAGGGTTACACTGATACTAAGAAGATACTGGTGAAGCCATGATAATGTACTGACAGTAGGGTTACACTGATACTAAGAAGATACTGGTGAAGCCATGATAATGTACTGACAGTAGGGTTACACTGATACTAAGAAGCTACTGGTGAAGCCATGATAATGTACTGACAGTAGGGTTACACTGATACTAAGAAGCTACTGGTGAAGCCATGATAATGTACTGACAGTAGGGTTACACTGATACTAAGAAGATACTGGTGAAGCCATGATAATGTACTGACAGTAGGGTTACACTGATACTAAGAAGCTACTGGTGAAGCCATGATAATGTACTGACAGTAGGGTTACACTGATAGCTAAGAAGCTACTGGTGAGTTACACACAGTGTGAAGGGAGAGAAGTCAGAGGACACACACACACACACACACACACACACACACACACACACACACACACACACACAACCACTAGTAATAGAGTTAGAGAAACGACCAGAGTCCCCTAAGCAGTTATCAGGAAGGCTCAATAAAAGTCAACAGCTGATGTGGTCATGTCTCTGCATTTCAAATCAAATCAAAGTTTATTGGTCACGTACACAGGTTTAGCAGATGTTATAGCGGTTGCAGCGAAATGCCTTACGTTACTAGCTCTTAACAATGCAGTCAAATGTCAAACAAGTACATAAATAATCAAGAAAATCATGATCAAGAAATCAAGAAATGTCGTAAACAAATCCAATGAACAACACAAATAGCACCGTTTTAGTAATCCAAATGCAATCTATTCGTATCTACACCGGATGAGTTCACACAATATATACTAAGAATGATATGTACAGCAGCAGATATATTACAGCGAGCTATGTGAAGAATCCAGTACATAAATAAATATGAGGTGTGTGCAAACAGTGTAAATAAAATACAATGTACAGTGGTAGAAATATTAGAATGAGCTATGTGGAGAATAGAGTATTTAAATACACAGTACCAAACCCCATGACAAAATAGATAGAATTGCAGGAAATTAGCTTCTGGACCAGAATCTGAAATATAAATATATATGTAAATGGTGTGTATAGACAGTATGGACAGTATATTGATAGAAAATATTTGTACAGCAGTAGTTATATAGGATGAGCCTTCACTAGAATACAGTATACACATATGAAGTGGGTAAAACAGTATGTAAACATTATTAAAGTGACCAGTGTTCCATGTCTATGTACATAGGGCAGCAGTCTCTAAGGTGCAGGGTAGAGTACTGGGAGGTAGCTGGCTATACAGGAAGTACCGGTACCGAGTCAATGTGCAGGAGGCTATATACAGGAAGTACCGGTACCGAGTCAATGTGCAGGAGGCTATATACAGGAAGTACCGGTACCGAGTCAATGTGCAGGAGGCTATATACAGGAAGTACCGGTACCGAGTCAATGTGCAGGAGGCTATATACAGGAAGTACCGGTACCGAGTCAATGTGCAGGAGGCTATGTACAGGAAGTACCGGTACCGAGTCAATGTGCAGGAGGCTATATACAGGAAGTACCGGTACCGAGTCAATGTGCAGGAGGCTATATACAGGAAGTACTGGTACCGAGTCAATGTGCAGGAGGCTATATACAGGAAGTACCGGTACCGAGTCAATGTGCAGGAGGCTATATACAGGAAGTACCGGTACCGGTACCGAGTCAATGTGCAGGAGGCTATATACAGGAAGTACCGGTACCGAGTCAATGTGGGGGGTACAGGTTAGTCCAGGTCATAATGAGGCTATATACAGGAAGTACCGGTACCGAGTCAATGTGGGGGGTACAGGTTAGTCCAGGTAATAAGAGGCTATATACAGGAAGTACCGGCACCGAGTCAATGTGCAGGAGGCTATATACAGGGGGTACCGGTACCGAGTCAATGTGGGGAGTACAGGTTAGTCCAGGTAATAACGAGGCTATATACAGGGGGTACCGGTACCGAGTCAATGTGGGGGGTACAGGTTAGTCCAGGTAATTTGTACATGTAGGTAGGGGTAAAGTGACTATGCATAGATAATAAACTATGATAAACAATGATTAATTGTTCAGCAGTCTTATGGCTTGGGGGTAGAAGCTGTTAAGGAGCCTTTTGGACCTAGACATGGCGCTCCGGTACCGCTTGCCGCGTGGTAGCAGAGAGAACAGTCTATGACTTGGGTGACTGGAGTCTTTGACAATTTTTTAACAGGGTCCCAGTGGTCTCTGGGTCTCTCCCTAGAGCAGGCACTAACAGGGCCTCAGGAAGGAGATGCCTGTATCATAACAGGTTGCTTGAAGAGTTTGATACTGGCTCTCCATAGTTCATCCACCTCCATAGTTCCTGGTCATGTGATGAGGGTAGCTACACTGATGGTCATGTGATGAGGGTAGCTACACTGATGGTCATGTGATGAGGGTAGCTACACTGATGGTCATGTGATGAGGGTAGCTACACTGATGGTCATGTGATGAGGGTAGCTACACTGATGGTCATGTGATGAGGGTAGCTACACTGATGGTCATGTGATGAGGGTAGCTACACTGCTTCTTCACCCACTCAGAAGAGGCAGATGGATGACAGAGAGAGAGAGAGAGAGAGAGAGAGAGAGAGAGAGAGAGAGAGAAAAGGTCAATGGTTGTCGCGTGGCGAAAGTGAGTCCATTATGTGGCATTGTATACAGGCCCTGAAAGAGCAGGCTCTCAGCAGTAAGACAGAAGTACTGGAGCAGCTATGATCCTCCTCCTCCTCCTCCTCCTCCTCCTCCTCCTCCTCCTCGTCCTCCTCCTCTGCCACTTAACCAGCATGTCTACCACAGCATTCTGCAGCGATACGCCATCCCATCTGGTTTGGGCTTAGTGGGACTATCATTTGTTTTTCAACAGGACAATGACCCAACACACCTCCAGGCTGTGTAAGGGCTATTTGACCAAGAAGGAGAGTGATGGAGTGCTGCATCAGATGACCTGGCCTCCACAATCCCCCGACCTCAACCATATTGAGATGGTTTGAGATGAGTTGGACCGCAGAGTGAAGGAAAAGCAGCCAACAAGTGCTCAGCATATGTGGGAACTCCTTCAAGACTGTTGGAAAAGCATTCCAGGTGAAGCTGGTTGAGAGAATGCCAAGAATGTGCAAAGCTGTCATCAAGGCAAATGGTGGCTATTTGAAGAATCTCAAATATAAAATATGTTTTGATTTGTTTAACACTTTTTTGGTTACTACATGATTCCATATGTGTTAGTTCATAGTTTTGATGTCTTCACTATTATTCTACAATGTAGAAAATTGTAAAAATAAAGAAAAACCCTTGAATGAGTAGGTGTGTCCAAACTTTTGACTGGTACTGTAAGTATTTACACCCTTTGCTATAAGACTCGAAATTGAGCTCAGGTGCAACCTGTTTCCATTGATCATCCTTGAGATGTTTCTACAACTTGATTGGTAAATTCAATTGATTGGACATGATTTGGAAAGGGACACACACGTCTATATAAGGTCCCACAGTTGACAGTGCATGTCAGAGCAGAAACCAAGCCATGAGGTCGAAATAATTGTCCGTAGAGCTCCGAGACAGGATTGTGTAGAGGCACAGATCTGGGGAAGGGTACCAAAACATTTCTGCAGCATTGAAGGTGCCCAAGAACACAGTGGCCCCATCATTCTTAAATGGAAGAAGTTTGGAACCACCAAGACTCTTCCTAGAGCTGGCCACCCGGCTAAACTGAGCAATCGGGTGAGAAGTGCCTTCGTCAGGGAGGTGACCAAGAACCCGATGGTCACACTGACAGAGCTCCAGAGTTCCTCTGTGGGGATGGGAGAACCTTCCAGAAGGACAACCATCTCTGCAGCACTCCACCAATCAGGCCTTTATGGTAGAGTGGCCAGATGGAAGCCACTCCTCAGTAAAAGGCACATGACAGCCCGCTTGGAGTTTGCCAAAAGGCACCTAAAGGACTCTCAGACCATGAGAAACAAGATTCTCTGGTCTGATGAAACCAAGATTGAACTCTTGAGGAAACCTGGCACCATCCCTACGGTGAAGCATGGTGGTGGCAGCATAATGCTGTGGGGATGTTTTTCAGTGGCAGGGGCTGGGAGACTAGTCAGGATTGAGGGAAAGATGAACGGAGCAAAGTACAGAGAGATCCTTGATGAAAACCTGCTCAAGAGCGCTCAGGACCACAGACTGGAGCGAAGGTTCACCTTCCAACAGGACAACGACCCTAAGCACACAGACAAGACAACGCAGGAGTGGCTTCGGGACAAGTCTCTGAATGTCCTTGAGTGGCCCAGCCAGAGCCCGGACTTGAACCTGATCGAACATCTCTGGAGAGACCTGAAAATAGCTGTGCAGCGACGCTCCTCATCCAACCTGAAAGAGCTTGAGAGGATCTGCAGAGAAGAATGGGAGAAACAAGCTTGTAGCGTCATACCTAAGAAGACTCAAGGCTGTAATCGCTGCCAAAGGTGCTTCAACAAAGTACTGAGTAAAGGGTCTGAATACTTATGTAAATGTTATATTTCCGTTTTTTATGTATTTTTTATTTGGAAACATTTCTAAAAACCTGTTTTTGCTTAGTTTTTATTATTAATATCACTGTGTGTAGATTGATGAGGGGGAAAAAAACAATTTAATTTTTTTTAGAATAAGGCTGTAACATAACAAAATGTGGAATAAGTCAAGGGGTCTGAATACTTTCCGAATGCACGTGAAGTCTTTTTACTTTATTTTTTATTTTACCTGTATTTAACTAGGCAAGTCAGTTAAGAACAAATTCTTATTTACAATGACGGCCTACACCGGCCAAATTGTGCGCCGCCCTATGGGACTCCCTATCACGGCCGGTTGTGATACAGCCTGGAATTGAACCAGGGGGTCTGTAGTGACGCCTCAAGCACTGAGATGCAGTGCCTTAGACCGCTGAGCCACTCGTCTGGTGAACTGTCTAATCCAGGGGTGTCAAACTCATTTTAGCTCAGGGGCCACATGGAGGAAAATCTATTCCCAAGTGGGCCGGACCGGAAAAATCATGGTATATATAACTTAAAAACAACAACTTCAGATTGTTTTCTTTGTTTTAATACGATCAACATACAACATAAAGCTGGAGCCTGAGGACAGTGTGTCCAAAATAGTACAAGCACAACATCACTATTAATCATAAAACACGTCAAGTTTATTTGAAAATTCTAAAGAAAAAGAACACACAAACACACAATGCCTCAGTGATTAACAGAACTGTTTCACAGATCACAGAACTATATCAGGGTGTCATTTCTCAGGCAGAAATGTAGATAAAAATAATGAAATCCTGTTCCCCAAACAAGTGCAAGAACCACAGAGTCAAGAATAGGTTAAATATACAAATAAAATAAAATCAATTAAAAACAATAGCACATCAACATAAAAACATATAAACATAAAGCTGGAGCCTGAGGACAGTGTCCAAAAGCACAACATCACTATTAATCATAAAACACCTCAAGTTATTTGAAAGTTCTGAGGACAAAGAACACACAAACACACAATGCCTCAGTGATTCACAGAAGTATATCACAGATCACAGAACTATATCAGGGTGTCATTTCTCAGGCAGAAATGTAGATAAAAATAATGAAATCCTGTTCCCCAAACAAGTGCAAGAACCACAGAGTCAAGAATAGGTTAAATATACAATTAAAATAAAAACAATTAAAAACAATAGCACATCAACATAAAAACATATAAACATAAAGCTGGAGCCTGAGGACAGTGTCCAAAAGCACAACATCACTATTAATCATAAAACACCTCAAGTTATTTGAAAGTTCTGAGGACAAAGAACACACAAACACACAATGCCTCAGTGATTCACAGAAGTATATCACAGATCACAGAACTATATCAGGGTGTCATTTCTCAGGCAGAAATGTAGATACAAATAATGAAATAATGTTCCCCAAACAAGTGCAAGAACCACAGAGTCAAGAATAGGTTAAATATACAAATAAAATAAAATAAATTAAAAACAATGTCACATCAACATAAAAACATATAAACATAAATCTGAAAGCGTTGCTCAAACTCCCGTAACAGTCCCGTTATTTTATCTTTGAACCGCTTCATGTCTGCCACATGTTGGGTCGCGCACACATTTTTCAGACAGGGGAAGTGAGCTGCATCACCACCGGCAAGTTGCGTCTCCCACAATGACAGCTTCAACTTGAAAGAACGTATGCTGTCATAATACTGCGTGACAACTTTGTTGCGCCCTTGCAGCTGTTTGTTCAAGTTATTCAGGTGCTCTGTAACATCCACCATAAATGCAAGGTCTTGCATCCATTCTGCGGAATGAAATTCTAACACTGGTTTGCCCTTTTCTTCCATGAACTGTTCAATTTCTTCTCGTAAATCAAAGAAACGCCTCAGCACAGCACCTCGGCTTAACCATCTTACCTCAGTGTGGTATGGCAGGCCATAGATGTGGTCTTTCTCTCTGAGAAGGCTGTCAAACTGACGGTGATTCAGGCTTCTGGATCGGATGAAATTAACAGTTTGGATGACCACCTTCATGACGTTATCCATCTTTAATGACTTGCAACACAAAGCCTCCTGGTGCAAAATACAGTGAAAAGTCAAAAAATCACGTCCTCCATTTGCAGATTGCACTTTCTCTCTGAACTTTGTCACAACGCCTGCTTTTTTCCCGATCATTGAGGGCGCACCATCTGTAGCCAGGCTGACAGCGCGGGACCAGTCCACTCCGACCCTGTCCAGCGCGCCGACGAGTGCGGTAAAAATATCAGCTGCTGTCGTTGTATCTGTCATCGGCACCAACTCCACGAACTCCTCGGTGACGGTCAATGTGTCATCAACTCCGCGGATGAAAATGGCCAGTTGTGCAACATCTGTAATGTCCGTGCTTTCATCAATTGCAACCGAAAACGCAATAAATGACTTTACTTTTTGCTTCAACTGGCTGTCCAAATCCACTGAAAGATCGGAAATCCTGTCTGCAACTGTGTTTCTTGTCAGGCTGATATTTGCAAAAGCCTGCCGCTTTTCAGGGCACACAATCTCCGCTGCCTTCTTCATGCATGTTTTTACAAATTCACCCTCACTAAATGGTTTTGAAGCCACTGCGATTTCATTAGCAATGAGGTAGCTAGCTTTCACTGCAGCGTCACTGATGTCTCGGCTGTGAGTAAACACAGACTGCTGTTTCTTCAGACCCACCAACAGTTCATTCACCTTCTCTCATCTCCGCTGTCCTTGAAAGTTGTCATATTTGTCGGCATGAAGACTCACATAGTGGCGACGAAGGTTATATTCTTTCAGCACTGCAACATGCTCTGAACACACCAAACATACAGCTTTCCCATTCAATTCCGTGAATAAATAGGATGACCATTTTTCTTGGAACACTCTGCACTCTGCGTCCACTTTTCTCTTTTTTGACAGAGACATATTGGGGCAATGAGGGTGCCAAAGCACATAATGTTAAAAGTAGAAGCCGTAATAAATATCGCGGGCAAAACAAAGTAGCTCATTGGCTGCACGTGCTTGACCTACTTGCTCTGCCCCGGTATAAACAGTTTGCTTGCTTAACACAATTGCTATTGCGCCATCCAGTGGACGCAATTGGAACAGCAGTTTATTTTATTGAAAAATTGCAGCGCATTTTTATACTTTACAAAATTATTATTATTATTATTATATATTATTATTATTATTATTATTTTTTATCATCTCGCGGGCCGGATTAAACCCGTTTGCGGGCCTGATCCGGTCCGCGGGCAGGACGTTTGACACCCCTGGTCTAATCAGACTAGTGAAAAATCACTGTTGCAATCAAAACCAGCTGAAATGTATTGATCAGGGGGTGCGTTCCCAAATGGCTCCGTGTTCCCTATATAGTGCACTACTTTTGATGGGCTCTTTAAAGGGAATAGGGTGACATTTGTGATGCAGCCCAGTTCTACGCATGCTATACTTCACCTTTCGGTCTGCTCTCACTGAAGCCTCCGTCCATATGAGCTCTAACAGGAGGGCCTGTTTACTAGTCATGTTATTAACACTCAAAGAGGGTGTGTGTGTGTGTGAGAGAGAGAGAGAGAAAGACCGAGAGAGAGAGAGAGAAAGTGTGTGTCTAACGGTGCTAAGGCCAGAGGAGGAAGCATCTCTCTCTCTCTCTCTCTCTGTCTCGATGTCTCTCTCTCTCTCCCTCTCCATCCCTGCTCTGAGATATATCAAAGCCTGCGTTGCCAGGAGACAGCCTGAATGCATCAATACCGTGATCTCTCTGTTAATTAGCTGTAAATATTCATATTCTCTCCCTTTCTCTGCCTCTCCGTCCACTGACCCAGTAGTATAGTAGTCTTGGAGTGGTGAAATGGGCCTCGTCTCACCCAGTAGTATAGTAGTCCTGGAGTGGTGAACTGGGCCTCGTCTGACCCAGTAGTATAGTAGTCCTGGAGTGGTGAACTGGGCCTCGTCTGACCCTGTAGTATAGTAGCCCTGGAGTGGTGAACTGGGCCTCGTCTGACCCAGTAGTATAGTAGTCCTGGAGTGGTGAACTGGGCCTCGTCTGACCCAGTAGTATAGTAGTCCTGGAGTGGTGAACTGGGCCTCGTCTGACCCAGTAGTATAGTAGCCCTGGAGTGGTGAACTGGGCCTCGTCTGACCCAGTAGTATAGTAGTCCTGGAGTGGTGAACTGGGCCTCGTCTGACCCAGTAGTATAGTAGTCCTGGAGTGGTGAACTGGGCCTCGTCTGACCCAGTAGTATAGTAGTCCTGGAGTGGTGAACTGGGCCTCGTCTGACCCAGTAGTATAGTAGTCCTGGAGTGGTGAACTGGGCCTCGTCTGACCCAGTAGTATAGTAGTCCTGGAGTGGTGAACTGGGCCTCGTCTGACCCAGTAGTATAGTAGCCCTGGAGTGGTGAACTGGGCCTCGTCTGACCCAGTAGTATAGTAGCCCTGGAGTGGTGAACTGGGCCTCGTCTGACCCAGTAGTTTAGTAGTCCTGGAGTGGTGAACTGGGCCTCGTCTGACCCAGTAGTATAGTAGTCCTGGAGTGGTGAACTGGGCCTCGTCTGACCCAGTAGTATAGTAGTCCTGGAGTGGTGAACTGGGCCTTGTCTGACCCAGTAGTATAGTAGTCCTGGAGTGGTGAACTGGGCCTCGTCTGACCCAGTAGTATAGTAGTCCTGGAGTGGTGAACTGGGCCTCATCTGACCCAGTAGTATAGTAGTCCTGGAGTGGTGAACTGGGCCTCGTCTGACCCAGTAGTATAGTAGTCCTGGAGTGGTGAACTGGGCCTCGTCTGACCCAGTAGTATAGTAGTCCTGGAGTGGTGTACTGGGCCTCGTCTGACCCAGTAGTATAGTAGTCCTGGAGTGGTGAACTGGGCCTCGTCTGACCCAGTAGTATAGTAGCCCTGGAGTGGTGAACTGGGCCTCGTCTGACCCAGTAGTATAGTAGCCCTGGAGTGGTGAACTGGGCCTCGTCTGACCCAGTAGTATAGTAGCCCTGGAGTGGTGAACTGGGCCTCGTCTGACCCAGTAGTATAGTAGTCCTGGAGTGGTGAACTGGGCCTCGTCTGACCCAGTAGTATAGTAGTCCTGGAGTGGTGAACTGGGCCTCGTCTGACCCAGTAGTATAGTAGTCCTGGAGTGGTGAACTGGGCCGCGTCCCAAATGGCACCCTATTCGCTATATAGTGCACTACTTTAGACCAGGGCCCATAGGAGCAGCCCATAGGGCTCTGGTAAAAAGTAGTGCCCTATATAAGGAATAGGGTGCCATTTGGGACTCTAAACTGTTGAACTGGTGAAGTGTGGGTCTGTAGTGACCTCTGACCCTTTAAGGGTGAGGAAACAAAGAACAGCTGTGGAGCACTGAAGGGTCTCTCTGTGTGTGTGTCTCTGTGTGTGTGTCTCTGTGTGTGTGTCTCTGTGTGTGTGTCTCTGTGTGTGTGTCTCTGTGTGTGTGTCTCTGTGTGTGTGTCTCTGTGTGTGTGTCTCTGTGTGTGTGTCTCTGTGTGTGTGTCTCTGTGTGTGTGTCTCTGTGTGTGTGTCTCTCTGTGTGTGTGTCTCTGTGTGTGTGTCTCTGTGTGTGTGTGTCTCTGTGTGTGTGTCTCTCTGTGTGTGTCTCTGTGTGTGTCTCTGTGTGTGTGTCTCTGTGTGTGTGTCTCTGTGTGTGTGTCTCTGTGTGTGTGTCTCTGTGTGTGTGTCTCTGTGTGTGTGTCTCTCTGTGTGTGTGTCTCTCTGTGTGTGTCTCTGTGTGTGTCTCTGTGTGTGTGTCTCTGTGTGTGTGTCTCTGTGTGTGTGTGTCTCTGTGTGTGTGTCTCTGTGTGTGTGTCTCTCTGTGTGTGTGTCTCTGTGTGTGTGTCTCTGTGTGTGTGTCTCTGTGTGTGTGTGTCTCTGTGTGTGTGTCTCTCTGTGTGTGTGTCTCTCTGTGTGTGTCTCTGTGTGTGTGTCTCTGTGTGTGTGTCTCTCTGTGTGTGTGTCTCTCTGTGTGTGTCTCTGTGTGTGTGTCTCTCTGTGTGTGTGTCTCTCTGTGTGTGTCTCGCTGTGTGTGTGTCTCTGTGTGTGTGTGTCTCTCTGTGTGTGTCTCTGTGTGTGTCTCTCTGTGTGTGTGTCTCGCTGTGTGTGTGTCTCTCTGTGTGTGTGTCTCTGTGTGTGTGTCTCTGTGTGTGTGTGTCTCTCTGTGTGTGTCTCTCTGTGTGTGTGTGTCTCTGTGTGTGTGTCTCTCTGTGTGTGTGTCTCTCTGTGTGTGTGTCTCTGTGTGTGTGTCTCTCTGTGTGTGTGTCTCTCTGTGTGTGTGTCTCTGTGTGTGTGTGTCTCTGTGTGTGTCTCTCTGTGTGTGTGTCTCTCTGTGTGTGTGTCTCGCTGTGTGTGTGTCTCTGTGTGTGTGTCTCTGTGTGTGTGTCTCTGTGTGTGTGTGTCTCTGTGTGTGTCTCTCTGTGTGTGTGTCTCTCTGTGTGTGTGTCTCGCTGTGTGTGTGTCTCTGTGTGTGTGTGTCTCTGTGTGTGTGTGTCTCTGTGTGTGTCTCTCTGTGTGTGTGTGTCTCTGTGTGTGTGTGTCTCTGTGTGTGTGTCTGTGTGTCTCTTTGTGTGTGTGAGTCATGTGGTATTTGGTGTTGTCATGTAATGGAGGAGCAGTCTCATCGTTGCCGGCACTTAGTTCATAACACAAAGAGATCAACACGTCCGTGACAAGAGGGACTCTTTTCTTTCTGAGCTACTGGAAGTGTGAGGGTGGATGAACAAGTGTGTGTGTGTGTGTGGAGCTGTTTGAAGAGTGTGAGGGTGAACAAGGCCTGCTGTGGTGCTGAGCTGAGCTCATCCCATCAGAGACACTGGGCGCCCAGTCTGTCTGTGTGTGTGTGTGAGTGTGTGTGTGTGTGTGTGTGTGTGTGTGTGTGTGTGTGTGTGTGTGTGTGTGTGTGTGTGTGTGTGTGTGTGTGTGTGTGTGTGTGTGTGTGTGTGTGTGTGTGTGTGTGTGTGTGTGTCCGACCGGACCGTGCCTAGCTCTGCCAAACGGTAAGCCAGCCCTGCAAAGATCAGATCAGTACAATCCCTGTGAGAATCAGTGCCAGTTGCTACCCACAACAGTTTTCAACGAGGATGTTTTGTCACAAGGTGAATTTCAAATCACTTCCTGAATCGACTGAATTGAGAACCGAATTGGCCCCCCCAAACCTGCTGCATCTGTCATAAACGAGAGAACAGATTCAACCCCAATGAACCCTTCATATTACCTGTCCTCTATTCCGCTCTCACATCAAAAACCTCCTCTATCAATGAGACACAGCAGGAAACAGCCTGTAAGAGAGCCAGGCAACCAGGCTTAGTGTCATAGCAACATGAGTGGCATGAATGACAGGTGAACTGAAGAGGTCTGTGTAGCACTAGTAAGATGGAAAATATTCCATCATTAGAAATACATTTTAGTCATTTAGCAGACGCTCTTATCCAGAGCGACTGACAGTTAGTGAGTGCATACATTTTTCATACTGGCCCCCCCCCATGGGAATCGAACCCACAACCCTGGCGTTTCAAACACCATGCTCTACCAACTGAGCTACAGGAGCATACAATATCATTAGGCCTAGTAAACATGGACACTCAGGCTCTGTCATTTATATAATATAATATTTATATATTATTGTTGTTACTCTAATAGCCCCTAATACAATACTGCACATAGCCGTGTTGCAAATGACTGACACTGAGCCGATTGTAGTTATCTAAGGGGTTGTAGCGCCCCCTTCTGGGCATTCTATACCGCTGCATAGGCTGGCTATTCTTTCATGTTGCAGAACACCTTCAAACTGGAATCAATAAAAAGAGAGAGGAAATAAATACCCACTTCAATAGCTATTATTAGGCTGAAGACAGTGTAGACTATCTCTCTCTGTCTATTATTAGGCTGAAGACAGTGTAGACTATCTCTCTCTCGCTCTCTCTCTCTCTCTCTTTCTCTCTCTCTCTCTCTCTCTCTCTCTCTCTCTCTCTCTCTCTCTCTCTCTCTCTCTCTCTCTCTCTCTCTCTCTCTCTCTCTCTCTCTCTCTCTCTCTCTCTCTCTCTGAAAACAGAGGGTCACAATCCTGGCAATGCATACTTTTGTGTTCACCAACAAATATGGGCACACGTCTGTTGGGTCATTCCACGAAAATAGTTAATTTGATATTTTACGTAGAAATTGTGCACCAATATTGACTTTTTTAAAAGCCTGTTATATTAAATGAAGGGCTCTTTAATATAGACCACATGGAGAATTCAATAAATCTGATTTTTAATATGAATAAAGACTTGCTTTGTCAAAATTTAGCATTTTGACATGTCCCTCCGTGCATCCTCTGTGACTTCTAGGAAGATTTTAACCCCAACATTTCTCAAAGTTTTCGCCATCATTGTAAAGCCCTAGTTATTTTTTTGCGTTGACAAATTAATTTCTGAAGATTATTATTTATTTCATGTGATTAGTGAATCATTTACGTCTGTCCCTCTTGTTAAGGTCAACCGTGTTAAGTGGAACTGAACTCTCGTTTTAATATGGTGAAAGTATTCTTTTTTTTTCAAAAGAAACATTGAACATCTAATAGTCAAATCATATAGTGTAAAAAAATAGGTGAGTTAGTTCTACTCTTTTTTGGTCATTTTCTGGTGTTTTGTGGTGGAAAACTGAGCGGGTCGAATGTAACACGTCAACCCTGTTACCCAATTGTTTTTTGTGAAGGTTGCATTCAATTGCCACTCCCTGATGCACACAACAAGCTTCCAATCCCCCTGTCACAAGGGGATTCATGGCTGATTTAAGATGAAAACCTCAACCCTGTTACGTTCAACCCTGTTACTTTATTTGACCCTTAATAGGCACTTACTGTGGTAATTTTATATTTAACTTCTTGAGATGGAAAAACATGTTTTTTTTTATTAAGCTGAACATGTGCTCTTAATGACAGAATGTTAAAATTAGGTGAAATCAAACGTTTTTTGGGGGACCAAGTTACACTGGTGGAATGACCCTGTAAATGTTTGTTTCATCATTATTCAAAGAGTCGAACAAGGCCAGCGTTGGGGAAGCTACTCTGAAAATATAATTTTACCAAGCTTCCAATTACTTCACACTAGAAGAAGTTAAGCTACACTAAAGCTCCCCTTAGCAAAAATATAGTTTACTGAGCTAAAGTTACTTTGAAAAAGTAGTTCACTGCATCCAAACTACTTCGTGAAATTTTTTTAAAAAAAAAAAATTTTTATTTCACCTTTATTTAACCAGGTAAGCCAGTTGAGAACAAGTTCTCATTTACAACTGCGACCTGGCCAAGATAAAGCAAAGCAGTGCGATAAAAACAACAACAAAGAGTTACATATGGAATAAACAAAACGTACAGTCAATAACACAATAGAAAATCTATATACAGTGTGTGCAAATGTAGCAAGTTATGGAGGTAAGGCAATAAATAGGCTATAGTGCAAAATAATTACAATTAGTATTAACACTGGAATGATAGATGTGCAAGAGATGATGTGCAAATAGAGATACTGGGGTGCAAATGAGCAAAATAAATAACAATATGGGGATGAGGTAGTTGGGTGGGCTAATTTCAGATGGGCTGTGTACAGGTGCAGTGATCGGTAAGGTGCTCTGACAACTGATGCTTAAAGTTAGTGAGGGAGATAAGAGTCTCCAGCTTCAGAGATTTTTGCAATTCGTTCCAGTCATTGGCAGCAGAGAACTGGAAGGAATGGCGGCCAAAGGAGGTGTTGGCTTTGGGGATGACCAGTGAGATATACCTGCTGGAGCGCAGACTACGGGTGGGTGTTGCTATGGTGACCAATGAGCTAAGATAAGGCGGGGATTTGCCTAGCAGTGATTTATAGATGGCCTGGAGCCAGTGGGTTTGACGACAAATATGTATGATCTAACTCCAACATGTCATAGGCTACAAATTGCAAGAACAGTTCACTCTGGAGTCAGCAGTTTACAGAATATGTAATTTAGTATATTAACACAAAAACTGTTTCAAGTGCCAATTAGGCAAGTCTCATTTCGAAAAAGAAATGAAATTATTGCCTACTTCACCCATATTTTATTTTTGTAAAAACAGTAGTGTGTAGTTCCAGTAGTTAGCTACACCGCTACATGGTGAAACAGTAGTGTGTAGTTCCAGTAGTTAGCTACACCGCTACATGGTAAAACAGTAGTGTGTAGTTCCAGTAGTTAGCTACACCGCTACATGGTAAAACAGTAGTGTGTAGTTCCACTAGTTAGCTACACCGCTACATGGTAAAACAGTAGTGTGTAGTTCCAGTAGTTAGCTACACCGCTACATGGTAAAACAGTAGTGTGTAGTTCCAGTAGTTAGCTACACCGCTACATGGTAAAACAGTAGTGTGTAGTTCCAGTAGTTAGCTACACCGCTACATGGTGAAACAGTAGTGTGTAGTTCCAGTAGTTAGCTACACCGCTACATGGTAAAACAGTAGTGTGTAGTTCCAGTAGTTAGCTACACCGCTACATGGTAAAACAGTAGTGTGTAGTTCCAGTAGTTAGCTACATCGCTACATGGTGAAACAGTAGTGTGTAGTTCCAGTAGTTAGCTACACCGCTACATGGTAAAAAAAAAAAAAAAAGTTATCAACTACTGAAAACACTACCAAGGTTTGAATTTAGTTCAACTACCACCAAGCTACTGCAAAATGTAGTTAATTACTAGTTGAACTACATTATTTTTATTTTTTATTTTTTGTCATTTAGCAGACGCTCTTATCTAGAGCGACTTACAGGAGCAATTAGGGTTAAGTGCCTTGCTCAAGGGCACATCGACAGATTTTTCACATGTAGTTCACTACTCCCCAACACTGAACAAGTATATTTTGAAATGACTTTGAGAGGAGCAGCAAATGCCTTGGACATAAAGACACTGATGATAGCTGTTGCCAAAAAAAACATTACAGGCATACCATCCCTTCTATGGTATAGATGGGTGTCAAAGCTTCATCCTCATCAGTCCATAGATGGTGTGAAGTTGTCCAAGTGCATGTCCATGACACAACTGGACATCTAGCAAAAGTCCCTATTCTATTCTGGTGTGAAATGAAAACGGAGGAAAATGTGGCAACAGTTCAAGCATAGGTATATAGCACATGGGGACACAGATCCTAGAAAGCAAAACCCTCTATTTACAACTGCTTTGATCGCGCATGCGCGTGTCGATGAACGCTACAAAGCTTTGCCATGGCAACGCAAAGTGGCTCCTGTAACCGTCCGGATACTTTGAAGAAGTAACTGCAGTTTGCAACAATAACAGCTAGCTGGAAAACACACACACAGACACAGTTCTCCCTAACGCCTGCAGAACCTGAACAAAAAATGCCAGTACATTTCAAGGTAAACACATGTACTTTTCATTGAACGAGTGCAATAGAAATGCAACAGTTGGCTTTGGCTGGCGCGGTGTTTTCAACACGACGCCAAGTATCTACGTCACCGCGAGTGAGTAGAAGAGGTTTCGATTGATACAGAAATGGAAATATTTGTTTCTTTCGCACAAATAAGCTAACTAACATCGAGCATTGCGATTACATCGGATAAACAATCTTCGACGATTGCAGGTACAGCTAGCTAGACGGGGAAACAACAATCAAACCCCACTTCCAAGATGTCGGTTATTAGCCTTGGTTAGCTAAGTGTTTACTAACGTATTACAATAGTATAAGCGGATAAACTAAGGAAGCTAGCTGGCGGTGGCTAACATGCACTGGCTATTTCAGCTTTTTTATTGATAAATAGAGAGACCTAACGTGCATGTTCTAGGCTTCAAATAAATGAATCAAGTGCATGACATTGTAAAGGGCAATAGAGGATTTGTATAATAAGGTTTATTGCGTTAGTATTATTAAGCAGCCTAGCCAAAGACAGTACAGTATGGTTTAGAAACTGTGGCCTATACAGCTGTAAACTTGCTAGATATGCTGTAGCTGCAATCTCAGTTCACTGATTTAATGCAAACAAATGGAGCCAATCTGTTGCCTAGGCTAAATCTGACCAAGCCGAATCATGCAAATGTTTGTGCATGCATGATGCTTACAGTTCTTTTAAAGGCATGCTATTTGCTAAATATATCCCACTTAAACAATATAGTAAGTCATCTATTCCTTTTCTTTTTCCTAATGTTTGGATTCTCACACTCACATGCACAGGGCATCAGTGAGTACCAGAGGAAATTTAAAGGCCGGGTAGCGCGCTCCAGAAGCGCCTCTCCTCAGCGACGAATGCGCTTAGCTGGACTTCGATCTGACCAGATGGGTAAGATGTATTGATTGATTGGTATAGCCCCCTTTCCGGTACACCACACACTGACGTCACGCAACTATGCGCGCGCCCATTCAACATAGCCTAGATTTACGTTTTTATTGCTTCTAAACAAAATAACTTTTTTGGGGTCTCATACGCTTACAATTATGTTTTGTCGCTAAGATTATATTTGGTTGTGATCTTTGCAAAATAACTATTTTGGATGCAGCAGTTGTTAGCTAGACATACTGTAGGCTGTAGAAAAAGCTAGCCAAAGAGCCATTTTACTAGTTGAAGTTGAAGTGTTTTTTAAAAAGTATAATGCAGTTGATTTGCGATTGTGACACACACATTATATTAAGCATTATATTAAATAATCCAATTATAATCCAAAAGTATTGTGAAATGCACTTATAAGCAACATGTAAATAGAGGCATTTTTTTGCTGGCGTTCTCCCCGAGTTCTGCCACCAACTTCCGAGCATTGCCCTCATGTGGCAATGTTTGCAAACACAGAAAGGAGTCTATATGACCGGTAACAGTATAATATACCAAGTTAACTTATCAAGCATCATTCAATAGATATTAGTCATATTCCTGTCATGCATCTTCATCTTTAAAGCACTGAGCCCAGCTCTACTATTTCTCTTCTACTATTTACATTTTGAGTCATTTAGCAGACGCTCCAGAGAGACTTACAGTAGTGAGTGCATACATTTTGGTACTGGTCCTCCGTGGGAATAGAACCCACAACCCTGGCTTTGCAAGCACCATGCTCTACCAACTGAGTCACACGGTCAACTATCATCTCTCCTTCTATCATCCATATTACACCAGGTATCAGTAGAGACACTATCATCTCTCCTTCTATCATCCATATTACACCAGGTATCAGTAGAGACACTATCATCTCTCCTTCTATCATCCGTATTACACCAGGTATCAGTAGAGACACTATCATCTCTCCTTCTATCATCTGTATTACACCGGGTATCAGTAGAGACACTATCATCTCTCCTTCTATCATCCGTATTACACCAGGTATCAGTAGAGACACTATCATCTCTCCTTCTATCATCCATATTACACCAGGTATCAGTAGAGACACTATCATCTCTCCTTCTATCATCCATATTACACCAGGTATCAGTAGAGACACTATCATCTCTCCTTCTATCATCCGTATTACACCAGGTATCAGTAGAGACACTATCATCTCTCCTTCTATCATCTGTATTACACCGGGTATCAGTAGAGACACTATCATCTCTCCTTCTATCATCCGTATTACACCAGGTATCAGTAGAGACACTACCATCTCTCCTTCTATCTTCCATATTACACCAGGTATCAGTAGAGACACTATCATCTCTCCTTCTATCATCCATATTACACCAGGTATCAGTAGAGACACTATCATCTCTCCTTCTATCATCCATATTACACCAGGTATCAGTAGAGACACTATCATCTCTCCTTCTATCATCCTTATTACACCAGGTATCAGTAGAGACACTATCATCTCTCCTTCTATCATCCTTATTACACCAGGTATCAGTAGAGACACTATCATCTCTCCTTCTATCATTCATATTACATCAGGTATCAGTAGAGACACTATCATCTCTCCTTCTATCTTCCATATTACACCAGGTATCAGTAGAGACACTATCATCTCTCCTTCTATCATCCATATTACACCAGGTATCAGTAGAGACACTATCATCCATATTACACCAGGTATCAGTAGAGACACTATCATCTCTCCTTCTATCATCCATATTACACAAGGTATCAGTAGAGACACTATCATCTCTCCTTCTATCATCCTTATTACACCAGGTATCAGTAGAGACACTATCATCTCTCCTTCTATCATCCTTATTACACCAGGTATCAGTAGAGACACTATCATCTCTCCTTCTATCATCCGTATTACACCAGGTATCAGTAGAGACACTATCATCTCTCCTTCTATCATCCATATTACACCAGGTATCAGTAGAGACACTATCATCTCTCCTTCTATCATCCGTATTACACCAGGTATCAGTAGAGACACTATCATCTCTCCTTCTATCATCCATATTACACCAGGTATCAGTAGAGACACTATCATCTCTCCTTCTATCATCCTTATTACACCAGGAATCAGTAGAGACACTATCATCTCTCCTTCTATCATCCTTATTACACCAGGTATCAGTAGAGACACTATCATCTCTCCTTCTATCATCGGTATTACACCAGGTATCAGTAGAGACACTATCATCTCTCTTTTCTATCATCCATATTACACCAGGTATCAGTAGAGACACTATCATCTCTCCTTCTATCATCCGTATTACACCAGGTATCAGTAGAGACACTATCATCTCTCCTTCTATCATCCATATTACACCAGGTATCAGTAGGGACACTATCATCTCTCCTTCTATCATCCATATTACACCAGGTATCAGTAGAGACACTATCATCTCTCCTTCTATCATCCTTATTACACCAGGTATCAGTAGAGACACTATCATCTCTCCTTCTATCATCGGTATTACACCAGGTATCAGTAGAGACACTATCATCTCTCTTTTCTATCATCCATATTACACCAGGTATCAGTAGAGACACTATCATCTCTCCTTCTATCATCCATATTACACCAGGTATCAGTAGAGACACTATCATCTCTCCTTCTATCATCCGTATTACACCAGGTATCAGTAGAGACACTATCATCTCTCCTTCTATCATCCATATTACACCAGGTATCAGTAGAGACACTATCATCTCTCCTTCTATCATCCGTATTACACCAGGTATCAGTAGAGACACTATCATCTCTCCTTCTATCATCCGTATTACACCTGGTATCAGTAGAGACACTATCATCTCTCCTTCTATCATCCATATTACACCAGGTATCAGTCGAGACACTATCATCTCTCCTTCTATCATCCGTATTACACCAGGTATCAGTAGAGACACTATCATCTCTCCTTCTATCATCCATATTACACCAGGTATCAGTAGAGACACTATCATCTCTCCTTCTATCATCCATATTACACCAGGTATCAGTAGAGACACTATCATCTCTCCTTCTATCATCCGTATTACACCAGGTATCAGTAGAGACACTATCATCTCTCCTTCTATCATCCGTATTACACCTGGTATCAGTAGAGACACTATCATCTCTCCTTCTATCATCCATATTACACCAGGTATCAGTAGAGACACTATCATCTCTCCTTCTATCATCCATATTACACCAGGTATCAGTCGAGAGCCTCAGTTTCTGTCCAAGAGGAAGGTGCCCTCCTCCCACATGGCCCAGGTGTCCAGCTCCTTCCATTGGAACCCCACCACCACAGAGCCCCCACAGAGACGGGACGAGACCCCCAGACCTGGTACCTCTCCTCTGGCTCCTACCCCAGAGAGAGTCCACACCCCTCTGGCCCCTAGGGGTCCCCCTCCTCCAGGGGACCCCCAACGAGGCCTCAACACTCTCCAGGGCCAGACCCACACCCGGAGCCCCCTGGCTACTGTAGAGAGACAGGACCAAGCTTTCAATGGGGTGAGAATGGTTGTTATTTATTTCATGTATGCAAATACATGTGCTCGATTTAGCTTGGGGTTTGTACTTTTGAGACTATTCCATTGGCTCCATTGTTACCAGGCAAACTAAATCAAACGCAGCTCAAGTATTTGAAAGTACCATTTGACACACGTATTTGACCCAGGCCTTCTATGCAGCCCGTGGCCTGTGCATCAGACAGTGAGCTATTACTAGTTACCTGTGTAGTAAAGTGTGAGATGTGATTCCAGGTTGACCATGTGTTGAGGAGAAAGGCAGGGCTGAAGTCTTCTGGACAGAGGACTGGACTACATAACTCAGAGTACAGGAAACAGTTCCCGTGGAAGACACCTGTAGCCGGCCACGCCTCCCCACTGCTGGCTGCAGAACAGGTGTCAGTTGTTCCACTCTTATCCTCCTCTTGTCTGTACTAACACAACCCCAAGCATCCATCACATCCATGTTAAAGCCCTGATAGCCCATACAAACAGAGATGGAATACGTTTGTACTAGAACATGTACAGGCATGTCCTGGTCATAGAGGGACATACGCACAAGTATTCAGTAAGATTCACTGCTTCTTGTTGCACCCTGAACCCAGGGTTGGTCACCCTTTCTGCCCCATTACTAGTTAGTCTTGAAAACCCGACCCCTAGGCAACACAGTGACTAGGATCTGGTTTCAATGATTGAGTCTTTTGGCATAGAGAAACTACGTCTGTCACGATCGTCGTAAGAAGTGGACCAAGGCGCAGCGTGATATGCGTACATCTTTTAATGAGTACTATTACAATACAACAAAACAACAAAACGATACGTGAAGTCCTAAGGTAACAAAACACCAACCTACACGGAACAAGATCCCACAAAAGACAAGTGCACAACAGGCTACCTAAGTATGGGTCCCAATCAGAGACAACGAGCCACAGCTGTCTCTAATTGGGAACCACCCCGGCCAACATAGAAAACGAAACATAGAAACTACACATAGAAACTAACACCCTGGCTCAACATAAAAGAGTCCCCAGAGCCAGGGCGTGACAGTACCCCCCCCCAAAGGCGCGGACTGCGACCGCGGCAACTAAACCCAACAGGGGAGGGGCCGGGTGGGCATTCCGCCTCCGGGCGTGACCACCACCCTCTAACTACCCCCCCATAGCGCCCCTGGTCTGGTCTGGCCCCGCTGGCTGGAGCTGGACTGGACATCGGTGGAGCGGATTGCTTAGGCTCCGGTGTGGAGCAGCTGACCGGTACCTGACCAGGCACCGGTGAAACAGGCACGGGCTGTGCCGGACTGACGACGCGCACCACTGGCTTGGTGCGGGGAGCAGGAACGGGCCGGACCGGGCTGACGACGCGCACCACTGGCTTGGTGCGGGGAGCAGGAACAGGCCGGGCCGGGCTGGCGACGCGCACCACAGGCTTGGTGCGAGGGGCAGGAACAGGCCGGGCCGGGCTGGCAACGCGCACCACAGGCTTGGTGCGGGGGGCAGGAACAGGCCGGACCGGGCTGTGGAGACGGACTGGAGGTCTGGAGCGAAGAGCTGACTCAACCCGTCCTGGCTGAATGCCTATTTCCACACACTCTGTGTGAGGCATCAGCACAGGACGTACAGGGCTGTGTACTCGTACTGGCACTACAGCACGTGACACTGGCGCAGGATATCCGGGACCAAGGAGGGGTACTGGAGGCCACGAGCGTTGAGCCACGTGCGTGGTGCTAGCACAGGACGTACATGACTGTGCCGGCACAGTACGCAGCTCCGCATACCTCGGAACCTGCCCAGTCTCACGCTCCCTAGCCTGAGTACGGGGAGTTGGCTCTGCTCTACCTCTAGGCTCCGCCAACCTCCCTTCCAGCCCCCCAAACCCGGTGGCCTCCTCTCCTAATCCACAAACTCGCCCTGTAGCTGCCTCCAGCAGCCCCGTCGTCCATGCCGTGTGCCCCCCCCCAAAAAATTATTGGGGTTGCCTCTTGCGTGCCCGACGTCGGCACGGTTGGCGCCGCTGCTCCTCTCTATGGCGCGCCTCCACCGTCTCCTCCCACGGACGGCAATCCATTCCGGCCTGGATATCCTCCCAATCCAGGATCCCTGCCCGTCCAAGATCTCCTCCCAAGTCCAGGCTGTCTGCTCCTGGACACGCTGCTTGGTCCTGTTATGGTGGGATCTTCTGTCACGATCGTCGTAAGAAGTGGACCAAGGCACAGCGTGATATGCGTACATCTTTTAATGAGTACTATTACAATACAACAAAACAACAAAACGATACGTGAAGTCCTAAGGTAACAAAACACCAACCTACACGGAACAAGATCCCACAAAAGACAAGTGCACAACAGGCTACCTAAGTATGGTTCCCAATCAGAGACAACGAGCCACAGCTGTCCCTAATTGGGAACCACCCCGGCCAACATAGAAACACATAAACTAGACCATGAACATAGAAAACGAAACATAGAAATTACACATATAAACTAACACCCTGGCTCAACATAAAAGAGTCCCCAGAGCCAGGGGGGGAATTCTGGGGACTATCCCGACAAATCACGAGGCAGACATGCCAGAATCGGCGTGATTTAAAACCAAACTTTGCAGTGTTTTTAGTTGAGGTGCGAAATATAACCTCTGTGTTCTCCATCTTGCTAGCTGGTATTTAGTATTTTATTCAAGCGGATAAAGTGGTGACGTAGACAGTGACGTAGTTGAAGCCAGATCCTAGTCACTGTTGCCTAGGGTCGGGTTTTCAAGACTAATTACTAGTTTGAGAGGGAGGCTGCCTACCCAAGCTGTGGCGCAGAGATGCTGTTTGGTCAAACAGCCAGTAGATGGTAGCAGAGTGTTTTTAGAATGAGTGAGTTACAGGATGTTTCCTGCATGGTTTTCTCCAGATGCTGTACACCAGCAACCGTTCCATCCCTCCCTTCAAGTCTAACCCGGCGGTGGTGTTGGAGAGTGAGTACAGCAGGAGCTTTAAAGCCTCTCCCCGTCCCAGAGGGCCGCGGCTACGCAGGGACCTAGAGGGGGACCAGGTGCCTCTGTTCCGGAGGGAGAATGTTTCACCTGAGAAAGCATCAAAGGTACTTCCAAGTTCTACTCACTACACACTACAACTCAATCTTTCTTTGTTCTGGTAATTGATTTATTCAGCCTCTTACGTGACAGACTTTACAGAGGTGTAGTAGCTGACCGGAGATCAGCACTCACACGAGGATCTGGTTCTGGGTGCCAAGATTAGGCCACAGTGCAATACTCCCAGCATTGGCAATGTCTTCAACGGTACATTTTGCATTTCAATAAGGAAGCAGATAGCCTACTTACTTATAACAAATATTTGTAACTGACCTCTGGGAAGATAAGGATACATTAGGACATCGACCGCAAGGTTTCTAGAAATACAATGCACAGCTAGAACTTCCAATATGAAAGAGGAATACAATGCACAGCTAGAACTTCCAATATGAAAGAGGAATACAATGCACAGCTAGAACTTCCAATATGAAAGAGGAATACAATGAACACTTAAAACTTCCAATATGAAGGTAAAGAATGCAGTTCTTTAGATAATGTACTCCACGTGCCACACCGGATACACCCGCTGGAGTGTACATGAGGGTTGGTGGTATTTCTGTACTGGTTCCACTGGTTCTATCCCCAGATTCCTCTGACTGACTGGGTGGTTGCATCCCAAATGGCACCCTATTCCCTATATGGGGCTCTGGTCAAAAGTAGTGCACTATGTAGGGAATAGGGTGCCATTTGGGACGACGCAGCCTTTATGAATGGCTCTGTTCTGTTTGTTGGGATGATGACATCAGAGCAAGAGGAAGAAGAAGAGGGAACAGAGAGAGAGAAAGTCCAGCATCGTAGAGGAGAACATTCCGGTTCCACAGCCGCAGGAGCAGCAGGAGGACGGGGGCAGGCCGCTGCAACAGGAACAGGAAGTGAAGTCACAGAGCCCCCAGAAGGCACCTCTTCCCCACAGGTGAGATCAGCGGTCAGAGGTCAGGTGTGATTACAGGGTGAAGTTACCTCTACACGCTGATCCTGGGTTCGTTTAGCATTTTCCCCAGTAATGGTTAAGGTTAGGATTGGGGGGAGGGAGAGCTGATCCCAGATCTGTACCTAGGGGAAACTTCACCTGGAGCCAGAGGTCAGGGGTCAGGGGTGGGGAAGGGGAATGGGAAAGAGAGAGGGAACCTGTCAGAAATAGGAACTCTCATGTATTGTATATTGTCTCTTTCCATCTTCAGTTCCTGCCATGTGTCATGCAGTATTTTGGGACTTACTGGTAACATTGTTGCCTCTCTCTGAGGATCACATGGAACTTCTGCAACGGACAGCAGCAGGGTTTGGTCATTCACACGTGGCCTATTCAACTAACACATTTTAGTTTAGGAATGCTAATGCTAAGCGCAATGCTAATGATCGCAGAATATACAATATCTGACTTGGCCTGTGTTCAGTCTTGCCCTGTCTCTGTGTTTCTGTCCCTCTCTCCAGAAAGGTGAAATCAGAGTATAACGCCAACTTCCGCTCTCCGCTGAACTACAGATATAAGGACGGAGCCTGGGTCAAGGCTACCACAGTAGGAGAGGAGGTCAGTGTAGTTATTACAGTGTCTACCACAGTAGGAGAGGAGGTCAGTGTAGTTATTACAGTGTCTACCACAGTAGGAGAGGAGGTCAGTGTAGTTATTACAGTGTGTACCACAGTAGGAGACGAGGTCAGTGTAGTTATTACAGTGTCTACCACAGTAGGAGAGGAGGTCAGTGTAGTTATTACAGTGTCTACCACAGTAGGAGAGGAGGTCAGTGTAGTTATTACAGTGTCTACCACAGTAGGAGAGGAGGTCAGTGTAGTTATTACAGTGTCTACCACAGTAGGAGAGGAGGTCAGTGTAGTTATTACAGTGTCTACCACAGTAGGAGAGGAGGTCAGTGTAGTTATTACAGTGTCTACCACAGTAGGAGAGGAGGTCAGTGTAGTTATTACAGTGTCTACCACAGTAGGAGAGGAGGTCAGTGTAGTTATTACAGTGTCTACCACAGTAGGAGAGGAGGTCAGTGTAGTTATTACAGTGTCTACCACAGTAGGAGAGGAGGTCAGTGTAGTTATTACAGTGTCTACCACAGTAGGAGAGGAGGTCAGTGTAGTTATTACAGTGTCTACCACAGTAGGAGACGAGGTCAGTGTAGTTATTACAGTGTCTACCACAGTAGGAGAGGAGGTCAGTGTAGTTATTACAGTGTCTACCACAGTAGGAGAGGAGGTCAGTGTAGTTATTACAGTGTCTACCACAGTAGGAGACGAGGTCAGTGTAGTTATTACAGTGTCTACCACAGTAGGAGAGGAGGTCAGTGTAGTTATTACAGTGTCTACCACAGTAGGAGAGGAGGTCAGTGTAGTTATTACAGTGTCTACCACAGTAGGAGAGGAGGTCAGTGTAGTTATTACAGTGTCTACCACAGTAGGAGAGGAGGTCAGTGTAGTTATTACAGTGTCTACCACAGTAGGAGAGGAGGTCAGTGTAGTTATTACAGTGTCTACCACAGTAGGAGAGGAGGTCAGTGTAGTTATTACAGTGTCTACCACAGTAGGAGAGGAGGTCAGTGTAGTTATTACAGTGTCTACCACAGTAGGAGAGGAGGTCAGTGTAGTTATTACAGTGTCTACCACAGTAGGAGAGGAGGTCAGTGTAGTTATTACAGTGTCTACCACAGTAGGAGAGGAGGTCAGTGTAGTTATTACAGTGTCTACCACAGTAGGAGAGGAGGTCAGTGTAGTTATTACAGTGTCTACCACAGTAGGAGAGGAGGTCAGTGTAGTTATTACAGTGTCTACCACAGTAGGAGAGGAGGTCAGTGTAGTTATTACAGTGTCTACCACAGTAGGAGAGGAGGTCAGTGTAGTTATTACAGTGTCTACCACAGTAGGAGAGGAGGTCAGTGTAGTTATTACAGTGTCTACCACAGTAGGAGAGGAGGTCAGTGTAGTTATTACAGTGTCTACCACAGTAGGAGAGGAGGTCAGTGTAGTTATTACAGTGTCTACCACAGTAGGAGAGGAGGTCAGTGTAGTTATTACAGTGTCTACCACAGTAGGAGAGGAGGTCAGTGTAGTTATTACAGTGTCTACCACAGTAGGAGAGGAGGTCAGTGTAGTTATTACAGTGTCTACCACAGTAGGAGAGGAGGTCAGTGTAGTTATTACAGTGTCTACCACAGTAGGAGAGGAGGTCAGTGTAGTTATTACAGTGTCTACCACAGTAGGAGAGGAGGTCAGTGTAGTTATTACAGTGTCTACCACAGTAGGAGAGGAGGTCAGTGTAGTTATTACAGTGTCTACCACAGTAGGAGAGGAGGTCAGTGTAGTTATTACAGTGTCTACCACAGTAGGAGAGGAGGTCAGTGTAGTTATTACAGTGTCTACCACAGTAGGAGAGGAGGTCAGTGTAGTTATTACAGTGTCTACCACAGTAGGAGAGGAGGTCAGTGTAGTTATTACAGTGTCTACCACAGTAGGAGAGGAGGTCAGTGTAGTTATTACAGTGTCTACCACAGTAGGAGAGGAGGTCAGTGTAGTTATTACAGTGTCTACCACAGTAGGAGAGGAGGTCAGTGTAGTTATTACAGTGTCTACCACAGTAGGAGAGGAGGTCAGTGTAGTTATTACAGTGTCTACCACAGTAGGAGAGGAGGTCAGTGTAGTTATTACAGTGTCTACCACAGTAGGAGAGGAGGTCAGTGTAGTTATTACAGTGTCTACCACAGTAGGAGAGGAGGTCAGTGTAGTTATTACAGTGTCTACCACAGTAGGAGAGGAGGTCAGTGTAGTTATTACAGTGTCTACCACAGTAGGAGAGGAGGTCAGTGTAGTTATTACAGTGTCTACCACAGTAGGAGAGGAGGTCAGTGTAGTTATTACAGTGTCTACCACAGTAGGAGAGGAGGTCAGTGTAGTTATTACAGTGTCTACCACAGTAGGAGAGGAGGTCAGTGTAGTTATTACAGTGTCTACCACAGTAGGAGAGGAGGTCAGTGTAGTTATTACAGTGTCTACCACAGTAGGAGAGGAGGTCAGTGTAGTTATTACAGTGTCTACCACAGTAGGAGAGGAGGTCAGTGTAGTTATTACAGTGTCTACCACAGTAGGAGAGGAGGTCAGTGTAGTTATTACAGTGTCTACCACAGTAGGAGAGGAGGTCAGTGTAGTTATTACAGTGTCTACCACAGTAGGAGAGGAGGTCAGTGTAGTTATTACAGTGTCTACCACAGTAGGAGAGGAGGTCAGTGTAGTTATTACAGTGTCTACCACAGTAGGAGAGGAGGTCAGTGTAGTTATTACAGTGTCTACCACAGTAGGAGAGGAGGTCAGTGTAGTTATTACAGTGTCTACCACAGTAGGAGAGGAGGTCAGTGTAGTTATTACAGTGTCTACCACAGTAGGAGAGGAGGTCAGTGTAGTTATTACAGTGTCTACCACAGTAGGAGAGGAGGTCAGTGTAGTTATTACAGTGTCTACCACAGTAGGAGAGGAGGTCAGTGTAGTTATTACAGTGTCTACCACAGTAGGAGAGGAGGTCAGTGTAGTTATTACAGTGTCTACCACAGTAGGAGAGGAGGTCAGTGTAGTTATTACAGTGTCTACCACAGTAGGAGAGGAGGTCAGTGTAGTTATTACAGTGTCTACCACAGTAGGAGAGGAGGTCAGTGTAGTTATTACAGTGTCTACCACAGTAGGAGAGGAGGTCAGTGTAGTTATTACAGTGTCTACCACAGTAGGAGAGGAGGTCAGTGTAGTTATTACAGTGTCTACCACAGTAGGAGAGGAGGTCAGTGTAGTTATTACAGTGTCTACCACAGTAGGAGAGGAGGTCAGTGTAGTTATTACAGTGTCTACCACAGTAGGAGAGGAGGTCAGTGTAGTTATTACAGTGTCTACCACAGTAGGAGAGGAGGTCAGTGTAGTTATTACAGTGTCTACCACAGTAGGAGAGGAGGTCAGTGTAGTTATTACAGTGTCTACCACAGTAGGAGAGGAGGTCAGTGTAGTTATTACAGTGTCTACCACAGTAGGAGAGGAGGTCAGTGTAGTTATTACAGTGTCTACCACAGTAGGAGAGGAGGTCAGTGTAGTTATTACAGTGTCTACCACAGTAGGAGAGGAGGTCAGTGTAGTTATTACAGTGTCTACCACAGTAGGAGAGGAGGTCAGTGTAGTTATTACAGTGTCTACCACAGTAGGAGAGGAGGTCAGTGTAGTTATTACAGTGTCTACCACAGTAGGAGAGGAGGTCAGTGTAGTTATTACAGTGTCTACCACAGTAGGAGAGGAGGTCAGTGTAGTTATTACAGTGTCTACCACAGTAGGAGAGGAGGTCAGTGTAGTTATTACAGTGTCTACCACAGTAGGAGAGGAGGTCAGTGTAGTTATTACAGTGTCTACCACAGTAGGAGAGGAGGTCAGTGTAGTTATTACAGTGTCTACCACAGTAGGAGAGGAGGTCAGTGTAGTTATTACAGTGTCTACCACAGTAGGAGAGGAGGTCAGTGTAGTTATTACAGTGTCTACCACAGTAGGAGAGGAGGTCAGTGTAGTTATTACAGTGTCTACCACAGTAGGAGAGGAGGTCAGTGTAGTTATTACAGTGTCTACCACAGTAGGAGAGGAGGTCAGTGTAGTTATTACAGTGTCTACCACAGTAGGAGAGGAGGTCAGTGTAGTTATTACAGTGTCTACCACAGTAGGAGAGGAGGTCAGTGTAGTTATTACAGTGTCTACCACAGTAGGAGAGGAGGTCAGTGTAGTTATTACAGTGTCTACCACAGTAGGAGAGGAGGTCAGTGTAGTTATTACAGTGTCTACCACAGTAGGAGAGGAGGTCAGTGTAGTTATTACAGTGTCTACCACAGTAGGAGAGGAGGTCAGTGTAGTTATTACAGTGTCTACCACAGTAGGAGAGGAGGTCAGTGTAGTTATTACAGTGTCTACCACAGTAGGAGAGGAGGTCAGTGTAGTTATTACAGTGTCTACCACAGTAGGAGAGGAGGTCAGTGTAGTTATTACAGTGTCTACCACAGTAGGAGAGGAGGTCAGTGTAGTTATTACAGTGTCTACCACAGTAGGAGAGGAGGTCAGTGTAGTTATTACAGTGTCTACCACAGTAGGAGAGGAGGTCAGTGTAGTTATTACAGTGTCTACCACAGTAGGAGACGAGGTCAGTGTAGTTATTACGGTGTCTACCACAGTAGGAGAGGAGGTCAGTGTAGTTAGTGTATAAACTAATGAACTAGAGAGACTAAGTAAATGTCATGGATATGGCTGAAATCATTTCTCTTTAACCCATTCTCTCTCCCCTTCCTCCTTTGCAGGGGCGTGACAGTCAGCATAGTCACGTTTGGTATCACGAGGTAACATGGTCTGGTCTCCCCGCTGTTGTACTGTACCTTCCTTCTCTTTGGGCTGTTGTCAATGACCCCCCTTCCTCCTCTAACTTTTACACCCAACTGATTTATGATATATGAGTGAACAGAACACCTGTGTATCCACCTTATAAACAATACATTGGGCATAAAGAGTTTCCATTGTATGAGATTCAGAAAGGCTCCATACCTGGTATCTAGGCCTGAGATTGTTGAGTTTCAGAAAGGCTCCTTACCTGATATCTAGGCCTGAGATGGTTGAGTTTCAGAAAGGCTCCATACCTGATATCTAGGCCTGAGATGGTTGAGATTCAGAAAGGCTCCATACCTGATATCTAGGCCTGAGATGGTTGAGATTCAGAAAGGCTCCATACCTGATATCTAGGCCTGAGATGGTTGAGATTCAGAAAGGCTCCATACCTGATATCTAGGCCTGAGATTGTTGAGTTTCAGGAAGGCCCTATACCTGATATCTAGGCCTGAGATTGTTGAGTTTCAGAAAGGCCCCATACCTGATATCTAGGCCTGAGATGGTTGAGATTCAGAAAGGCTCCATACCTGATATCTAGGCCTGAGATTGTTGAGATTCAGAAACACCCTATACCTGATATCTAGGCCTGAGATTGTTGAGTTTCAGAAAGGCTCCATACCTGATATCTAGGCCTGAGATTGTTGAGATTCAGAAAGGCCCCATACCTGATATCTAGGCCTGAGATGGTTGAGATTCAGAAAGGCCCCATACCTGATATCTAGGCCTGAGATTGTTGAGATTCAGAAAGGCCCTATACCTGATATCTAGGCCTGAGATAGTTGAGATTCAGAAAGGCTCCATACCTGATATCTAGGCCTGAGATTGTTGAGTTTCAGAAAGGCTCCATACCTGATATCTAGGCCTGAGATTGTTGCTCTGATAGGTTGCTGAAAATATGAATTGTGAGTGTGCGTGCGCGTTTCTGTGTGTGCGTGCGTGTGTGAGAGCACGGTGTGTGTGTGTGTGTGTGTGTGTGTGTGTGAGAGCACGGTGTGTGTGTGTGTGTGTGTGTGTGTGTGTGTGTGTGTGTGTGAGAGCACGGTGTGTGTGTGTGTGTGTGTGTGTGTGTGTGAGAGCACGGTGTGTGTGTGTGTGTGTGTGTGAGAGCACGGTGTGTGTGTGTGTGTGTGTGTGTGTGAGAGCACGGTGTGTGTGTGTGTGTGTGTGTGTGTGTGAGAGCACGTGTGTGTGTGTGTGTGTGTGTGTGAGAGCACGGTGTGTGTGTGTGTGTGTGTGTGTGTGTGAGAGCACGGTGTGTGTGTGTGTGTGTGTGTGTGTGTGTGTGTGTGTGTGTATCAGGCAGTGTCAGCGAAAGTACAGTGAGTCAGCAGGAGGTTGGTTAGACGACGTTCTTCTTTCCATTCAACCTGAATATGCTGACTGGTTAACCGTACCTTGCCTTGTACGGTACATAGAAACCTGGCCCATAAACTTCATGGAAATGTACTAAATATAGCCAAGATGCAGAAGAGCATTCTAGGAAATGATTGCCATTGTATTCTAAGTAAAGTAGTTCAATACACACCAATAAAAACGAAGGGATTATTAGGACCATTAGTTGGGCTATAGTGATTGATCCGATGTTCCACTCCAGGATTGGGCTCAAAGCCATTTCAGGTGAGCTCTAGTCTGATTGATCTGATGTTCCTCTCCAGGATTGGGCTCAAAGCCATTTCAGGTGAGCTCTAGTCTGATTGAGGAAATCAATGAGGACATAAAGAGATGTTTGTTTTTCAGCTTAAGGAGGATTTCCTGGTGGAATTTCAGTGTAACCCACCTCTAATTGATTCTGTTGAAAAGTAATTAAGGTCAACCCTTCTCCAAAGTCCTGCTAGCTATCAATATATCAGTCTACCACTCAACCAGTCTTATCAGTCTACCACTCAACCAGTCTACCAGTCTTATCAGTCTACCAGTCTTATCAGTCTTATCAGTCTACCAGTCTTATCAGTCTACCAGTCTATCAGTTTACCAGTCTTATCATTCTACCAGTCTATCAGTTTACCAGTCTTATCATTCTACCAGTCTATCAGTTTACCAGTCTTATCAGTCTTATCAGTCTTATCAGTCTACCAGTCTATCAGTTTACCAGTCTTATCAGTCTTATCAGTCTTATCAGTCTTATCAGTCTACCAGTCTTATCAGTCTTATCAGTCTATCAGTTTACCAGTCTTACCATTCTACCAGTCTATCAGTTTACCAGTCTTATCATTCTACCAGTCTATCAGTTTACCAGTCTTATCATTCTACCAGTCTATCAGTTTACCAGTCTTATCATTCTACCAGTCTATCAGTTTACCAGTCTTATCAGTCTTATCAGTCTTATCAGTCTTCCAGTCTATCAGTTTACCAGTCTTATCAGTCTCATCAGTCTTATCAGTCTACCAGTCTTATCAGTCTTATCAGTCTATCAGTTTACCAGTCTTACCATTCTACCAGTCTATCAGTTTACCAGTCTTATCATTCTACCAGTCTATCAGTTTACCAGTCTTATCAGTCTACCAGTCTATCAGTTTACCAGTCTTATCAGTCTTATCAGTCTACCAGTCTTATCAGTCTTATCAGTCTACCAGTCTATCAGTTTACCAGTCTTATCATTCTATGACCTATATAGTGTAATACTTTTGACCAGAGCCCTGTGGGTCCTGCTATATAAGGAACAGAGGGCCATTTAGGAGGCAGCCTGGGTCCAGGTGCCAGCCCGGGTCCAGGTGCCAGCCCGGGTCCAGGTGCCAGCCCGGGTCCAGGTGCCAGCCCGGGTCCAGGTGCCAGCCCAGTGTGTGTTGTGTCGTGCCCTGGCTTTGCTTGTGTGCATGAAAGAGAACATATGGCTTGAGTCTGCTTCTCAGTCATCTGTTGCATCATTGTGGATGTCTTAAAGCTATTGATAACACTTTCAACTGTCTAGAACTCTCTCTACCACACACCTATGATCAGTATCAGGAAAAGCGTTTACTCACAGAGCACTGATTTAGTGATCAGTATCAGAGGGAAGTTGACTGTGCAGTTAAAAAAACGACAAGTAAACATTGGTCTGCCGCCTTTGCTTCTGATGCCACAGATACTGCAAGGTTCCCTCGCCATGTTCTGTTAATGTGATGCCACAGATCCTGCAAGGTTCCCTGCCATGTTCTGCTAATGTGATGCCACAGATCCTGCAAGGTTCCCTGCCATGTTCTGCTAATGTGATGCCACAGATCCTGCAAGGTTCCCTGCCATGTTCTGTTAATGTGATGCCACAGATCCTGCAAGGTTCCCTCGCCATGTTCTGTTAATGTGATGCCACAGATCCTGCAAGGTTCCCTGCCATGTTCTGTTAATGTGATGCCACAGATCCTGCAAGGTTCCCTGCCATGTTCTGTTAATGTGATGCCACAGATCCTGCAAGGTTCCCTGCCATGTTCTGTTAATGTGATGCCACAGATCCTGCAAGGTTCCCTGCCATGTTCTGTTAATGTGATGCCACAGATCCTGCAAGGTTCCCTCGCCATGTTCTGTTAATGTGATGCCACAGATCCTGCAAGGTTCCCTGCCATGTTCTGTTAATGTGATGCCACAGATCCTGCAAGGTTCCCTGCCATGTTCTGTTAATGTGATGCCACAGATCCTGCAAGGTTCCCTGCCATGTTCTGTTAATGTGATGCCACAGATCCTGCAAGGTTCCCTCGCCACGTTCTGTTAATGTGCTTGAAATGCTTATGTACAGTATTCATATGAAGTTCTTCAGGAACTGGATTTAAACCATAGCCTGGTCCAAGGTCCGTTTGTGCTCTTGCCGACTCCATTTCTGTCATTGTCGAGCCAAACATGTTTGGTATGATGATTCCATGAGTTAGTTGACAAGAGAGCAGAAACACACTGGCACCAGGCTAGGTTCCACCTATAGAAAATAGAGAAGCTGTGTTGTGACTGAGCCCTATCCAACTTTCTGGCCGGAGCAGCCTGCTTCTTTAAAAAAAATCAAATAAATGCTATCAGTCAACCAACCAATCAATCAATCCTCCCAGGTGCGAGAGCTTCGTGAGAAGGCGGAGACCTACAGACAGAGGGCGTGGGGGACCCATTTCTCCCGTCTCCACTTCAACCAGATCCTGTCGGACCAGAACCAGCTGTGGGAGGCCTCCACCCCTTCGTCCTCCGACCTCACCTCTGGGACAGGGTCAGGGGACGGGGAGGACCACAGCAGTAGCCCTACCATCCAGGCTCTGGACCTCGCTAGGTGAGGGGGAGAGAGAGACCACAGAGCTGGCTATAGCATGACATTAGCATGTCTTTAAGTTTGGGTTGGATGAAGTAGTCTGTCTGTCTCAGGGTTTCCCATAGATGGGATGCAACTTTAGGCCTCAAAATCGGGCCTCTGCAGGCGTAGAATTAAATTGAAATCAAGTGTAGCCAAGTGATTTGACTTAGAAGCAGAGCCAGATATTTCTGGGTAGAAGCCGCAGAGCTAGGTGGGTGGTTGCCCTGCCTAAACTCTAATGCTGAGAGTCCTATATTGGGGTTTTAATAGATCTGACCTATTAAGGTCATGTTCACTGCGTGTCCCTCTCCCTCCTCCTCTCCCTGTGTGTCTGTAGGGTTGACAGTAGCTCCAGCTACAAAGCCGGACCCCCTGCCTCCCTCACCCCCGTGTCCAGCAGAAGGAACTCCACCAGGGGGGCTGGGGACACAGCAGGCCCCCCTGGTCAGCCTGACCCTGGAAACCCCACCCTGCCTGTTCAGAGGAGACTAGCCTGGGAGGAGGAGACAGGGGCTGGGGGTGGAGGGGGGGAGGAGGAGGAGGAGACAGGGGTTGGGGGTGGACCGGGGGAGGAGGAGGAGGAGAACAGAGAGGAAGAAGAGGAGAAGGCGAGAAAGGAGAGAAAGGATGAGTATGTTTCATTCCTTCTCCATTTCCAGTTGATTTCTGCTTTCACTGAGTGGTCAGTTGTGTTACCTCCACTCTGTTTTTATCCATATTGGAGACGGTCAGTTGTGTTACCTCCACTCTGTTTTTATCCATATTGGAGACGGTCAGTTGTGTTACCTCCACTCTGTTTTTATCCATATTGGAGACGGTCAGTTGTGTTACCTCCACTCTGTTTTTATCCATATTGGAGACGGTCAGTTGTGTTACCTCCACTCTGTTTTTATCCATATTGGAGACGGTCAGTTGTGTTACCTCCACTCTGTTTTTATCCATATTGGAGACGGTCAGTTGTGTTACCTCCACTCTGTTTTTATCCATATTGGAGACGGTCAGTTGTGTTACCTCCACTCTGTTTTTATCCATATTGGAGACGGTCAGTTGTGTTACCTCCACTCAGTTTTTATCCATATTGGAGACGGTCAGTTCTGTTACCTCCACTCTGTTTTTTATCCATATTGATGACAGTCATCATTTTGTTACTTTTTTCAGGAGCTACCATTTTTAGAGACCACAGAGTTGCGTTGCCTCACTGCATGTTGATTCAACACACTGTGATTCTGTCTGTGTCACGAATTCAGCCGGGGCTGCCCCTCCTCTTTGCTCGGGCAGGTTTCGGCGTTCGTCGTCACCGGCTTACTAGCCACTGCCGCTCCATTTATCATCACTCCATTGGTCTTGTCTTGTCAATCACACACACCAGGTTCTTATCCCCTCATTAGTCCGTGTATAAGTGTTCCCTCTGCCCCCTTGTCCTTGTGGGTGATTGTTTATTGTGAGAGTAGTGTAGCTCGGTGGAGCTCCTTGTACATTGTATTTACCAGGGTAGATATTTCCCCCGTGCCTGTTTATTGTTGGAGCTATCGTTACATTGTATTTACCAGGGTAGATATTTCCCCCGTGCCTGTTTATTGTTGGAGATATCGTTACATTGTATTTACCAGGGTAGATATTTCCCCCGTGCCTGTTTATTGTTGGAGCTATCGTTACATTGTATTTACCAGGGTAGATATTTCCCCCGTGCCTGTTTATTGTTGGAGCTATCGTTACATTGTATTTACCAGGGTAGATATTTCCCCCGTGCCTGTTTATTGTTGGAGCTATCGTTACATTGTATTTACCAGGGTAGATATTTCCCCCGTGCCTGTTTATTGTTGGAGCTATCGTTACATTGTATTTACCAGGGTAGATATTTCCCTCGTGCCTGTTTATTGTTGGAGATATCGTTACATTGTATTTGCCCTGTATCGTTTTGTCGCTATCCAGTGCTTTTGTGTACGACTGAATAAACTCTGCATTCGGTGATTTCCCTCCTGCGCCTGACTCCTTTGATCACACTCATCACAGTCTGTCTGTCTGTCTGTCTGTCTGTCTGTCTGTCTGTCTGTCTGTCTGTCTGTCTGTCTGTCTGTCTGTCTGTCTGTCTGTCTGTCTGTCTGTCTGCCTGCCTGCCTGCCTGCCTGCCTGCCTGCCTGCCTGCCTGTCTGTCTGCCTGCCTGCCTGCCTGCCTGCCTGCCTGCCTGCCTGCCTGCCTGCCTGCCTGTCTGTCTGCCTGCCTGCCTGCCTGCCTGCCTGCCTGCCTGCCTGCCTGCCTGCCTGCCTGCCTGCCTGCCTGCCTGCCTGTCTGTCTGTCTGTCTGTCTGTCTGTCTGTGTTCTAGGCTGAGGGTTCTGGACCATCTGCGTCCGTCGTCTGTAGCAGGCTCCCACCGCTCCAGAGAGGGTGGTAGGATGCCCACGCCCACACTGCAAAGGATCGCTACTGTTCAGAGAACTCACCACGACCTGACGACTCCAGCCACTGGTAACCTAGCAAATATATTGTCAACATTTTTCTATATTTTTAGTTTTTGTGACCAACTTTCTATTCCATTTTTTTTTATTGAGAGGGCTTACTGGTACAAAAACAATCAAATACATTTATCCAGGGGCAGTGTGTGGTCCGGCCCAGTCTGGGTTTATCTCCAGGGGCCTCCAGGGGCAGTGTGTGGTCCGGCCCAGTCTGGGTTTATCTCCAGGGGCCTCCAGGGGCAGTGTTTGGTCCGGCCCAGTCTGGGTTTATCTTCAGGGGCCTCCAGGGGCAGTGTGTGGTCCGGTCCAGCCCAGTTTGTCTCCAGGGGCCTCCAGGGGCAGTGTGTGGTCCGGCCCAGTCTGGGTTTATCTTCAGGGGCCTCCAGGGGCAATGTTTGGTCCAGCCCAGTTTGTCTCCAGGGGCAATGTGAACCAGGTCATAGTGGAAACAAACCAACTAACTACTGTGTTGAGGCAGTTTCACCATGACCATGAACTAGGTGATAGTGGAAACAAACCAACGTCAGACTTGTCTTCTTCCCACCGTAGCTTGCATCCAGCCTACACTTTCTCAAAACCTCTGATCTTCACAGACAAATCACAGTTCAGTCATGGGTCAGGTCAATATTATACACCAAACTCACTATTTTCTACATTTTACATGACAATTGAGTCATTTAACAGATACTCTTATCCAGAGCATCTTACAGACAGTACCATTCAGTTTAGTAGAAAAACAACCACATATCACAGTCATATGACAGTCAAGTTCAAAGCATGGTTCATTACTTCTGTTCTGTGTTGAATTGAAAAAAAAAAAAACTTTATTGATCGCCAGAGGTTTAAATGTGATAACCCTTTGTCTGTTGTCTGTCAGGAGGTGCTATCCTGGTGTCTCCTCCTAAGATGAAGGAGGCTGATGGTCGGGTGAGGAGAAGTGAACCTCCGTTGGGTAAACCCCGTCCCCCCTTTAAACACCTCTCTCTGGCCTCCCCACAACGAGCAGCTAGACAGGTACCAACTACACCACTGGATATTGGGATAGTGGGAAGAGCTTCTCCTTGGTGAGAAGATACATCTAGTATTTATAGGCAGGGTTACTGTAAGGAGAAGATACATCTAGTATTTATAGGCAGGGTTACTGTAAGGAGAGGATACATCTAGTATTTATAGGCAGGGTTACTGTAAGGAGAAGATACATCTAGTATTTATAGGCAGGGTTACTGTAAGGAGAAGATACATCTAGTATTTATAGGCAGGGTTACATCTAGTATTTATAGGCAGGGTTTCTGTAAGGAGAAGATACATCTAGTATTTATAGGCAGGGTTACTGTAAGGAGAGGATACATCTAGTATTTATAGGCAGGGTTACTGTAAGGAGAAGATACATCTAGTATTTATAGGCAGGGTTACTGTAAGGAGAAGATACATCTAGTATTTATAGGCAGGGTTACTGTAAGGAGAAGATACATCTAGTATTTATAGGCAGGGTTACTGTAAGGAGAAGATACATCTAGTATTTATAGGCAGGGTTACTGTAAGGAGAAGATACATCTAGTATTTATAGGCAGGGTTACTGTAAGGAGAAGATACATCTAGTATTTATAGGCAGGGTTACTGTAAGGAGAGGATACATCTAGTATTTATAGGCAGGGTTACTGTAAGGAGAAGATACATCTAGTATTTATAGGCAGGGTTACTGTAAGGAGAAGATACATCTAGTATTTATAGGCAGGGTTACTGTAAGGAGAAGATACATCTAGTATTTATAGGCAGGGTTACTGTAAGGAGAAGATACATCTAGTATTTATAGGCAGGGTTACTGTAAGGAGAAGATACATCTAGTATTTATAGGCAGGGTTACTGTAAGGAGAAGATACATCTAGTATTTATAGGCAGGGTTACTGTAAGGAGAAGATACATCTAGTATTTATAGGCAGGGTTACTGTAAGGAGAAGATACATCTAGTATTTATAGGCAGGGTTACTGTAAGGAGAAGATACATCTAGTATTTATAGGCAGGGTTACTGTAAGGAGAAGATACATCTAGTATTTATAGGCAGGGTTACTGTAAGGAGAAGATACATCTAGTATTTATAGGCAGGGTTACTGTAAAAGCACGTTGTGATAACTGATGTGCTGATGTTAAAAGCTTTATAAAATCGATTTGATTGATTGATTGATTGTATTTGCTAGTGTTTTAGACTAAGATAAGAACATTTTACTTGGCTGGTTGTATGCCTTATGTTTTGTCAATGCTATTTTTTGGGGGGGAGTATATCTGTTGTTATAGGTGCCTCTAGTCTTGTTAGTTAGTGAATCTGATGTTGTGTCCCTATCAGAATGAGGAGCGGAACCAGCCCCTTTCCTCTCCAGCAGCAGGGGTGACCACTGTGGACCCCCTCCCCCTGAGAGAGGACTCCTGGTCGGGGGAGACCTCTCCAGAGAACCCCCCTGATCCTCCACCAGAGGCCAAACCCTCCCGTAAACGCACCACCAGCGGACGACCACACGCCGCCGTCCCTCCACCTGTTAACCGCATCCAGGGGACGCTCAGAGACCCAGAGTTCCAACATAATGGTAACTATCCTTAAGACCACTATCACTACAAACGGCCTCAGCAGTTTAACTGAAAATACAAATAGCATTGGTTTTTTGACTGATCAAAACCTCTTTTACATTACTGGCATTTGGGATGCTGCATCTGCAACTTTAATTCAAACTGTGTGACGTTGTCGCATCACATCATCACCCTATAGTTATGGGCCAATCAAAACACTGCATTCTGCCTCATCAAAGACAGTTTAGTGAGAATGAAATGAAGAAATAAATGTGACAATGAGCATCATTTACCGTCGATGGGAGGTATGTGAGTGTGTGTCAGGTTTCCGTCATCTCTACAGTATATAGGTCAGTCTGTTTTGACTGAGTCCCTGTGGGGTGTGGTCTCGCTCTCTCTCTACTGCTGAGACATCGTTACAGTTTGTGGCTTTTCTCAGCATATTCTACCGTTGCGTAACACAAAAACCTGGTCCCAGATCTGTTTGGACTGTCCTGCCAAGTTGCCACTTCCAGGTTAGGTTATGTAAGTAGCCTGTATCTGTTTGGGTTGACTTGCCACGTGCCGTCTTGCAAACTTGTTGCTGTCTCACCAACAGATCTGACACCAGGCTACCTGTTGAATAACATAACCAGGACGTGAGAAGGAAACAGAGTTGTAGTCCGGTCCTCATTCCTTCCTTCCCGCCAGACCAGATATTGTCTAGTATTGTAGTTCCTAGCTGCTTCTTTCTCCTCAAGACAAAAGATACAGAAGCCGATGCCAGAGGATCACAACTGGGGGAAATCCCTTTTTCTCCAGAGTCCTTCAACTCTTTCTCTTCCTCTCGTCTCCCTCCATTCCACCTGGGGTAGAATGAGGTAAAAACACCTGGGGTAAAAACACCTAGGGTAGAAACACCTGAGGTAGAAACACCTGAGGTAGAAACACCTGAGGTAGAAACACCTGGGGTAGAAACACCTGGGGTAGAAACACCTGGGGTAGAAACACCTGGGGTAGAAACACCTGAGGTAGAAACACCTGGGGTAGAAACACCTGAGGAAGAAATACCTGGGGTAGAAACACCTGGGGTAGAAACACCTGAGGTAGAAACACCTGGGGTAGAAACACCTGAGGTAGAAACACCTGGGGTAGAAACACCTGAGGTAGAAACACCTGGGGTAGAAACACCTGGGGTAGAAACACCTGGGGTAGAATGAGGTAAAAACACCTGGGGTAAAAACACCTGGGGTAGAACCACCTGAGGTAGAAACACCTGGGGTAGAAACACCTGGGGTAGAAACACCTGAGGTAGAAACACCTGGGGTAGAAACACCTGGGGTAGAACCACCTGAGGTAGAAACACCTGGGGTAGAAACACTTAGGGTAGAAACACCTAGGGTAGAAACACCTGGGGTAGAAACACCTGAGGTAGAAACACCTGGGGTAGAAACACCTAGGGTAGAAACACCTGAGGTAGAAACACCTGGGGTAGAAACACCTGGGGTAGAAACACCTGGGGTAGAAACACCTGAGGTAAAAACACCTAGGGTAGAAACACCTGAGGGAGAAACACCTGGGGTAGAAACACCTGGGGTAGAACCACCTGAGGTAGAAACACCTGGGGTAGAAACACCTGAGATAGAAACACCTGGGGTAGAAACACCTGAGGTAGAAACACCTGAGGTAGAAACACCTGAGGTAGAAACACCTGAGATAGAAACACCTGAGGTAGAAACACCTGAGGTAGAAACACCTGAGGTAGAAACACCTGGGGTAGAAACACCTGGGGTAGAAACACCTGAGGTAGAAACACCTGAGGTAGAAACACCTGGGGTAGAAACACCTGAGGAAGAAATACCTGAGGTCGAATGAGGTAGAAACACCTGAGGTAGAAACACCTGAGGTAGAAACACCTGAGGTAGAAACACCTGAAGTAGAAACACCTGGGGTAGAATGAGGTAGAAACACCTGGGGTAGAATGAGGTAGAAACACCTGGGGTAGAAACACCTGGGGTAGAATGAGGTAGAAACACCTGGGGTAGAATGAGGTAGAAACACCTGGGGTAGAATGAGGTAGAAACACCTGGGGTAGAAACACCTGGGGTAGAAACACCTGGGGTAGCATGAGGTAGAAGTTGTTTCCGGGTCTTCAGAGGGAGGGGAGGGGCTTCAGGAGTTCATCACAGTCACAGACCTACTAAGGAGTTCATCACAGCCACAGACCTACTAAGGAGTTCATCACAGTCACAGACCTACTAAGGAGTTCATCACAGCCACAGACCCACTAAGGAGTTCATCACAGTCACAGACCTACTAAGGAGTTCATCACAGTCACAGACCTACTAAGGAGTTCATCACAGCCACAGACCTACTAAGGAGTTCATCACAGTCACAGACCTACTAAGGAGTTCATCACAGCCACAGACCTACTAAGGAGTTCATCACAGTCACAGACCTACTAAGGAGTTCATCACAGCCACAGACCTACTAAGGAGTTCATCACAGCCACAGACCTACTAAGGAGTTCATTGGAAGACAACGGACTATAACTGTAGCAGTATTGTGCATCATGTGTAATAACATGGAAAGCAAAAATGTACTGTTATCTTAGCATTTACATGTATCTCCCACAACAACAAACAGAACAGGTGTCCATTGTCTTCCTCTACTCTAGGTAATTTAGGCCTGAGGACGTCGGAGCTGCTGCTGTGTCCAGGGGGTGGCTGTGGAACTGATGATGAAGGTAATGTCATGGCAACAAGCGTCTTCACATTAGTCTGATAATGAAGGTGATATACTACAATGCAGGATCAATGCCTTAGTCATTTATTTTCTGGTTCATTAAGAAACCTAAACTCAGAGATGTGTTTTTGGTTGTTCAGTCAATTAGACATGCCCATTTCAAGCTTATAAAAATATATATATATATCTGACTCTCCTTTATCCTGTTCTGTAGTATACCCATCCGGTGTCCTGGACTTCTGGATAAGTTAAAGCTCAGCTCATCACAACTAGACTAACTAGGCTGATGTTGGTATTCAGTGTTAAAGGCAGGCTTAGGGGTAATGTTGGTCTTCAGTGTTAAAGGCAGGCTTAGGGGTAATGTTGGTCTTCAGTGTTAAAGGCAGGCTTAGGGGTAATGTTGGTCTTCAGTGTTAAAGGCAGGCTTAGGGGTAATGTTGGTATTCAGTGTTAAAGGCAGGCATAGGGGTAATGTTGGTCTTCAGTGTTAAAGGCAGGCTTAGGGGTAATGTTGGTCTTCAGTGTTAAAGGCAGGCTTAGGGGTAATGTTGGTATTCAGTGTTAAAGGCAGGCATAGGGGTAATGTTGGTATTCAGTGTTAAAGGCAGGCTTAGGGGTAATGTTGGTATTCAGTGTTAAAGGCAGGCTTAGGGGTAATGTTGGTCTTCAGTGTTAAAGGCAGGCTTGGGGGTAATGTTGGTCTTCAGTGTTAAAGGCAGGCATAGGGGTAATGTTGGTCTTCAGTGTTAAAGGCAGGCTTGGGGGTAATGTTGGTCTTCAGTGTTAAAGGCAGGCTTAAGGGTAATGTTGGTCTTCAGTGTTAAAGGCAGGCATAGGGGTAATGTTGGTCTTCAGTGTTAAAGGCAGGCTTAGGGGTAATGTTGGTCTTCAGTGTTAAAGGCAGGCTTGGGGGTAATGTTGGTCTTCAGTGTTAAAGGCAGGCATAGGGGTAATGTTGGTCTTCAGTGTTAAAGGCAGGCTTGGGGGTAATGTTGGTCTTCAGTGTTAAAGGCAGGCTTAAGGGTAATGTTGGTCTTCAGTGTTAAAGGCAGGCATAGGGGTAATGTTGGTCTTCAGTGTTAAATGCAGGCTTAGGGGTAATGTTGGTCTTCAGTGTTAAAGGCAGGCTTAGGGGTAATGTTGGTCTTCAGTGTTAAAGGCAGGCTTAGGGGTAATGTTGGTATTCAGTGTTAAAGGCAGGCTTAGGGGTAATGTTGGTCTTCAGTGTTAAAGGCAGGCTTAGGGGTAATGTTGGTCTTCAGTGTTAAAGGCAGGCTTAGGGGTAATGTTGGTATCCAGTGTTAAAGGCAGGCTTAGGGGTAATGTTGGCCTTCAGTGTTAAAGGCAGGCATAGGGGTAATGTTGGTCTTCAGTGTTAAAGGCAGGCTTGGGGGTAATGTTGGTCTTCAGTGTTAAAGGCAGGCTTAAGGGTAATGTTGGTCTTCAGTGTTAAAGGCAGGCATAGGGGTAATGTTGGTCTTCAGTGTTAAAGGCAGGCTTAGGGGTAATGTTGGTCTTCAGTGTTAAAGGCAGGCTTGGGGGTAATGTTGGTCTTCAGTGTTAAAGGCAGGCATAGGGGTAATGTTGGTCTTCAGTGTTAAAGGCAGGCTTGGGGGTAATGTTGGTCTTCAGTGTTAAAGGCAGGCTTAAGGGTAATGTTGGTCTTCAGTGTTAAAGGCAGGCATAGGGGTAATGTTGGTCTTCAGTGTTAAATGCAGGCTTAGGGGTAATGTTGGTCTTCAGTGTTAAAGGCAGGCTTAGGGGTAATGTTGGTCTTCAGTGTTAAAGGCAGGCTTAGGGGTAATGTTGGTATTCAGTGTTAAAGGCAGGCTTAGGGGTAATGTTGGTCTTCAGTGTTAAAGGCAGGCTTAGGGGTAATGTTGGTCTTCAGTGTTAAAGGCAGGCTTAGGGGTAATGTTGGTATCCAGTGTTAAAGGCAGGCTTAGGGGTAATGTTGGCCTTCAGTGTTAAAGGCAGGCATAGGGGTAATGTTGGTATTCAGTGTTAAAGTCTTGATACAAGTGAAGCGACACCTCCTCTTACACAAAATAAAATGAGACATTTGCTTCAATATATCCATGACATAAAGCATAAAGGATAGCTGAGGTTCTATATCTTTGGGGGTCAGCTGATCACTCTCTCCCTGACCTGGCTAACCTCTGACCCCTGAGGTTCTATATCTTTGGGGGTCAGCTGATCACTCTCTCCCTGACCTGGCTAATCTCTGACCCCTGACCCCTTGGTGACCCTCCAGATGACAGGATGTCCCAGATCTCGTCCAGGTCGGCAGCGTCCTGCTCCATGGCCTCCCAGGTCCTGGACCGAGCCCAGAGGAGGAAGGACCACTTCTGGGGGAAGAGATAACAGGAAGCACTGACCCCCCCCCCCTCACATTGCATCCCAAATGCATCCCAAATGGCACCATATTCCCTATGTAGTGCACTACTGTTAGAGGAGGAAGGAAGACTTCTGGGGGATGAGATAACACCACTGACACACACTATGTCCTAAACATCACCCTTATATCCTATGTAGTGCACTACCTTTGTCTCTGGGGGGAGATCTGAACCACATTGTGTCCCAAATGGCACCATATTTACCTGACCATATAGTGCACTGCTTTATAGCAGAATGGAGTACACTATAGTACACTGCTTTATAGAATCTGGGTTTCTATAACCAGTGTCCAGACTACTAGGCTGAATCTGGGTTTGTATAACCAGTGTCCAGACTACTAGGCTGAATCTGGGTTTCTATAACCAGAGTGTCCAGACTACTAGGCTGAATCTGGGTTTCTATAACCAGAGTGTCCAGACTACTAGGCTGAATCTGGGTTGTATAACCAGAGTGTCCAGACTACTAGGCTGAATCTGGGTTTGTATAACCAGAGTGTCCAGACTACTAGGCTGAATCTGGGTTTGTATAACCAGAGTGTCCAGACTACTAGGCTGAATCTGGGTTTCTATAACCAGAGTGTCCAGACTACTAGGCTGAATCTGGGTTTGCTATAACCAGAGTGTCCAGACTACTAGGCTGAATCTGGGTTTGTATAACCAGAGTGTCCAGACTACTAGGCTGAATCTGGGTTTGTATAACCAGAGTGTCCAGACTACTAGGCTGAATCTGGGTTTGTATAACCAGAGTGTCCAGATCTAGGCTGATCTGGGTTTTGTATAGAACCATGGGTCCAGACTACTAGGCTGAATCTGGGTTTGTATAACCAGAGTGTCCAGACTACTAGGCTGAATCTGGGTTTGTATAACCAGAGTGTCCAGACTACTAGGCTGAATCTGGGTTTCTATAACCAGAGTGTCCAGACTACTAGGCTGAATCTGGGTTTGTATAACCAGAGTGTCCAGACTACTAGGCTGAATCTGGGTTTGTATAACCAGAGTGTCCAGACTACTAGGCTGAATCTGGGTTTGTATAACCAGAGTGTCCAGACTACTAGGCTGAATCTGGGTTTGTATAACCAGAGTGTCCAGACTACTAGGCTGAATCTGGGTTTGTATAACCAGAGTGTCCAGACTACTAGGCTGAATCTGGGTTTGTATAACCAGAGTGTCCAGACTACTAGGCTGAATCTGGGTTTCTATAACCAGAGTGTCCAGACTACTAGGCTGAATCTGGGTTTGTATAACCAGAGTGTCCAGACTACTAGGCTGAATCTGGGTTTGTATAACCAGAGTGTCCAGACTACTAGGCTGAATCTGGGTTTGTATAACCAGAGTGTCCAGACTACTAGGCTGAATCTGGGTTTGTATAACCAGAGTGTCCAGACTACTAGGCTGAATCTGGGTTTGTATAACCAGAGTGTCCAGACTACTAGGCTGAATCTGGGTTTCTATAACCAGAGTGTCCAGACTACTAGGCTGAATCTGGGTTTGTATAACCAGAGTGTCCAGACTACTAGGCTGAATCTGGGTTTGTATAACCAGAGTGTCCAGACTACTAGGCTGAATCTGGGTTTGTATAACCAGAGTGTCCAGACTACTAGGCTGAATCTGGGTTTGTATAACCAGAGTGTCCAGACTACTAGGCTGAATCTGGGTTTGTATTACCAGAGTGTCCAGACTACTAGGCTGAATCTGGGTTTGTATAACCAGAGTGTCCAGACTACTAGGCTGAATCTGGGTTTCTATAACCAGAGTGTCCAGACTACTAGGCTGAATCTGGGTTTCTGTAACCAGAGTGTCCAGACTACTAGGCTGAATCTGGGTTTCTATAACCAGAGTGTCCAGACTACTAGGCTGAATCTGGGTTTGTATAACCAGAGTGTCCAGACTACTAGGCTGAATCTGGGTTTCTATAACCAGAGTGTCCAGACTACTAGGCTGAATCTGGGTTTGTATAACCAGAGTGTCCAGACTACTAGGCTGAATCTGGGTTTGTATAACCAGAGTGTCCAGACTACTAGGCTGAATCTGGGTTTGTATAACCTGAGTGTCCAGACTACTAGGCTGAATCTGGGTTTCTATAACCAGAGTGTCCAGACTACTAGGCTGAATCTGGGTTTGTATAACCAGAGTGTCCAGACTACTAGGCTGAATCTGGGTTTGTATAACCAGAGTGTCCAGACTACTAGGCTGAATCTGGGTTTGTATAACCAGAGTGTCCAGACTACTAGGCTGAATCTGGGTTTGTATAACCAGAGTGTCCAGACTACTAGGCTGAATCTGGGTTTGTATAACCAGAGTGTCCAGACTACTAGGCTGAATCTGGGTTTCTATAACCAGAGTGTCCAGACTACTAGGCTGAATCTGGGTTTCTGTAACCAGAGTGTCCAGACTACTAGGCTGAATCTGGGTTTCTATAACCAGAGTGTCCAGACTACTAGGCTGAATCTGGGTTTGTATAACCAGAGTGTCCAGACTACTAGGCTGAATCTGGGTTTCTATAACCAGAGTGTCCAGACTACTAGGCTGAATCTGGGTTTCTATAACCAGAGTGTCCAGACTACTAGGCTGAATCTGGGTTTCTATAACCAGTGTCCAGACTACTAGGCTGAATCTGGGTTTGTATAACCAGAGTGTCCAGACTACTAGGCTGAATCTGGGTTTCTATAACCAGAGTGTCCAGACTACTAGGCTGAATCTGGATCTGGGATACCCTCCCTATTTGTATGAATTTAGTTCAGATGTTTTGTAATAATGTATTGAATAAAGTGTAAAGAACTAGATTTGTATTTATTCTAAATGATTTCGTTTTGTATATGGAGAAATACTTTTTTTATTGTAATTGAGATTTTTACTGTAGTATCGATTCTGCGTTGTTAATATATTACTTGATACACTACTCTGGATACACTGGGCCCCGTGTAGCTCAGTTGGTAGGGCATGGCGCTTGCAACGCCAGGGTTGTGGGTTCGTTTCCCACGGGGGGGCCAGTATGAAAAATGTATGCACTCACTAACTGTAAGTCGCTCTGGATAAGAGCGTCTGCTAAATGACAAAAATGTAAATGTACTCTTGTTGGAAAGTGAATTATGCACTGCTACTGCTACTACAAATCAACATTGATGCAGTTGAAACAGGTTGTATAGGTTTGTATAAGAGATACACTGTGTGTTTGAATGCAACGCTGTTGAGAGGAAAGATTAAATAAATGTTGGAACAATCGGTATCCATTAGCTATCTCGTTGACTTCATGTATTATAGAATACGTTTGTAGTAATTCACTGTAATATTTATGCGATTGGCTGCTTCCCAAATAGCACTCCAGTCCTTATACAGCGCCTTCAGAAGATATTCTCTTGACTTTTTTTCCCACAATTTGTTGCGTTACAGCCTGAGTTTAAAATGGATTAAATTGAGATGTTGTGTCACTGGGCCCACACGCAATACCCCATGATGTCATAGTAGAATGATGTTTTGAGACATTTTTACAAATTATTTACAAATGAAAAGCTGAAATGTCTGGATTCCATAAGGATTCGACCCCTTTGTTATGGCGAGGCTAAATAAGTTCAGTAGTAAACATTTGCTTAACAAGTCACATAATGAGTTGCATGGACTCACACTGTGTGCAATAATAGTGTTTAACATGGCTTTTGAATAACTACCTCATCTCTGTACCCCCACACATACAATTATCTGTAAGGTCCCTTAGTCGAGCAGTGAATTTCAAACACAAATTCAACCACAAAGACCAGGGAGGTTTTTCAATGCCTCGCAAAGAAGGGCTCCTATTGGTAGATGGGTAAAAAAAAAAAAAACAGACATTGAATATCCCTTTGATAATTGTGAAGTTATTAATTTTACTTTGGAAGGTGTATCAATACATCCAGTCACTACAAAGATACAGGTGTCCTTCCTAACTCGGTTGCCGGAGAGGAAGGAAACCGCTCAGGGATTTCACAATGAGGCCAATGGTGACTTTAAAGCAGTTACAGAGTTTAATGGCTGTGATAGGAGAAAACTGAGGATGGATCAACAACATTGTAGTTACTAGTTAGAGAAAAGAAAGAATGCCTGTACAGAATACAAAAAATTCAAAAAATGTCGCAAAGAAATTAACTTTATTTCTTGAGTACAAAGTGTTATGTTTGGGGCAAATCCAACACAACACATCACTGAATACCACTCTTCATATTTTCAAGCATGGTGTTGGCTCCATCATGTTATGGTTATGCTTGTCATCGGCAAGGACTAGGGCATTTTTTTGGATAAAAATAAAATTCTAGAGGAAAACCTGGTTCAGTCTGCTTTCCAACAGGCCCTGGGAGACACATTCATTTAGCAGGACAATAATCTAAAACACAAGGCCAAATATACACTGGAGTTGCTTACCAACACGACATTGAATGTTCCTGAGTTGCCTGGTTACAGTTTTGACTTAAATCAGCTTGAAAATAATAATTTGCAAATGTTGTCCAATCCAGGTGTGCAAAGCTCTTAAGAGACTTACCCAGAATGACTCACTGCTGTAATCGCTGCTAAAGGTGATTTCAACATGTATTGACTCAGGGGTGTGAATACTTATGTAAATGATATATTTATGTATTTCATTTTCAATACATTTGCAATAATAGTCAAGTCATTTACCAGGAAGGAACCATGGTTTGTCTGTCATACCCAGGTAATAGTCAGGTCATTTACCAGGAAGGAACCATGGTTGGTCTGTCATACCCAGGTAATAGTCAGGTCATTTACCAGGAAGGAACCATGGTTGGTCTGTCATACCCAGGTAATAGTCAGGTCATTTACCAGGAAGGAACCATGGTTGGTCTGTCATACCCAGGTAATAGTCAAGTCATTTACCAGGAAGGAACCATGGTTGGTCTGTCATACCCAGGTAATAGTCAGGTCATTTACCAGGAAGGAACCATGGTTGGTCTGTCATACCCAGGTAATAGTCAGGTCATTTACCAGGAAGGAACCATGGTTGGTCTGTCATACCCAGGTAATAGTCAGGTCATTTACCAGGAAGGAGCCATGGTTGGTCCTTCCTGGACCAACCAGGAAGGACCAAACGGTACTGGACCAAACGGTACTAGAATGACGCATGAAAACATGGTAAAGGAACCATGGTTGGTCTGTCATACATTTACATTTTAGTCATTTAGCAGACGCTCTTATCCAGAGCGACTTACAGTTAGCGAATAGATCTTTTTTTTTATTTTATTTTTTATACTGGCCCCCCGTGGGAATCAAACCCACAACCCTGGCGTTGCAAACGCCATGCTCTATCAACTGAGCTACATCCCTGCCGGCCATTCCCTCCCCTACCCTGGACGACGCTGGGCCAATTGTGCGCCGCCCCATGGGTCTCCCGGTCGCGGCCGGCTGCGACAGAGCCTGGATTCGAACCAGGATCTCTAGTGGCACAGTTAGCACTGCGATGCAGTGCCTTAGACCACTGCACCACTCAGGAGACTCATACCCAGGTAATAGTCAAGTCATTTACCAGGAAGGAACCATGGTTGGTCTGTCATACCCAGGTAATAGTCAAGTCATTTACCAGGAAGGAACCATGGTTGGTCTGTCATACCCAGGTAATAGTCAAGTCATTTACCAGGAAGGAACCATGGTTGGTCTGTCATACCCAGGTAATAGTCAAGTCATTTACCAGGAAGGAACCATGGTTGGTCTGTCATACCCAGGTAATAGTCAGGTCATTTACCAGGAAGGAACCATGGTTGGTCTGTCATACCCAGGTAATAGTCAAGTCATTTACCAGGAAGGAACCATGGTTGGTCTGTCATACCCAGGTAATAGTCAGGTCATTTACCAGGAAGGAAGGAACCATGGTTGGTCTGTCATACCCAGGTAATAGTCAGGTCATTTACCAGGAAGGAACCATGGTTGGTCTGTCATACCCAGGTAATAGTCAGGTCATTTACCAGGAAGGAACCATGGTTGGTCTGTCATACCCAGGTAATAGTCAAGTCATTTACCAGGAAGGAACCATGGTTGGTCTGTCATACCCAGGTAATAGTCAGGTCATTTACCAGGAAGGAACCATGGTTGGTCTGTCATACCCAGGTAATAGTCAAGTCATTTACCAGGAAGGAACCATGGTTGGTCTGTCATACCCAGGTAATAGTCAGGTCATTTACCAGGAAGGAGCCATGGTTGGTCTGTCATACCCAGGTAATAGTCAAGTCATTTACCAGGAAGGAAGGAACCATGGTTGGTCTGTCATACCCAGGTAATAGTCAAGTCATTTACCAGGAAGGAACCATGGTTGGTCTGTCATACCCAGGTAATAGTCAGGTCATTTACCAGGAAGGAAGGAACCATGGTTGGTCTGTCATACCCAGGTAATAGTCATCAGGTAATATAACCAGGTAACAGCTCATGACGTGTGGCTCAGTGAAAACACACTGGTTTATCCCTCCACCTGCTTCTCTGTTGTATGAAACGGTACTAGAATGACGCATGAAAACACTTCCCATAAGATAAGACATGGATTAATGTAGCTTGGCCTACAGTGGTATGCTTCATAGAAGCCTGTCCCACAGTGTTTGATGATAGTTGGTGAACCTCTGCCAATAATAAGGGAAACTGCCCCCGAGTTGTGAAAGAGCCTAGTGGTTTCCTCTACGGCTGGACAAGGGTTATGTCCCAAATGGCACCCTATGTCCTACAGAGTCTTATGGGTAGTGTTCAAAAGTAGTGCACTACATAGGGAACAGGGTGCCATTTTGGGATGTAACCAAGCTCTCAGAGGGTCACTTGGCAACTCAGTGTGCTGAATCTGCCTCAATATGTCTCAAGTGCACCAGCTCTCCTTTATTGTTAACGTCCCAAATGGTACCCTATTCACTAAATAGTGCACTACTTATGACCAGAGTCTTATGGGCCCTGGTCGAAAGTAGTGCACTTTAAAGGGAATAGGGTACAATTTGGGATGTGGATTCAACGATTAACTATTGTAAACATCGTGATGTGTGTTGAGCCTGGGCTCAATGGCTGATCTGTTTGCAGTGCTGTCATATATTTAATTTCATTTGAGGGGAATTTACAGTTAGCGTTGTACAGTTACTCTATATCGAATGTTCCAGCATCCTAAACCACCTGAGGAGAAGAAAACTGACGCAATCATTTCAAATATTAATAACTGGGTGACGTAGCCACAACATCCCGAACCCAGGCAATCAGTTCTCTTTTTGATGAATGACTGAGTTCACGTCATTCATTTAGGAACACTTTTATTTATTTCATTTCATCTTTTTTGCTCATGAATCATCTTCCCTTTTTTCTGCCTATTATGTTATTTTTGTGTATATTTCTGTATAGTATTGCAGTTCGGTGTTATAACGTTGACCTGGTTAACCCAGGTCGGGAGGCTGCGGAGGGAGGGGGGGATACCCGCGGATTGACCTGAATACGGGGAAAGGAACCACAATGACGTCCCCTCCACCTAGGCCTCTAGATAATATAAATACTTTCCCTACCAGGTAGAAAACATGACAACCTACCAAACCAACCCTTCAAGGTAAGCAGCTTAAGGTGCGATCTTGGTTGTAGTTTTACAATAGGTCTCTCTTGCAAAATAGATGTATTATAACCTGTAGCGTGTAGCCTTTAAATAACATTAGACAAGACTTACCTAAATTAAAATAAGTTATTTAACTGTCTCTTATTCATTTCATGTATTGTTTCTTCCAGGCGAACTGTGATATTTTCGCATTATTATTCAAACGAAGAGAAAGACACGCATCTCCCGGAGCCAATATGAAGTTCAGCATGGTCCAACTCCTAGCGGCGGTGGTGGTGGTGATGAGCGTGTGTCTGCTGCGGGAAGCCGTGGCGCACTCCATCCACCGCCCGCTCAGCGCCCCACTGCACAGCGCGGACACCGACTCCATGGTGCGGCTGGTGGCTCAGCATGTAAGTTACTTTATCATATTTCATATTACTTTATCATATTTCATATTACTTTATCATATTTCATATTACTTTATCATATTTCATATTACTTTATCATATTTCATATTACTTTATCATATTTCATATTCCATAATGGCTTATAATTGTAGGACTAAACTAAATATATTATATTTGTAGAACTAGCAGCCTATTATTTTTGTCTTTTATACGGGTTTATTTGATTATGGTTTTTTATTTATTTTTTGCCTAATAATGCCATTCCTGTCTGTTTCAACAGGCGCAAAGTTCTGACAATGATACTGACACTAAACTGATGCCAGACATCGATACTAAAAAGGTGTGTCAATTAAACCAATTAATAATATCATGTTAATCCATGTCTATGTTAATCCATGTCTAGCCTATTATTTTAGAGGTTGTTGTGAAAATGGTATCCAATTTAGTTTTGTGTTTTATTTTATATTTCTAAATTTTTCTAAAATATTTCTTGATGCAAATGTAGGCAATACTAATAATATCATACTAATTAATGGATGCCTTTAATACAGCAGAACCACAGGGACATCTGCTGCCTGCATGCTAACATCCTGGACTTCTACCTGAGTAACATCCTGACCACTAAGGAGAAGCAGGACAAGCATCATCCTAAACTCCCTGCCCTGAAGGAAGACCTGGCCCGAGTCAGCAGAGACCTGGAGGAACATGGCTGTGTAAGTTCTCCTCTCTTTCGTTCACTTTACCTACACTCACTTGTTATATCTCTCTCTCTCTCTTCATCTGTTCTCTACCTTTTCAACACACTCCTATGTTTCACTCTGTTTTGTCTGTCTGACTGTCTCTCTCTCTCTCTCTCTCTCTCTCTCTCTCTCTCTCTCTCTCTCTCTCTCTCTCTCTCTCTCTCTCTCTCTCTCTCTCTCTCTCTCTCTCTCTCTCTCTCTCTCTCTCTCTCTCTCTCTCTCTCTCTCTCTCTCTCTCTCTCTCTCTCTCTCTCTCTCTCTCTCTCTCTCTGTGTCTCTCTCTCTCTGTGTCTCTCTCTCTCGCTCTCTCTCTCTCTCTCTCAGTCAGAGATCTAAGGTGTGATATTGTGTAGAGATGGTGTTTATATCCCCCCAGAGAAAGTGACTGATTCCTCTCTCTTTCTTCTAGGCTATTAAACATTACAATGATCACCACCACAGCAAAGCTTTCCGCAAGAAGTTGTCCGAGGTAATTCTTCACGATACCCGTATAGACTTGATCATTTTCATGCTTGTCACAAATAAAACATTATAAACTAAGTTATTAATAAGGGTTAAATGCGTTAATCAAAGTTAAAATTAATCCATTGAACATTTGATTGAATGCGATCTTTGTCTAAAACCCATTTTGTTTGTTTCTTGTGTATTTCAGATGGAGGCGGGGAAAGGGATGAAGAAAGCTATTGGAGAGATTGACATCCTCTTCACCTTCCTGAAAGACTTCTGCGTGCACGCCTAGATCCACATGCATGATTCAGACACATCCCACATCATCATATAGAGATGTACAACTAGATCCAACACATCTATATCATCATATAGAGATCTACATCTAGATCCAACACATCTATATCATCATATAGAGATGTACATCTAGATCCAACACATCTATATCATCATATAGAGATTTTAGTCATGCTATGTTCCAGTGCCTTACATCCTATAAGGATATTATGTTTTTTTTAATATTCATTTTGCATAGCATATTTATGATTGTATTATCTATCTATCTATTTATTGATATTACTAAGAAACGTGCAAACTGATGGAATGTATTTCAAATGCATCGAGATTCTGTTCACATCAGATGGGCAGCGTCTTGAGTATTTCATATGTAGCCGCGTTGTGGCCCTTACTTTCTACATCATGTGCTGGACACAAGAAGGATATTTTTTTTTTAAGCATTTTGGAGAATATATTTAAACAGAGAATTTATTCCATTGTTAAGTTATTATTATTGTTAAATTATTATGACATTTTTAAAGTTATTTATAAATCTATTGAGCAAATATGTATTTTGATATAAAGTCATTGTATTTAGACATGAAGTGAATGCACCTGTATGCTTTTGAAAATAAAAACTTTTCAAAAGCACATTCTTCTTTTCAAATATATTATTGTGTCTTTACACAGTGTACGGTGTATACTTAGACAGACGCAGAATAACGTTATACTGTATGTGTACAGCAGTAGTTATATAGCACGAGACTAGAATGCAGTGTATGGTATTATTGGATGGTGAGATGCTGAACATATAAACACATTCAATTCACACATTCAGCAACACTGTCACGGTTTCTGCCGAGGCTGCTCCTTCTCCTTGTTCGGGCAGGCTTCGGCGGTCGTCGTCCCCGGAGTACTAGCTGCCACCGTTCGTTGTTTCTGTGTTCGTTTGGTTTGGTCTGTTTTGGTACACCTGTTTCTCATTTTGTCTTGATTATGTGTCCTTTAAGTTCTCGTTGTTTCTGTCTTGTGGTTGTGTGTAGTTGTTGATTGTCAGCAGGTGTTTCCATGTCAAGTTTGTGCTCTATTTCTGTAGAGAGTCCGCACTATTGTGCGTGTTTAGTTTATTACGCTGAGTGCGTTATTTTTCTTGTGCCTCCGGCTCTGTTTGTAGCCGTTAATTCTGTGGACTTTATTAAAGTATTTTGGACTACTTCTGCATCCTGCATCTGATTCCCACACCACCCCTACGCCAGCTTTGACAAACACATACCGTATGTAACCGTGCATTCCATTCAAATACATTGTTCACTGTGTACAGCAACCACAGAACAAGATTTAAGGGTGAATTCGTCGATAAATGGTTCCTACATTTATTGGGCCAGTTTCCCGGAGGTTCCCCATTGAGAATAATGTTTTAGTTCAGTACTAGACTTAATCTGTGTCCGGAAAACATCTGCAGACTATGATATTGAAACAGGAATAGTTTTCAGTAAAATTACACAGGCAATTTAGGCCTTCATTACTATAGCAAAAAATAGAATCTCTCTCAATTCAGTAAGAGTTGATGACAGAAACAGACGTGCTGTCATTATGCTAAATAGGACATATTATCTAAACCTCTGATGGTCAGTACTGGTAGTGTCTGGAACAGACAATAACATTAACTATAGTTGACGTGTGTGTGTCCAAGTGTGTGTGTGTTTGTGTGTGTTTGTGTGTGTTTGTGTGTGTGTGTGTTCGTATGTGTGTGCGGGTGTGTGTGTTGGTGCATGAGTGTGTGTATTGTGTTATGCAGAGAGCATGCGTCAACAGTGGGATTGTCCAATCAGGAAGTTTTACCTGCTTCCCCAGTTCAGGGAAATGACAACATGATGACACCTGAGACAGGTAAACACTTACTTCCTGGTTTCTCTCTGCTCCTCTCTGCTCCGCATGCAGGCCAGGGGAAGCAGCTGGCAGGAGTTTGGCCAGGGGTTTGGCCAGGGGCGTGGCTGGGGGCGGGGCTGGGGGCGGGGCCGGGCCAGGTTCCTGTGTTCCACCTCTGGAGTGTTTAAGGTGATGAAACAGAGACAGAGAGAATGTATGACCATATTAGAGACACATATTTCCCTCAGATTACACAGATCCACAAAGAATTCGAAAACAAACCCAATTTTGATAAACTCCTGGGTGAAAAACCACAGTGTGCCATCACAGCTGCAAGATTTGTGACCTGTTGCCACAAGAAAAGGGCAACCAGTGAAGAACAAACACCATTGTAAATACAACCCATATTTATGTTTATTTATTTTCCCATTTGTACTTTAACTATTTGCACATTGTTACAACACTGTATATATACATAATATGACATTTGAAATGTCTTTATTCTTTTGGAACTTCTGAGTGTAATGTTTACTGTTAATATTTACTGTTTATTTCACTTTTGTTTACTATCTACTTCACTTGCTTTGGCAATGTTAACACATGTTTCCCATGCCAATAAAGCCCTTAAATTGAATTGAATTGAATTGATAAAGACCTGGGGTTTTTACAGCTATTTCCTGGTCCACATCAGCAGAGGAAACGGTGGGCTTTCAGAGAGCAAACAAAGGATGTATCTTCCTGAGAATTACCCATAATTACCCCATGGTGACAATGTCTGTGACCCCCCACCACACCTCTCAGCTCCTAACTGTGACCCCCCCACTACCACACCTCTCAGCTCCCATTCCCTAGGCTATACAATGTTCTGACTAGCTGTATCCAGAGATACATGACCTGTACTGCTGTAAGTGGTGCCATTAAGGTACTATGGGTCAGTCAGTGGCATCTTGTGTAGTATGCAGCTGTGCTGCCATGCAGTATGGTCCTAACCCAGTTCTTATGGCCAGAGGCCTAACCCAGTTCTTATGGCCAGAGGCCTGACCCAGTCCTTATGACAGAGGCCTGACCCAGTTCTTATGGCAGAGGCCTGACCCAGTTCTTATGGCAGAGGCCTGACCCAGTTCTTATGGCAGAGGCCTGACTCAGTTCTTATGGCAGAGGCCTGACCCAGTTCTTATGGCCAGAGGCCTGACCCAGTTCTTGTGACAGAGGCCTGACCCAGTCCTTATGACAGAGGCCTAACCCAGTTCTTGTGACAGAGGCCTGACCCAGTCCTTATGACAGAGGCCTGACCCAGTTCTTATGGCCAGAGGCCTGACCCAGTTCTTATGACAGAGGCCTGACCCAGTTCTTATGACAGAGGCCTAACCCAGTTCTTGTGACAGAGGCCTGACCCAGTTCTTATGACAGAGGCCTGACCCAGTCCTTATGACAGAGGCCTGACCCAGTCCTTATGACAGAGGCCTGACCCAGTTCTTATGGCCAGAGGCCTGACCCAGTTCTTATGGCCAGAGGCCTGACCCAGTTCTTATGACAGAGGCCTGACCCAGTTCTTATGACAGAGGCCTGACCCAGTTCTTATGGCCAGAGGCCTGACCCAGTTCTTATGGCAGAGGACTAACCCAGTTCTTGTGACAGAGGCCTGACCCAGTTCTTATGGCAGAGGACTAACCCAGTTCTTGTGACAGAGGCCTGACCCAGTTCTTATGGCAGAGGACTAACCCAGTTCTTGTGCCAGAGGCCTGACCCAGTTCTTATGACAGAGGCCTGACCCAGTCCTTATGACAGAGGCCTGACCCAGTCCTTATGACAGAGGCCTGACCCAGTTCTTATGGCCAGAGGCCTGACCCAGTTCTTATGGCCAGAGGCCTGACCCAGTTCTTATGACAGAGGCCTGACCCAGTTCTTATGACAGAGGCCTGACCCAGTTCTTATGACAGAGGCCTGACCCAGTCCTTATGACAGAGGCCTGACCCAGTCCTTATGACAGAGGCCTGACCCAGTTCTTATGGCCAGAGGCCTGACCCAGTTCTTATGGCCAGAGGCCTGACCGAGTTCTTATGACAGAGGCCTGACCCAGTTCTTATGGCCAGAGGCCTGACCCAGTTCTTATGGCCAGAGGCCTGACCCAGTTCTTATGACAGAGGCCTGACCCAGTTCTTATGACAGAGGCCTGACCCAGTTCTTATGACAGAGGCCTGACCCAGTTCTTATGACAGAGGCCTGACCCAGTTCTTATGACAGAGGCCTGACCCAGTCCTTACTTCTATGTGTGTCCGTGTGTGTATGTGTGTTTGTGTGTCCATGTGTGTGTGTGGGTGTGTGTGTTGGTGCATGAGTGTGTGTATTGTGTTATGCAGAGAGCATGCGCCAACAGTGGGATTGTCCAATCAGGAAGTTTTACCTGCTTCCCCAGTTCAGGGAAATGACAACATGATGACACCTGAGACAGGTAAACACTTACTTCCTGGTTTCTCTCTGCTCCTCTCTGCTCCGCATGCAGGCCAGGGGAAGCAGCTGGCAGGAGTTTGGCCAGGGGTTTGGCCAGGGGCGTGGCTGGGATGGGCTGGGGGTGGGGCCGGGCCAGGTTCCTGTGTTCCACCTCTGGAGAGTTTAAGGTGATGAAACAGAGACCCAGTTCTTATGACAGAGGCCTAACCCAGTCCTTATGACAGAGGCCTGACCCAGTTCTTATGGGCAGAGGCCTGACCCAGTTCTTATGGCCAGAGGCCTATCCCAGTTCTTATGACAGAGGCCTGACCCAGTCCTTATGACAGAGGCCTGACCCAGTCCTTATGACAGAGGCCTGACCCAGTCCTTATGACAGAGGCCTGACCCAGTTCTTATGGGCAGAGGCCTGACCCAGTTCTTATGGCCAGAGGCCTATCCCAGTTCTTATGACAGAGGCCTGACCCAGTTCTTATGACAGAGGCCTGACCCAGTCCTTATGACAGAGGCCTGACCCAGTCCTTATTGCCAGAGGCCTGACCCAGTTCTTATGACAGAGGCCTGACCAGTTCTTATGACAGAGGCCTAACCCAGTCCTTATGGCAGAGGCCTGACCCAGTTCTTATGGCCAGAGGCCTGACCCAGTTCTTATGCCAGAGGCCTGACCCAGTTCTTATGCCAGAGGCCTAACCCAGTTCTTATGACAGGGGCCTAACCCAGTTCTTATGGCCAGAGGCCTGACCCAGTCCTTATGGCAGAGGCCTGACCCAGTTCTTATGGCCAGAGGCCTGACCCAGTTCTTATGGCCAGAGGCCTGACCCAGTTCTTATGGCCAGAGGCCTGACCCAGTTCTTATGGCCAGAGGCCTGACCCAGTCCTTATGACAGAGGCCTGACACAGTTCTTATGGCCAGAGGCCTGACCCAGTCCTTATGACAGAGGCCTGACCCAGTCCTTATGACAGAGGCCTGACCCAGTCCTTATGGCAGAGGCCTGACCCAGTTCTTATGGCCAGAGGCCTGACCCAGTTCTTATGGCCAGAGGCCTGACCCAGTCCTTATGACAGAGGCCTGACACAGTTCTTATGGCCAGAGGCCTGACCCAGTCCTTATGACAGAGGCCTGACCCAGTCCTTATGGCAGAGGCCTAACCCAGTCCTTATGACAGAGGCCTGACCCAGTTCTTATGGCCAGAGGCCTGACCCAGTCCTTATGACAGAGGCCTGACCCAGTCCTTATGACAGAGGCCTGACCCAGTCCTTATGACAGAAGCCTAACCCAGTCCTTATGACAGAGGCCTGACCCAGTTCTTATGACAGAGGCCTAACCCAGTTCTTATGACAGAGGCCTGACCCAGTCCTTATGACAGAGGCCTGACCCAGTCCTTATGACAGAAGCCTGACCCAGACCCAGACACGATGGAAGGAGAATGAAACACAGCATGATGATGGTGAAGACAATTGAGGACACTTGAAATGGAAACCTCATATGAACTTCTGCCGATATTCTCTGAATGATGAATGTTCCATTTTTTTCCATATATTTTGTTAACGTCTAGATACGGAAGGAGTGGAAAAGATATTTGCAGCGTTGTTGATTTGGAAAGCCTGAAGGTCTTTTTAGGGCTTTGGAGGAAGTTCAGTGAATGATGCTTGCTTGATGAGTAATCTTACCTGAGACCTGAAGAGTTGCGTTAGCTCTCTGAGGTAAGCTCCCCGAGCTAATGCCTAGGCTTTAGCTCAGTGGGCTAACGCTGTATTTTGCTCCACAGACGACCCAAGGTTAAAACCCAGTTGGTCATGGTGGCACGTAAAATGATTTGAATCTGTCTCCACCTTCTCCCTATGGTTCAATGTCCAACCGATGGAGGTTTGTAACCATTTAAAACCATACGACACACCGTTGAATGTTCTGACTGACTGGAACTCAGCTGAACGCTTTAGTCAGTCTTCAGAATCAGTTTTTTTTCTGTGACCACATTGACTCATAGAGTACTTGGATTGGAGGCTAAAGGCGACGTGCAGAAGTCTCCAAATCCAGCTATCTGGGTCAGAGCAGACCTAGCAGTGGTGAACCATGTAGGAGGGTGACCTGGTTTAAGTGGGTAACACAGATCAGGGGGGAGAGAGCAGAGTTGCCAACTCATCCAACCCAGGGATAAACAGAATCAACCCCTTCCAGTAAGTGCCAACCAACCTTACATAACTGAACTAACCCCCATTGGATCAGGTGGGGCCAATAGTGAGGGACAGATAGTGAGAGTTTGCATGGCAAAAGCTTTGGGTTGGTTAAAGGCCATTGACGATCCATTACAGTATCCACCTCCACAAAACCGCTTTTATCATGCACGATGCACCAGGAAAGGTTAGACAGACACGTCAGCAAGAGATGTTTTGCATTGCTGCAGTTTTGCTATTGTTTTGTATTAAGCCAGAGTGATGATGATGTTGTATAGAATGAATGACATCAGTGAAATGCAAACTGAGTGTTTTAAATTAATGAGACAAAAATAAAAGGTGTTTTTTTAAATAAATAATTAATCAATCAATCCTCAGTGGTAGAATCATTACACTACATTACAAGTCACACAAACAAAATGCGATCTTCTTATCTAAATTATTTCCCAGAAAGTGCATATTTACTATGATCTTGCACTAAACGTTTAGAAGGTAGGCTTTTAAAGCACGTTCACATTTAATAGAGAGGAGCACAGTTTAGAAGCCTGCAGAATGGCAGTTATCAAGAAGATACCGGTTGTAGAGCAACAGATAGGCCTACTCTTGGTTTAGATTCAAGACGCATCCCTCCGTAACCTCAATAGAACTACAGCTGCTTGATTAGGGGGGGAGTAACACATAGCATGAACCTGCAACCTCGTTTTATCCATCCAGTAATCTCGGAGTGGTAAACTCTCTCTAGAACGCAAAACCACAACAAGCAAATCTAACCGCAGGGCATCGTAGATCTGAAAGAGAGATAACAGCAAGCTCAGCATCAACGTGCCTTGTGCTGGGCCACTCCATGGAAATTTGGAGCAAACGAAATGCTGTAACACTTTTAAGCATCACGTTTCGACTGTGGGAATTTTTTTGAAAAGTGAAGTGATGGGTATATAACATGAAAGAAGAGGTGCAGACTCTCAAACTACAGTTCTGCTACTCTACTCTACTCTTCGCCGTTAATTAGGACTGAAAACAATAAGACCGATAAGATGCGCGCTATGATTGCGGTAACGGTTGGTCTGCTCTGGCTGATGTTTGGGCACCTGGATGGACGTGCGCCTGGCGGGAAACCAAGCAACAGACCTAACTGTCTCCAACGGACGGTCTCTCCCAGACTGATCAACCAATTACTCTACAAAACAGAAACTCTCACAAACTCTTTACCAGTAAGTAGAAAACTGTTTTCATACTGTTTCAAATCCATGAAATAAGTATTGTTATGTGCACAGTAATTGATTGAAATGTATTTTGTTACAGACGTTCCCCAGAAAAATATATGAAAGACTTCTGCCCAAAATCTGTACAACTTGTGCTAAGGTATATTTGTAAATCATATTTGTACATCAAAACATAGACTGTTACTGAACTACTTTGGCATTTTATTAAACAAGTACGAGTAAGAGCAAGCAACAAGACTTGAATTGTTTTCATTTTATTTTTTTAGAAACAACTTGGCATCTGGGAAATCAACAAGATATTGGATGTCTATGACAACGTGTTCAACCAGAAATCTTTGGAACATCTGTACCCCAAACACTTTGAGGATCTTCTTGCGAGGCTGGTAAAAGATGTGCAATCTTGTGTGAGTATTGAACTTATAAGATATATCTTTTTTTTTGATCATCTCTTAGAGGAAATGTCATTCCTGTTCATCTGTTATCACATTTACATTTTAGTCATTTAGCAGACGCTCTTATCCAGAGCAATTAGGGTTAAGTGCCTTGCTTAAGGGCACATCGACAGATTTTTCACCTAGTCAGCTTGGGGATTAGAACCAGCGACCTTTCGGTTACTGGCACAACGGTCTTACCCACTAAGCTACCTGTCATCACATGTTAAGATTAAACACTGACAGTTTTGTAGCTTCAATGAGGCTAACAGAGGTGTATAAATTCCTCAAGATCCTGCGCTAATCCCAAAGTTGGAATATTTATTACTTTATTACTGTATGTAAACAGCGATGTTAATATTATGAATATTATATTATTATATGTATTATGCATCAATATTGAAGGTACATTTTAATTTGCAGTGTACAAACTTAACTTGATGAACAGGAATAACATTTATGCAAACGGGGACCAAAAATAATAGTCTGCCACCTCTACGATATATATTTTTTAAAGGTTCAAAATTGAACCCCTCCCATCACAAAAAGGTTCTGGCTCTAACCTTTACACAGGGGTTTCCTCAAAGACCCTTTTCAGAGGGGCTCCTCAAGGAACCTTTTTCTGCCAGTGTGGCAACCCAAAAGGTTATTCCAGGCACGTTTACTTCTAAGAGTGTAGACCAGCATGATGGGAATGTTTCTATACCTGCAGAACGCACTGATCACCCACCCATGTTATTCTAAGATATTATAGACGGGCAGACAAATAGAGAAGACAACTGACCATTCTTACTCTCCACAGCTGGTGGAGTGCCCAACTAGACCAAAATGGACCAAGACAACCATCAGGAAGACGGAGAACACATTTAAGAAGGTAAATATGACTTATCCAAACCTCTTACACAACTCAACACGGTGCTATTTGGCAAAGACGCACAGCTCAAAACAAAACTAATCTCTACATCTAATTGACCTGTTTTAATGATTCCTCAACTGTTGACATTTACCTGAGATTTAACTCTTATCTGCACCTATGTGCATTCACAATCAGTTCCATCCTCTATGGCTATCGTATCCAATCAGTTCCATCCTCTATGGCTATAGTATCCAATCAGTTCCATCCTCTATGGCTATAGTATCCAATCAGTTCCATCCTCTATGGCTATCGTATCCAATCAGTTCCATCCTCTATGGCTATAGTATCCAATCAGTTCCATCCTCTATGGCTATAGTATCCAATCAGTAGAAAAGTAAAAAGTAAAAGTAGAGTATGTGTTTATGATCTGTTGTTAACTATTCATTCTCTCTTTTGGCAGCTGGACACCAACGGGACTTACAAGGCCATCGGAGAGTTCAAGACCGTCCTGCTGTGGATCAGCGACATGAGAGAGAGAAAGGGGAGGTCAGAGGAACAATGCCAGTAGTCTTCCACCCATCCATCCATCCATCCATCCATCCATCCATCCATCCATCCATCCATCCATCCATCCATCCATCCATCCATCCATCCATCCATCCATGCACCCATCCATCCATCCATCCATCCATCCATCCATCCATCCATCCATCCATCCATCCATCCATCCATCCATCCATCCATCCATCCATCCATCCATCCATCCATCCATCCATCCATCCATCCATCCATCCATCCATCCATCCATCAATCTGCACTGTCACCTGGAGAAGTGGACTGTCACTGACACACAGAGGGAGACCTTCCAGTCACTCCTGAAGAATGAATGCCTCTGACATCATATCACCCACTGATTCCATCCACCCCTGGCCTGGACAGTCTTCTATCTAATCTGCACCATCACCTGGAGCAATGGACACACACACACACACACACACACACACACACACACACACACACACACACACACACACACACACACACACACACACACACACACACACACACACACACACACACACACACACGCACACACACACAGAGGACCACCACCATCACTCCACCCATTCACCTCTGGCCTGCGTACCAGCCACGCCAGCCTCCAACTAATCTGGGGCACCAGACTCTACCTCCCAGGGCACAATAGCCTGGGGGGACTGGGTTTGCCTCCAACGGACTCCAACCCGACATCATTGGCCTAAATAATCAGCACATCTCCATTATACAGGAGCTCAAATTGTAACAGAATGTTTTTTTTTTTGGAGCGCTGTCCCATGACTCCACCAATAACAGTGAGTCATCACAAGATGGCTGCTCTTGTCTCCAATTCTACAACACTGTAGATTTACAACGAACGGTCCGTCTACTTTCTGTGGTGGTTCCATCATTGGTTTAAAGGTGACTGGCTCCTGGCTCTCTGACTGATTGACCTGTAATGATGAGAAACTCCTGCAGGTCTGTTACCTTTCAGCATTGTACCTTTACCTGCATACCTCCTGTACTGGGGGGTTCAATCAAAACCCCCTACCATAGCAATGTTTTGATGCAGTATCTTTGCACATAAATTACTGGACGGAAAGCATACTGAGTCGAGTATCTCCATTAAAAGTTATCTTTGGTCCAGGACTAGACTTCATCTAGCCCTTACAATAGATACGTCTCTCCTATGTCAAGAAGAATGCAATTATCAAAGCTTTGAAACATATCTACTCGATATAGGATTTTAGCAGTATTTCTGTATTTAAATAGGAAAAGTGTATTTTCTTAATAAATGTTTTTCTTAAGTTATATTTACTTACATTAATATTTATTGTTTTATAAAATATTATACTTTTTTAAAATAAATATAAATATAAATTAGGACGTTATTGTGTTTGACAGGTGAACAATAGTTGTGTTAAAAATGATCATCTTAAAATCACTGTTTTTGTCTTTACACATCATGTTTAATGTATTGTTTAAGTGAATGCTTTTTATAGCAAATATCTGTCTGCCTTTTGATTATCAAAATAAAATACAATTTGAATTTCTTTTAAAATGAGGAGTTTTCTAAATCTCGTGATTTCCAGGAGGGAATCAGGAAGGAACGACGAGCGCTTACATTTCAAACATTTGACTTGCGACAAATCCAATCAGTCGTAAACCCAATACTATGTGAGAAACAGCCTTTTGTTACTTGTAACCCAATCCAGTCCATCCGTCCCTGCATCTTGTGATTTTAGTAGGTAATCAGCATTGTCTTGAACTAGGACTGCATCCTAAAATGCACCCTATTTCCTTTATAGCGTAAAGTAGTGGTCAAAGTAGTGGTCAAAGTAGTGGTCAAAGTAGTGGTCAAAGTAGAGGTCAAAGTAGTGGTCAAAGTAGAGGTCAAAGTAGTGGTCAAAGTAGTGGTCAAAGTAGTGGTCAAAGTAGAGGTCAAAGTAGTGGTCAAAGTAGTGCACTCTGTAGGGAATAAGGTGCCATTTGGAACACACACTAGGCCTATGTGAGAAAGTCATGCTCAGATTTCAGCCTTGTAAATAAATCTACTGGTATTCAACCATGTGAAACTAAAAAGTGTCTCATTTGCTTGGATTTACTCCCCCTAGTGGTATTATTTTATAACGCACATCTCATTTGAGATAAAGAGAGGGAGAGAGAGAGAACGAGAGAGAGAGGGAGAGAGAGAGAGAGAGAGAGGGGAGGGACAGAGAGAAAGAGAGAGAGAGAGAGAGCGGGGAGGGAGAGAGAGAGAGAGGGAGAGAGAGAGAGAGACAGAGAGAGAGAGAGAGAGGGGAGGGACAGAGAGAGATAGAGAGAGAGAATGAAAGAGAGAGAGAGACAGAGAGAGAGAGTGAGAGAGTGAGAAAGAGAGAGAGAGAGAGAGAGAGAGAGAGAGAGAGAGTAGGAGGGAGAGAGAGCGAGAGTGAGAGAGAGAGAGCGAGAGAGAGAGAGAGAGAGAGAGAGAGAGAGTGTGAGAGTGAGAGAGAGAGTGAGAGTAGATAACACAAAATAAAACCAGATTAAAGAAGAACAATAGATTACTTTAATTGTGCTGCTGTATGAAATATAGAACCCATTTCCACCACATACAGTAATAATGACATAAGCCATGTTATGGAGCCATTCTATACATGATCCTAGATCTTTGTGTAGAAAGCTGTAGCTCCCCCATGCTTAGTTATTAGTTACTGTTTGAAATGGCTTAGAAACTGGGTGCTGCTGAGGACCTGAGCTCCTCCATCCCACTCACTACTGTTTGAAATACCTACAGGACTGTACTGACAGGACAATATCATACCTACAGGACTGTACCGACAGGACAATATCATACCTACAGGACTGGCAGGACAATATCATACCTACAGGACTGTACCGACAGGACAATATCATACCTACAGGACTGGCAGGACAATATCATACCTACAGGACTGTACTGACAGGACAATATCATACCTACAGGACTGACAGGACAATATCATACCTACAGGACTGTACTGACAGGACAATATCATACCTACAGGACTGACAGGACAATATCATACCTACAGGACTGGCAGGACAATATCATACCTACAGGACTGGCAGGACAATATCATACCTACAGGACTGGCAGGACAATATCATACCTACAGGACTGACAGGACAATATCATACCTACAGGACTGACAGGACAATATCATACCTACAGGACTGACAGGACAATATCATACCTACAGGACTGTACTGACAGGACAATATCATACCTACAGGACTGTACTGACAGGACAATATCATACCTACAGGACTGACAGGACAATATCATACCTACAGGACTGTACTGACAGGACAATATCATACCTACAGGACTGACAGGACAATATCATACCTACAGGACTGGCAGGACAATATCATACCTACAGGACTGGCAGGACAATATCATACCTACAGGACTGGCAGGACAATATCATACCTACAGGACTGACAGGACAATATCATACCTACAGGACTGACAGGACAATATCATACCTACAGGACTGACTGACAGGACAATATCATACCTACAGGACTGTACTGACAGGACAATATCATACCTACAGGACTGTATGCAGGACAATATCATACCTACAGGACTGACAGGACAATATCATACCTACAAGGACTGACAGGACAATATCATACCTACAGGACTGACAGGACAATATCATACCTACACGGACTGACAGGACAATATCATACCTACAGGACTGACAGGACAATATCATACCTACAGGACTGACAGGACAATATCATCCTACAGGACTGACAGGACAATATCATACCTACAGGACTGTACTGACAGGACAATATCATACCTACAGGACTGACAGGACAATATCATACCTACAGGACTGACAGGACAATATCATACCTACAGGACTGACAGGACAATATCATACCTACAGGACTGACAGGACAATATCATACCTACAGGACTGTACTGACAGGACAATATCATACCTACAGGACTGACAGGACAATATCATACCTACAGGACTGACAGGACAATATCATACCTACAGGACTGTACTGACAGGACAATATCATACCTACAGGACTGACAGGACAATATCATACCTACAGGACTGTACTGACAGGACAATATCATACCTACAGGACTGTACCGACAGGACAATATCATACCTACAGGACTGGCAGGACAATATCATACCTACAGGACTGTACTGACAGGACAATATCATACCTACAGGACTGACAGGACAATATCATACCTACAGGACTGTACTGACAGGACAATATCATACCTACAGGACTGACAGGACAATATCATACCTACAGGACTGGCAGGACAATATCATACCTACAGGACTGGCAGGACAATATCATACCTACAGGACTGGCAGGACAATATCATACCTACAGGACTGACAGGACAATATCATACCTACAGGACTGACAGGACAATATCATACCTACAGGACTGACAGGACAATATCATACCTACAGGACTGTACTGACAGGACAATATCATACCTACAGGACTGTACTGACAGGACAATATCATACCTACAGGACTGACAGGACAATATCATACCTACAGGACTGTACTGACAGGACAATATCATACCTACAGGACTGACAGGACAATATCATACCTACAGGACTGGCAGGACAATATCATACCTACAGGACTGGCAGGACAATATCATACCTACAGGACTGGCAGGACAATATCATACCTACAGGACTGACAGGACAATATCATACCTACAGGACTGACAGGACAATATCATACCTACAGGACTGACAGGACAATATCATACCTACAGGACTGTACTGACAGGACAATATCATACCTACAGGACTGTACTGACAGGACAATATCATACCTACAGGACTGACAGGACAATATCATACCTACAGGACTGACAGGACAATATCATACCTACAGGACTGGACTGACAGGACAATATCATACCTACAGGACTGACAGGACAATATCATACCTACAGGACTGTACTGACAGGACAATATCATACCTACAGGACTGGCAGGACAATATCATACCTACAGGACTGACAGGACAATATCATACCTACAGGACTGACAGGACAATATCATACCTACAGGACTGTACTGACAGGACAATATCATACCTACAGGACTGTACTGACAGGACAATATCATACCTACAGGACTGACAGGACAATATCATACCTACAGGACTGACAGGACAATATCATTCAGGACTGACAGGACAATATCATACCTACAGGACTGTACTGACAGGACAATATCATACCTACAGGACTGACAGGACAATATCATACCTACAGGACTGACAGGACAATATCATACCTACAGGACTGTACTGACAGGACAATATCATACCTACAGGACTGACAGGACAATATCATACCTACAGGACTGTACTGACAGGACAATATCATACCTACAGGACTGGCAGGACAATATCATACCTACAGGACTGACAGGACAATATCATACCTACAGGACTGTATTGGCAGGACAATAAACAAACTACATGCACAGCTGAAGCCTTCCACTGGTAGCCTGCCATTGGTAGCCTGCCACTGGTAGCCTGCCACTGGTAGCCTGCCACTGGTAGCCTGCCACTGGTAGCCTGCCACTGGTAGCCTGCCACTGGTAGCCTGCCTGCACTGTCTGAGCATAATTCTGTTAGACACAGTCAGACAGCAGCAAACCACAGACTGCTTTACGGAAATACTCTCCACCAACACACAGGCCTCAACCCCTATAGGAAACAGTTCTCCTTCTATTAGAACTGACTGACTGGAGGAAACAGTTCTCCTTCTCTCAGCAGTGACTGACTGGAGGAAACAGTTCTCCTTCTCTCAGCAGTGACTGACTGACTGGAGGAAACAGTTCTCCTTCTCTCGGAACTGACTGACTGACTGGAGGAAACAGTTCTCCTTCTCTCGGAACTGACTGACTGACTGAAGGAAACAGTTCTCCTTCTCTCGGAACTGACTGACTGACTGGAGGAAACAGTTCTCCTTCTCTCGGAACTGACTGACTGACTGGAGGAAACAGTTCTCCTTCTCTCGGAACTGACTGACTGACTGGAGGAAACAGTTCTCCTTCTCTCGGAACTGACTGACTGACTGGAGGAAACAGTTCTCCTTCTCTCGGAACTGACTGACTGGAGGAAACAGTTCTCCTTCTCTCAGCAGTGACTGACTGGAGGAAACAGTTCTCCTTCTCTCGGAACTGACTGACTGACTGGAGGAAACAGTTCTCCTTCTATCACCAGTGACTGACTGACTGAAGGAAACAGTTCTCCTTCTCTCAGCAGTGACTGACTGAAGGAAACAGTTCTCCTTCTCTCACCAGTGACTGACTGACTGAAGGAAAGGCCCTACGTTGGTATCAGTTGCATCAGCAGTATGATGACAAGTAATCCACTTCGTGGTTGGACAGAAATTACTTTTATCTCTCTCTGTCAATTGATCTTTTATCCCTCGGTACAGAGTGGATAAAATGCATCCCGATAAACATATTGATAAACCATTTTGGATAACAACATTGATTGAGTATTGCCATTCCATTTCCATTTCCATTGACACAAATATTGTATTTTATTTTATTCTATAAGATGAGATAAAGATGAGATAAGGTAAAGATAAAGATAAGATAAAGATGAGATAAAGATAAGATAAAGATAAGAGAAGATTAAGATAAGATAAAGATGAGATAAAGATAAGATAAAGATAAAGATAAGATAAATATAAAGATATAGATAAAGATAAAGATAAGATAAAGATAAGATAAAGATAAGATAAGATAAAGATAAGATAAGATAAAGATAAGATAAAGATAAAGATAAAGATAAAGATAAAGATAAGATAAAGATAAGATAAAGATAAGATAAGATAAAGATAAGATAAGATAAAGATAAGATAAAGATAAAGATAAAGATAAAGATAAAGATAAAGATAAGATAAAGATAAGATAAGATAAATATAAAGATCAGATAAGATAAAGATAAGATAAAGATGAGATAAAGATAAGATAAGATAAAGATAAGATAAAGAAGAGATAAGATAAGATAAAGATAAAGATAAGATAAGATAAGACAAAGATAACATAACATGACATAAAGATAAGATTAGACTAGATAAAGATAAGAGATATGCTTCCATTTTGGTAGAAATAGCTGAGTGCTACACAACACTATACTATACTTCCTGTGGGGAATTCAGAGTCTAGCAGCCACATTGTCACAAGTCTAGCAGCCACATTGGGCAGAGACACGTTTACCTTGGTAAGACAATTCACTGTGGGTTGGAAATTACTTTGCTGCTATCCACCTTCGATTTCTAGTAATGCTTACAGCGAGAAAACTCAGACTGACTGCATCCCAAATGGCACCCTATATAGTGCACTACTTTAGACCAGGGCTCATAGGGTAGTGCACTATATAGGGAATAGGGTGCCATTTGAGACACAATATTGTTGATGCAAATTTGCAAGAACTCCCCTATACAGTGGGGAGAACAAGTATTTGATACACTGCCGATTTTGCAGGTTTTCCTACTTACAAAGCATGTGAGAGACGGAATCTAAAACAAAAATCCAGAAAATCACATTGTATGATTTTTAAGTAATAATCTGCATTTTATTGCATGACATAAGTATTTGATACATCAGAAAAGCAGAACTTAATATTTGGTACAGAAACCTTTGTTTGCAATTACAGAGATCATACGTTTCCTGTAGGCCTTGACCAGGTTTGCACACACTGCAGCAGGGATTTTGGCCCACTCCTCCATACAGACCTTCTCCAGATCCTTCAGGTTTTGGGGCTGTCGCTGGGCAATACAGACTTTCAGCTCCCTCCAAAGATTTGCTATTGGGTTCAGGTCTCGAGACTGGCTAGGCCACTCCAGGACCTTGAGATGCTTCTTACGGAGCCACTCCTTAGTTGCCCTGGCTGTGTGTTTCGGGTCGTTGTCATGCTGGAAGACCCAGCCACGACCCATCTTCAATGCTCTTACTGAGGGAAGGAGGTTGTTGGCCAAGATCTCGCGATACATGGCCCCATCCATCCTCCCCTCAATACGGTGCAGTTGTCCTGTCCCCTTTGCAGAAAAGCATCCCCAAAGAATGATGTTTCCACCTCCATGCTTCACGGTTGGGATGGTGTTCTTGGGGTTGTACTCATCCTTCTTCTTCCTCCAAACACGGCGAGTGGAGTTTAGACCAAAAAGCTCTATTTTTGTCTCATCAGACCACATGACCTTCTCCCATTCCTCCTCTGGATCATCCAGATGGTCATTGGCAAACTTCAGACGGGCCTGGACATGCGCTGGCTTGAGCAGGGGGACCTTGCGTGTGCTGCAGGATTTTAATCCATGACGGCGTAGTGTGTTACTAATGTTTTTCTTTGAGACTGTGGTCCCAGCTCTCTTCAGGTCATTGACCAGGTCCTGCCGTGTAGTTCTGGGCTGATCCCTCACCTTCTTCATGATCATTGATGCCCCACGAGGTGAGATCTTGCATGGAGCCCCAGACCGAGGGTGATTGACCGTCATCTTGAACTTCTTCCATTTTCTAATAATTGCGCCAACAGTTGTTGCCTTCACACCAAGCTGCTTGCCTATTGTCCTGTAGCCCATCCCAGCCTTGTGCAGGTCTACAATTTTATCCCTGATGTCCTTACACAGCTCTCTGGTCTTGACCATTGTGGAGAGGTTGGAGTCTGTTTGATTGAGTGTGTGGACAGGTGTCTTTTATACAGGTAACGAGTTCAAACAGGTGCAGTTAATACAGGTAATGAGTGGAGAACAGGAGGGCTTCTTAAAGAAAAACTAACAGGTCTGTGAGAGCCGGAATTCTTACTGGTTGGTAGGTGATCAAATACTTATGTCATGCAATAAAATGAAAATTAATTACTTAAAAATCATACAATGTGATTTTCTGGATTTTTTTTTGTGATTCCGTCTCTCACAGTTGAAGTGTACCTATGATAAAAATTACAGACCTCTACATGATTTGTAAGTAGGAAAACCTGCAAAATCGGCAGTGTATCAAATACTTGTTCTCCCCACTGTATATCACACCAACCCCAGGTTTACTCCTATATATCACACCAACCCCAGGTTGTATATATTTTTTATTTTAGCCATTTAGCAGACACTCTTACCCTACAGTAGTGAATACAAACATTCTGTTTTTTTTCCACGTACTGGTCCCCTGTGGGAATCGAACCCACAACCCTGGCTTTGCAGGGCACCATGCGCTACCAACTGAGCTACACGGGACACTTGATAAGGAACAGGGCAATTAAATATGCACTTTGTATTCCAAGCCCTTCAGCATGCACTTCGTTTCACTTTGGCCAACGCAGCTCCTTGCGCTCTCTACAAGTCATTCATAAGGCTACTGTGACAGCACAAAATATATCATTTCTGTGCAAATGGTTCAATAAAGGGTAGTGTCGTACTGTATTGCAGATGCATTGGTCCTGGAACGTTAGTAAGGCTGTTGTCAAAGTTACTGAGGCAAAAGAGATATGGAGGCTGGTGAAGGAGAGAGGTTCCAAATGCCACACTATTCCCTACTTACTTTTTTTTTTACCAGGGCCTGTGGGCTCTTTTCAAAAGTAGTTGTACTATACAGGGAGTAGGGTGTCATTTGGGATGCAACTTTGAGTGAAAGTAGTGTGTGTGTGTGTGTACTGAGCGGAAATAGTGAGCAGTGGGGAGAAAGGAGAGAAAAGCTGAGTGTCTTTCTGTGCATCATGGTTGGAACCACAGCTGGTTACTAATAGTTCCTACTCCACTTCATCAGCATTATCTATAGGACTAACCACAGCTGGTTACTAGTAGTTCCGACTCCACGTCATCAGCATTATCTATAGGACTAACCACAGCTGGTTACTAGTAGTTCCGACTCCACGTCATCAGCATTATCTATAGGACTAACCACAGCTGGTTACTAGTAGTTCCGACTCCACGTCATCAGCATTATCTATAGGACTAACCACAGCTGGTTACTAATAGTTCCTACTCCACGTCATCAGCATTATCTATAGGACTAACCACAGCTGGTTACTAATAGTTCCTACTCCACGTCATCAGCATTATCTATAGGACTAACCACAGCTGGTTACTAATAGTTCCTACTCCACGTCATTAGCATTATCTATAGGACTAACCACAGCTGGTTACTAGTAGTTCCGACTCCACGTCATCAGCATTATCTATAGGACTAACCACAGCTGGTTACTAGTAGTTCCTACTCCACGCCATCAGCATTATCTATAGGACTAACCACAGCTGGTTACTAATAGTTCCTACTCCACGTCATCAGCATTATCTATAGGACTAACCACAAACTGTTCTCATACCTAGTTTCTCTGTACACAACTTCTTTGATTTTGAATAGAAACCAAAACAGACAAAAGGCAGCCAGTGTGATGCTGTTAAACTGTAGAGAACTATTGACACAAATATATACAGATATGAGCAGATCAGCATATTACAGCAGGTCATGTACTGCACCATGTTTTTCACTAGGACATGATAATGTTGGGTAGTGGAGGTTGGTAGGTATTTAGACATGCTAATGTTGGGTAGTGGAGGTGGTAGGTATTTAGACATGATAATGTTGGGTAGTGGGGTGGTAGGTATTTAGACATGATAATGTTGGGTAGTGGAGGTGGTAGGTATTTAGACATGGCTCTGGGTAGTGGAGGTGGTAGGTATTTAGACATGGCTCTGGGTAGTGGAGGTGGTAGGTATTTAGACATGGCTCTGGGTAGTGGAGGTGGTAGGTATTTAGACATGGCTCTGGGTAGTGGAGGTGGTAGGTATTTAGACATGGCTCTGGGTAGTGGGGGTGGTAGGTATTTAGACATGGCTCTGGGTAGTGGAGGTGGTAGGTATTTAGACACGATAATGTTGGGTAGTGGAGGTGGTAGGTATTTAGACATGGCTCTGGGTAGTGGAGGTGGTAGGTATTTAGACACGATAATGTTGGGTAGTGGAGGTGGTAGGTATTTAGACATGGCTCTGGGTAGTGGAGGTGGTAGGTATTTAGACATGGCTCTGGGTAGTGGTAGGTAGTGGTATTAGCTGGCTAGGCGTACTACAACCTCTTTTCTGTGTATCATGGTTGAACCACAACTGGTTACTGTTAGTGCTCACATTCCATGATAGTCTATCTATTCTACAATGTTACGCAATATGGTTCCCATATACTGTACAGTACAGGTCCCATACAACATATACACAGCGGCATAAAGTACTTAAGTAGAAATACTTTAAATTACTACTTTAATCGTTTTTTGTGGGGTATCTGTACTTTACTTTACTATTTATGTTTTTTGACAACTTTTCCCTTTAATTCACTACGTTCCTAAAGAAAATGATGTACTTTTTACTTCTCCATTTTCCTCGTTACATTTTGAATGCTCAGCGAGACGGGAAAATGGTCCAATTCACGCACTTATCAAGAGAATACGTGGTCATCCCTACTGCCTCTGATCTGGCGGACTCACTAAACACAAACGCATCATTTTAAAATGATGTCTGAGTGTTGGAGTGTGCCCCTGGCTATCTGTACATTTTAAAACAAGAAAATGGTGCCGTCTGCTTTGCTTAATATAAGGAATTTGAAATGATTTATACTTTTACTTTTGATACTTAAGTATATTTTATCAATTACATAAATTTTTGATACTTAAGTATATTTAGAACCAAATACTTTTAGACTTTTACTCAAGTAGTATTTTACTGGGTGACTTTCACTTCAACTTGAGTAACTTTCTGTTAAGGTATCTTTACTTTTACTCAAGTATGACAATTGGGTACTTTTTCCATAACTGCATATACAGTATGACATACAGTACATGATATTACATAACATATATAACATAATGTCAGAGCATTTAGCATTTTTAATAAAACTTAATTTCATTTGACATTTTAAAAGTTTTAGTCATTTAGCAGACGCTCTTATCCAGAGCGACTTCCATCAGTGCATTCATGTTAAGATAGCTAGGAGAGAAAACAACTTATCGCAATCGTAGCAAGGACATTTTACCCTCAACAACGTAGCCAGTGCTTTGTAGGAAAAGACAAGTGCATTAGCTGGGTAGGCAGACTGTCATACTCTTAGTCATCAACCTCTGACAACAATATCTACGCTCTTAGAAGAAGAAAAAAGGTCCCAAAAGGGTTCTTCGGCTGTTCCCATAGTAGAACCGAAGTTTGAAGTTAGAAGTTTGGTTCTAGATACCACCTTTCTTTCTACACGTCACTCATCAAACTGACTCACCCCGCTCCCCCACCCCCGTAGTGGCCCCCTTCCAAAGAATCCCTCGAAAATTATCTGATCAGAGGTAGCTGGAGGAGGGGGGGGGGGGGGGGGGGGGGGGTGTATTGAGGAAGCGTCACCCATTTAGGAGCAGAACATCTATGATTGAAAGGAAACCTAGCCACAAACCCCAAAACCCCTGTAACCTCTAACCATCATCGTTGTCTCCAGCAGACTCTGCTGCTGTACAGCTCTCTGTCTCACATATAAATAAACCCCAGAGAGACACCAGGCCAGCATTACTGACTCACATTGACACTGCAGGTACAGACAGGTACAGTCAACAGAGACTCCACAGCTTAACTCTAAAAAGGACTCCTTGAAAAGACTTCTCAAGGGGGATATTTGATATATTTTGCAAGGCTTTTGTTCTGTGGATTGAAAGAACGTGAGCCGCTGTAACCAGGATAATAATATGAATTCAGCCCTGGGTCTTGTTGTAGTAGCATGGTTGGGACTCTGCTCTGTAGAGGTCCTGGGACGACCCCACCACCACCCCAGCTCTGGCGTTGGGTCCAACTTCGTGTCCGGAAACATAGAGGGAGCCATCGACAACCTCATCGGCCCTTTGGTGAGTGAAAATAGAAAGCCTTAAACCTGCTTAAAATGATTTCTCTGGTCCGTGGTCATGGATGCGTCCCTAGTGCTACCGTGTTCAGTATTTAGTGCATTACTTTCGTGGTATATTGACCACATCCCACAAACCCAGAGGTGCCTCATTGCTATTATGAAGAGCTCACCAATGTAATTAGAACCGTAAACAAGTCGTTTTTTTTTGTTTGTGGTATAGGGTCTGATATACCATAGCTTTCGGCCAATCAGCATTCAGGGCTGGAACCACCCAGTTCATAATATCTTATAATGCACGTGGAACTATGAAAGTCCCGGCCTGTACTGCTGAGAGTTTCCCCCCTCTCCTGGCCTTCATCAGAGGACAAACAAGAAACTTACAGTCGACTTACAGAGACGTCTTGGGGATTTTCAAACCTCTTCATTTGGGGTCTCAGAGTTTCATGCAAATGTTCAAAGCCCCCCCCAAGGGTTAGATGTGGGCTATGATGTCTACAGTTACAGTAGCCTAGTTCCCACCATCAGAGAGAACCTCAGATAACAGGGAGGTTGCCCCCTAGGGGGAGGAGAGAGAAATGTGCCCTGAGTAACATCATTTGATTACGATGGAGAAAGCTTGTAAATTGAAAGGGATGTATTTTCCAACTTCATAATGTATACATTTTGAAAAAAGACAAGATCTATATGATAAATTGTTCTTAAAACTCTCAGTGAGTCTGGGTGCTAAAAGGAAAATGTACTCATTTTATTCAGAAACTGATGGACACCAGCCTGGTCGGGCACCCTGTCTTCCGAAAGCTCATGGGAGAGCTGGATGGCAAGTCTGAGGTAAATATCTCATTTTTAATTTATAGTTTTTTCAACAAATGTTACTGAACTCAAAAAGTTCTGTACATTGTTAGATTTTTCAGTTGTAACTTTGCATTCAAACTAAAAGCCAACATTATTTGTAGATTCAACCTGCTGGCCCTGCTGTTGTAGATTCAACCCGCTGGCCATGCGATTATAGATTCAACCTGCTGGCCCTGCTATTGTAGATTCAACCTGCTAGACCTGCTATTGTAGATTAAAACAGCTGGCCCTGCTATTGTAGATTCAATCAGCTGGTCCTGTCAACCTGCTGGCCCTGATATTGTAGATTAAATTCAAGGTCTGCAGTCACATGTACTGAGGATGTACTCATTGTTAACGGTGTGCCTTTTCCCCATGTCCTCTCCATTCTCTCCATCCTCTCTCTCTCTCTCTCTCTCTCTCTCTCTCTCTCTCTCTCTCTCTCTCTCTCGCCTCTCTCTCTCTCTCTCTCTCTCTCTCTCTCTCTCTCTCTCTCTCTCTCTCTCTCTCTCTCTCTCTCTCTCTCTTCTCTCTCTCTCTCTCTCTCTCTCTCTCTCTCTCTCTCTCTCTCTCTCTCTCTCTCTCTCTCTCTCTCTCTCTCGCCCTCTCTCTCTCTCTCTCCCCCTTTGTGGTCTTCTCTCCATTTGAAGCATGAACAGTGGCTGCTCCTGAACGCCACTCTGGATGTGTACCTGAACATCTTCTCCAACATGCTGAACGAGACCCAGCCAGAGAACGTAAAGCAGGGCCTCACCAGCCTCCGCAGGAAGGTGGAGGAGCTGAAGAGGAACTACTACCAGGACCGACTGAAGATGAAGATACAGGAGCTGGCGGCCATTAAGGTGAAAAGACAAAACAAAGTTATTCAGTTATTCTGTTTGCATCCCAAATGGCATCCTGTTACCTACATAGTGCACTACTTTAGACTGGAACCCTATGGGCCGTGGACAAACGTAGTGCACTATATAGGGAATAGGGTTGCCATTTGGGAGGAGTCAGTGTAAAAAAAAAAGGTGTGTGTGAGAGAGAGAGAGAGAGAGAGAGAGAGAGAGAGAGAGAGAGAGAGAGAGCGAGAGCGCGAGAGAGAGAGAGTGTGAGAGAGAGAGACAGAGAGAGAGACAGAGAGAGAGAGAGAGAGAGAGAGAGTGAGAGAGAGAGTGAGAGAGAGAGAGAGCACGAGAGAGAGAGAGTGTGAGAGAGAGAGAGAGAGAGAGAGAGAGAGAGAGAGTGTGAGAGAGAGAGAGAGAGAGAGAGAGAGAGAGAGAGAGAGAGAGAGAGAGAGAGAGAGAGAGAGAGAGAGAGAGAGAGAGAGAGAGAGAGAGAGAGAGAGAGAGAGAGAGAGAGAGTAAATGTGTGCTTGTGCGGCTCCATTGTTGTCTGAATGCTGTCTTCCAAGTGTAGACACTCCACTGGTCACGTCAAGATGATGACGTCTCTCTAAATGTATGTTGTGACTTCTGTTTAGACGACTGATGCTGTTGTCCAGAGGAAGGCTGTGAACGAGTTCAAAGAGGTCTTCCAGAGAGCTTCCCAGCTGGGGCACATTCTCCATCAGAGAGCCGGGGACGCCACACGGGGCTGAGACCGGACAGAACCACCAACTGACTGATTGAGGACAGAGGAGATGAAGTCTACAGACTGTAATACATTAGGAAAGTGTGATGTCATTTCACTGCCGGTATCCACTTCAAGCGCAAAACTCCCGGAAATAAAAAAATGCAACCAAACATCTTCATAAAAGGCATAGGTTAGAAGTAAATTCATCCATATCATTTCATATATTCCCTTAAATGGGCGTGTTTTCATGAATTTAATTATATAATCTTGAAGTGCAATCAAAAACGGGAAAAGTGGATACCGGAAGAAAGGTGGAAACAGTCACTTTCCCAACGTATACTTAACTGCCTCATAGCTTCCTCCCCTACTGGTCACCATGCTTGTTCACGGTGCTATTTATTTAACTTAAACATAATTTAACATATTTATTTTACATTTAAGTGCAACGTAATAACGTGATGTTAGTATTTATAGAAGTGAATATTTAGCAACTTTGTACGAAGGGAATTTCCATTGGTCCTATAATAGTGGTAATTTAGTACTGTTTGATTTGATATCATAGTTCACTATCAATGGATCAAATGTACTGTATTTATATCCTAGGAATAAATTCTCATGAAAATATATCCTGTTACATGTCTTGAGTCTGATTTTTACAAATGTGTTTTTAATCCAGTTTCCAATTAGGAATCGATGTTACTGAAACAACGTTTTTCTTAGTTCTCTTCTTCTTAATTCATGTGAGTAATTTTTTCAAATACAATTTAGTAACGGATGTAGAAATGTTTATTTCCCTAATGTGAATTAAAATTGTGCTGAGTCACATTATTTCTGGAACTGTAAAGATCAGATCGTTTGTTTGATGGCGTCCTGGGAGGCGTGTGTTGTAAGAACCTTTACTTCAAGGTCCCACCTTTCCGTGTTGTCACCTGACGTGTTATGGGGTTGCGCCGTCCGGCCTACACAGAAAACCCCCCAACCAGTCATCGTTTCTGTGATGACAGACTGACACCCTCAATCCTAGAGATGAACAATTTCTCTCTCATGGAAACTGACAAGTATCTGTTGAGTTCCAGTGTAAAGTTGGACACATTCACCCACAAATGCCACCACTGAGTGATGCTGCCTTGGCTTCCCTGAGCTGTATTTATATGTGGGAGTGTCCTTCAACAGAGTGCAGCTCCGAAGACGACAATTAGAGGTTACAGGGGTGAAAAATGTACTTATGATTGCAGAAGAGCATAATTTAAATTTAAATAAAAAAAAGACCACATTCATTACAATTTGTGTGAAAGTGATACAACTGAAAAAGCCTGAGTGTCACTAGTAACTAGCAACTAGCCTGAATTAGCAAAAGTGGTTCAAGAAATAAACAATTTTCAATAGATAGTTAAATCAAACCACATTCTTTCAACATCAATATTTGTTTGAAAGTGATGCCACTGTCCCACCTTTGAAAAAGCCTGGGTGTCAATGAAAGATAGCGTCAGCATCTATCTGAACTAGTATTAGCAAATAGCAACTAGCATCTAGCAACACCGAAGTCAACAGACATGCATACCAACCTGAACTTTATTGCATCACCAAATAACTTTCCCAGAATGCCTCAAAACTACCTGCAGCATCACTCTATAGTTCCCTGGGGATTCCAACCCAAGACCCCATGCTCTGCTGCAAAAAAAAGGTGTTGTTGAGCGGGCCGTGTGATGGTGTGTGATTAAAAGGAAACCTCGCTCAGTCGGAGAACCCACAACCTCACACCTCTATCGTTTCAATTCTCTCTCTGCCTCTGCCTCAACTATAAATACTTGTCTGTCTTAGTCTCAGCATCAGTCAGCCAGACACAGAAGACCTAGACTTGGGTAGGGTGAGTTGCAAGGCAGTCTCGTTAAGTCAACTCAAAGTCAAGGCCTTTGACTTAAGATACAGTACACCGATTGAGGACTATTCAGCTTCGAGGGAACTTCAGCGTGAGGTTGAGGGCCATGGATGTGTTATCAAGGGCTGTGATGTGTTTCTGCTTGATGGGTTGGATGACTTTAGGATGGAGCAATGCTGCTACGTACACATCAAATACCTTGAAGAGCAACATAGACAAACTGAAGAACACCTATGTAAGTATCATACACATTATTAACTGGGCTAACAGGGGTTTCTCCTGACTGACAGACACAGAAATATATACAGATAGACAGCCAGAGAGACAGACAGGCAGGCAGACAGGCATTCATACACAGACAGATAGACAGACAGACAGACAGACACACAGACAGATAGACAGACAGACAGACAGACAGACAGACAGACAGACAGACAGACAGACATACAGACAGACAGACAGACAGACAGACAGACAGACAGACAGACAGACAGACAGACAGACAGACAGACAGACAGATAGGCAGACAGACAGACAGACAGACAGACAGACAGACAGACAGACAGACAGGCAGGCAGACAGACAGACAGACAGACAGACAGGCAGGCAGGCAGGCAGGCAGGCAGGCAGGCAGGCAGACAGGCAAGCAGGCAGGCAGGCAGGCAGGCAGGCAGGCAGGCAGGCAGGCAGACAGGCAGACACAAACACAGACACAGACAGACAGACACAAACACACAGCTGTGAAATTATTGGCCTCTACTGACAGTCTTTGGATCAGCAAACTTTAGACTCCTGCTTCCTGATGGGAGACCAACAGTAGGACAGGACAGGGGGAACTTTAGACTCCTGCTTCCTGATGGGAGACCAACAGTAGGACAGGACAGGGGGAACATTGGACTCCTGCTTCCTGATGGGAGACCAACAGTAGGACAGGACAGGGGGAACTTTAGACTCCTGCTTCCTGATGGGAGACCAACAGTAGGACAGGACAGGGGGAACATTGGATGTGGATGAGTTAGAGATTAAATGTTTGACTAAAACCAAGAGGAGTTACACACTTGCTGCCCAAGCAGGAAATACTTTTCAGTGAGATTTAAATGTAACTGAAAATTGTCACATCATCATAACAGTGCATTTCCAGGTAGGCCTATAGACACCCTGATCTGGCTCAAATACTCAAATACTTCCAAGCATCTGAGGTGAGCTTTAGCTTGGATGTAGCTTGGAGTTTGCACTTTTAGGACTACTCCATTGTTGCCATTGTACTGGACAAACTAAATGAAGTATTTTAAATTATTTGACGTATTTAGCCCAGGTGTGACAGACGCTATACTCGTGATTAGGGGTAGAAGAGCCCACTACATGCAATAAACTTCACCTTATTAAAGGGGAAAAGCAACAACACTGATTGGAGACATGTCTTGCTCTTTCAGAAGATCTCCAAGGACCAGCTGTTCAATGAAAACCCTGTTTTCCCCAAGGACACGTTTAAGGTAAGATATATTGTTACACATTGTTTTCCCTTTCAGGCTAACATCACAAATGTGAAACTACTGCAAGCTTACCCTTGGGCTAGGCTGGAGACATTACATTACATTTTAGTCATTTAGCAGACGCTCTTATCCAGAGCGACTTACAGTTAGTGAGTGTATACATATTTATTTATTTTCATACCGGCCCCCCGTGGGAATCGAACCCACAACCCTGGCGTTGCAAACGCCATGCTCTACCAACTGAACTACATCCCTGCCGGCCATTCCCTCCCCTACCCTGGACGACGCTGGGCCAATTGTGCGCC